>JBAIZZ010000150.1:411898-462107 GCA_037355905.1 Heliconius aoede
ATATATATATATATATATATATATATATATATATATATATATATATAAAAACTTACTTTTACAACCCTGCAGACTTCCTGCCATAAGGCGTGTGTGTCGGGCGAAGGTGCCGCTAACCGCACATACTCGGGAAACGCCAACCCGCCCGGAAATGCGGATGATATGCCTGTAATAACAAAAATTATTCATTCAATTATGTGGTCATGACACATCGCCCGTACTGTAATTTCATATCAGGCGAGAAAAACTTGATAAGTCCACTTGCAAACACATTTTTTGAATGTAAATTAGCATATGGGTTAAAAAAAACTAAAAAATATTTTCTTTTGTTTTCATAATTTAAGAAAAAATTGTATAGAAGCTTTCATTAATATAAAACGTCTTTCTTTAATACGCATATAGCTAAAAAAATATATAATTGTAATATTAACCTGTATTAGGCACATCAAGTGTAGATGTTCCAGTATGTCCGACCATTTTCATGTGTAACACCATTTTCTCTTCTAACAGTTGCGCGTGCTCTCTGTCCTTTGCTCTTAAAGCCTCTATAAATAAATAAATTACAAAATTATTAAAAATATAGTTAAGTTACATAATATCCTTGGAATAAATTTTTTTTTCCAAATACGAGAATACTCATATGTATTATTTTTAAATTGCTTATTTCAGTTACATGCTACACAGAACATGATATTATTCTGTTCTGCCTGAATTCTCTAGGCATTTTTAATATCAGAATTTAATGCCGCATTTTATCGAACCACCACCACCCTAGTGGGAGTTAAGGTCTCTCCTGATTACAGCCAGACAACAAAGGAATATAGATACATTTTAATTCGAAATAGTGTTTTTAAAGACGTGTAACATTAAAAGAAAGAAAAAATATTATATTATATTAAAATCATGCAACAAATATGTTTAACGGTAAATAAAATATAAATTTAAGATAAAATTTTATAATACTTAAACTCTTTTGACAATTGAATTTTTTTTAATGAGCTTCACGCCTTTTCCCTCACAATAAGATAGGCAGTTAAGACATTCCGTTCCCCCCACACTGTAATTTTCGAGATATTGCAGGTTGAATGGCGGGACTCAAAGCTGTGTTTTGTAGAAAAAGTGGAGAATGAAAATAATCTATGTATTATAAAAAAATCTCCGAGTGTGAACAGAACTTACAATCGTAATTCAAATGCTGTCTGTTTTTAATAAAAAAGAGATAAGAGCATGATTATGAATACATAAGTTTTACTTTAAGATCAAATGTTGTTGGTTTATTGATACAATGAACATAAAACACACATGCTTTCATGCAAAAAAGGTTTTATTTGTTTTTTATGTTTTGAATCACCTTCGATATGCCACCATGAGGTTTCATCTGAGATAAAACAAAAAATCCTTAGAAACTTATAAAATATAAATACATAAAATATAAATAAATATATTATATAGATATTTATTAATCTACCACTCAAATGGAGGTTGAATTCTTCCATTTTACGAGTATATTTTTTTCGATTTTTATGATAATTTGTTTAACATGTATTTATATATCTATCAATCAAGCAATATAAACACCATACAGTACTCGTTTAACCCACTTTTCTCCTTTTACTTAAAAATGCTCACATGACTGTTGGTTGTATCTAATAACAATATCTGAATACGATATTTTCATAGCATTAACCTGTTCTTGTCAAAAAGACTAGATAAGTTGAAAGCTAAAACCTCATTTGTAAATTTCAGATATTTTTTTCATATACAATTAAATCCCTAAATAATAATTCTACAAGATTACTTCCATATTAGAGACCCATAAACATATTTTTTTATTTAAGTAAATACATTTAACTAAAAAATATATTTAAAGGATCTTTGTTTCTTTTTATCTTATACATATGTATCTTTTATTTTTATATATAAAAAGAAGTAAACAATACATAATAAAATATATACGTACCAGTAATCAGTCTTATATTCTCATGCCTTGCCTCCAATTGCTTCTGTCTTTCTTCAGCGGAGGTCGCAGTGGTGCCCGCTTCCGATTCTTCTATTTCTTCTGGACAACTTTGTACCGCTCCTCTGTTTGTTATATTTAAATGTTATTTAATTTAATTCATTCACATATTTTTTTTATTTTCACGCTATATCCCACGCCTATGTGCGGAGGCAAATGAAACACAGCGTTTGTTTTTGTTTTTCCTTTTTTTGTTCGTAACCAGAACAAAAAAGGAAAATAACTCAAACATTCATTCATTCATAATTAAAACCACAAAACGACGGCGGCCTTAATCGACAATGATTCACCATTTATAATTTTTTTCTCACCCAGCAGAGTAGGCAGAGACAATGTTTTCCGTTAAATAATTAATCTCACCAATTCAAGCATTTTAAGTTCAGGCGGTCCTCTATTCTATATGAGGTAAATAGTGTAGCAATTTTATGAAATCTTTTATCTCATAATGTCACTTTTTTATTAAGAGTCAAAAAGTCAGTTTCACAGTAAACGTATTGGTTGTGGATTCAATATTAAAGCATATGAAATATGTTTAAATTATTATCATTTTCCCCGTTCTAGTTGTTCGTTTGGTTCGATTCCAAATCGGGGGAAATGAAATATTTAATATTTTCATTCAAAGCGTGACTTAATACTTAGTGCCGCCTACCTCGCTATTTGATTGTTGATATGTTGTGATTTCTTTACTCTAGTAAGAAAAGAAAGAGATCTGCCACTCAACACGCATTGTCTCAAAAATGGGACGACACGTAATGAACGTAGTGTCTTAACACTAAGTTCCCTCCAACCTAGCTACATGAAGGATACAGTGTGAAGCTAAAAAGTAAAGTAAATAAAATAGTAACCTTATAGCGTGTATCCATGCAGATATGTCTTTAGGTCTGTGGACACGCAGTTCAAACATTTCTGGCTCAGGCGGTCCATTGCATATGAGATATAAGCCGCGACCCTCCGCACCTGCTTTCTCACGGACTAGAAGTTTCCATAGCGATACTACTCCTGTCTGTGAGGGGAAGAACTTATTTATTTATTAGGCAAGCCAATGTATATTTGAAAATAAAAACTGTGCACGATGAGTTCCATACCATTACCTATAACAATTCGTTCCCCATATTCCGCCGTTCTGGAGGCATTGCGTGTAAAGTGGCGGAACTCAACACCGCGCTTTGCCTCGACACCAGAGTGAAGAAATGGAAATATAAATTTAAACAACTATTTCACTTCCTCAATTGGAGATCGAACCCATAGCGGTTACAGTCACACTTTGTGCCCCTGCGGCATGACTGGCTTCAAACTAATAATTACTTATTTATAAAATATATTTTGCATATTACTTACCTTATTGTCCGGCGTAAAGAATGTATATTTATTATTATTATCGTGTAAGAAGAATAATACATCAGTTAGCACTATTACTAATAACGTTTGCATCTTGCTTCGTCCTTGCATCAACGTTGCTACACCTTCGAACCTATTTCAAAAAATACAAAAAGTATATAATTTTTTATTTAATTTCACGCTGCATTTCACATATAACAGGATAATCAGAGGACACCTAGTATTAAGAAACTCTGTTTCCCACGCAACTTCCGATTTCCGAGACAATAAATGTGGAGTGGCGGAACTCAACGCCGTGTTTTATTTTTTGATTATTATTATTATTATATTGTTTAGCAGAGTGGGAAAGTTAATTTTCAAAAAAATACTATGTTTTATTAATATTTATAATTTATATGAAATATAAATATAATTTTGAAAACACAATGAGACATATTTTCCAAATTGAGAATGGAACCCACAACCGTCACGTTAACACTGTACCGCAACACAATGTAATGACGCACATTACGGCCACTGATTATAATATTGAGTTTTGTTTTTACCAGCTTTAAGCCGTATGCCGTACACAATAGGGTAGGCAAAGGGAAAGCTGAAAACCTAGCGCTAAGACTTCCCGTTAAGTCGCGGAACTGAAGGCCACGCTTTGCCTTGACACCAGAGCGAATAAATGAAAATATTAAATATTTCATTTCCTCAAGTGGAAATAGAACATACAACGTAGTCACATTCTTGCGCCCTTGCGCTACGACTAGTCTGAAAAAAGGCCTAGCTTTTAACAAATTGAAAGTTAAATTCCGCAATAAGAATAAAAATTATTTTATAATACATATAAAAATTTGGACTCTTGGAACACAATCAAAGTCCTTTATTACTTTAAAACTTATTTAAACTGTTCCAGAATTTCGACGTAACCTGCTAATTTACATTATTGTAGCTCGGCGGTCAGAACGCTTGAAGTCTTCGAAAGTCAATTAATGTATTTATTTATATAGTTAAAAAATAACTCAAAACTCACTTCAAACTCCTATTGCCTTGTAAAATATCACTTTTCTTAAATTTCCTCCCTCGAAAATTAGCAAAGGACTTAGCGTCGATACGATGGTATATTTCTAGTTTTCTATCTTCCCGCTCCTTTGCTGCTACTTGATTATCAACATCTACTAGTATTTCCTTGAAAAGTTAAATATTACATAATAAAATAAATACATCACATACTTTTAATATGTCTATACTAGATATATGCATTATTACTATACTAGAATATATTACAGCATGCAAAATTGTGCAAAATTGCAAGTTTTGAATAAAATTATTTGACTTTGAAAACACAAACACAAAGTAACCTATAATATAACAATTAATTTCTACACTCACTTTTACTCCACATAAAGCTTTTTGTAACAACTCTCTCTCTGTAGCGTCGTCTCCTGCCGTTTTCAATAAAGGCTCGAGTAGTAAAGGATATTTAGTTAGCCTTTGCGCTACAAATAATACGCATTCTGGTACACCCTGTAATATTGTTTTTTTTTTTAATATATTTTTATTTTTAATGAGCTCATTAAAATTATTATTAAACAAGTGAATACAATAACATAGTTTTGATTGCAATTCAAACGTCCAAGAATATAATACTAAGTATAGTTTCTCATTTACAATTGAAATATTTTCAAAAGTCTGATCTTGTAACATATTATTATTGGAGATCATAGTGAAACCATGGAAAATGTCCTCGATAGTAAGACCCAAGTACATATTATTAAGTTTAACATTTTTAAAGTGTTATTGCATATTAAAAAAGATAAATAAATACCAGTAGAAACCATACGTGCTACGTTAAATTTTTTACGGTATCTAAAAAAGTATATTGCACTGTAAACCAATTTTACATTTTACATATACGTAACCTTCAAAAACACAAACAAAATCTCTTAATAATAATAAAATACCTTCTTCCTTAACAGCGGGTTCTGTTGACATTTTCTTATAAACCTAGCGAGTCTCGGTTCGCGCGCGCAACAGTCCTTAAACACTTCTACTGCATCGCGATGACGAGCACAGAATTCACCTGAAATGAAAACAGAAACATTTATATTAGTGTGTGTGACTGTACGCGCGACGGTTGCGGGTTTGGTATCTCTGGGCGCAATGAAATATTCAATATTTTCAATTCTTTTAACAAGGCAAAGAGTAGTATTGAGGTCCGCCATTCAACACGCAAATTTTGATTCCCTTTTTAGGCTTTATATTATTTTTAGGATTTAACCGCAAATGTAGTTTTCAGATTTTTTGCTGAACTATTACTACCTGTAGACGCTAGCTGCCAAATTTCTTAAGTCTAGATCAACCCGAATTATTTTTTTTATATATTAATTTAACTTTTTAAAATTTTGATTCTCTTTGTAGTGTTAAAATAAATACATGTTTTTGCCATAGCCGTTTAGGCTATATCTTTTTTTTTAAAGAAAATGTGAAAATATTTATTATATATAATTATATATATATATATATTAATTTTCAGGAAATCAAGGGACTGTAGATCTGAGTATATCGTTTGAATTTCAACTCGATATCTTGAAGCGTTTCTAAGATAATGGCGCTTGACAGAGGGACAACAAAGTTATCTTATAAGAGTTCTTCTCTATTCCTCACCATAAGCAGCCTTCAATCTGTAATGGTTGGGTGGTGCGAAGGTATCAGCCAGTATGTCAGCTATAGAGGCGACGCGCGGCGAGGCGCGCTGCCGGCACCGTAGGCGCGCGAGCAGCGCCGCGTGCAGCGCCCAAAGCTCGTCGAGGCGCGGGAACATTCTCGCCACTTGCGCCTCTGAGACGTTTGCGAGGCGCGCCATGCCCTCGGCGAACATCTGTGGGATATGCCCATATGGGCAATGTGTTATATGCACACACTTATTTAAACTTACAAGAGTACATACTACTATGGGGTTCAATTATAGAAGAAAATTTTAACATTTTACACACCAAACGCCAAAAGCGTTTGGCGCTCCCTACATACCATTTCGTCTCGTCCACTGTCATCAACCTCTTCATGAATGCCCTCCGGAAGGTTCTCATGCGTTTTACGTGACCTTCCTCCAGTATCTTAGATACTGTGTTTTCGAAGATCAACCAAGGTGTCCCCTTACCTCTCTTACCATTCACTTTTCCATCATAAATCTTTTTTACCATTTCATCACTCATTCGTTCAACGTGCCCACACCAGCTTAGCACGTTCTTCTTCATTCTCACCGTAACATCCTCGCTAATACCTATCATTCTGAATATCTCTTCATTGCGGATTCGGTCAGCTAAGCTGACTCCGTATATCCTACGAAGACACCGCGTCTCCGCGGCTTTCATTTTTCTTTTGTAATACCCACGTTTCGCTGTGTATAACAGCGTCGGCACCAAAACTGCCTTGTGTACGGCCAAACGCGCAGCTATGCTGACGTTTCGCGCAGCCAAAACGCCGTTAACATTGTTACCGGCAGCAACACGCCTTTCCACATCCATCTCGTATCTTCAGTCTCTGCTGAACGTACTTCCCAAATATAACACTTCATTCACTTGTTATATCTTACAATTTACATTGATCTTGCATTCCGTCTTTTCTTCATCTCTTTCAAAAACCAGAACATTCGTCTTGATTACATTCAAGCTTAGACCGTTATTTTCACATTCTCCTTTCAGCGTGGTGATCACCTGCAACTCGCATTCCGATGATGCAATGAGCACTGCATTATCCGCATACAGCAGGCAATTCACATTCAAGTCCCCCACATTCATAATAAGATATAAGAATATTGAGTTTGTTATAATTATAAAAGGACTCGACTGACGTGTACCACGTATGGCGTAACGACGCGTTTCTTATATAAGAAAAACCACTCCACTATTTAAATTCATAATATTATAAATACGTACCTTCTGCATTAACCGTATTGTGAGACAATGATGTTTCTCCGTCAAAATGAGTTCATAGATATGTTCTTGACGTTTCGTCTCTCTATCGCCAATTTGTCTGAAAATAGTTTTTCAATATTTTATTAGAAATAGGCACATATGATGTTTATAATTTTTATTCCATAGTATATATTTTATTATAGTATTATTGTAGTATGTGGATAATATTAATTGTATAAATTTAAAAAAATTACCTAATGTAAGTTACACACGAAGTTATCGAATCAATTTACTAAGAACTAACAAATGAAACTAAACTTACGAAAACAAAAAAAAAAACATCGCAAAAGTTCAGCAAGTCTAACTTAAGAGTGGCCACGATTAAAACTACACGACTAATATCATACTCACTTTGCAAGTCCCTTAGGTGCCCCAGCAGCCCAAGTGTCAGGCTCAGAGGCCCCCAGCCCTAACAAGACAGCTTCATCTCCAAGCTGGTCTGGCGTTATGTACACTTCTGGCCATTCGCTACTGGCCGCGTCATCTGATGCACTGGAATTAAAATAAAACTTAATGTGTTAACAATATACATATAAAAACTAGAAACAAAAAAAATTATCGGGTATCCTGAATTGGATAGAAACTATCATATATCGTTTTTATTAATTTCTGAAGTATTAATATACAGTAATCTTTTTTACTGTTTTTTATTTTCAACTTCTAACACAAATTGCATGAACCAAATGTATAGAAATACAAATAAAATATGGATATAAATATATATTTTTTTATTACTACATATTGTTGTTATACAGAGAATTTATATAGAAACAAAACTATACAATAAATAAAAGAATAATAATAATTATAAACTCACTTGCTCTGATCGTGTTTGTGATCAGATCCATCTTTCTCGTCGTTATAAATATGGCTCGTGCTAAAAAAAATATACGTTGAAATTAATATATTAGTATAATAACAATCGAATATTTCCTTTCATTCCTGAGAACACAGAATAATCATATAAATCAAAATTACAATTAAAATACCTTATTTTATATATTTCAATTCTAGCAACATTATAAAATACAATTTGGAATTACAATACGAGGGCTATGTTCAAAAACACATTATTCTTACGGGATTAGGAATATAATAGGACTGTGACAGATTTATATAATTTACCTTCAGTAACCTGTAAATATTGATATTAGCGTAAGCCTAAATAATAAAAAGAAGCATTGATAGAGACGCTCACATTATTAATAAAAACATGCAAATTTTGATATAGAAATAGAATTAACCAATTCAAAAGATCAAAAAAAAATACAAAATGTTGAAAAATACTTGAAACAAAATAACAATTATTAAATTTTAATTTTTACTTTGTATTTTCATAATTAATAATATAGTTTTTATTTAAACATTACGCGTTTATCTTAACTAATGTGCAGTATAACATCTAGTAGATACTGTTTTTGGCGGAAAATCCAACGGACTACAAATCTAAAATTCAACATAATATTCGAACAGACAATTGTGTGTTATTTCAAATTTACGTGATATCCAAATTACATACTGTCAATGAAAATCAACAAAATAGAACAAAAAAAAAGTAAATAAATCATCATAAGTCGATCACGACTACAACAACAATATCGTCAAGAGAAATCTCAAACTACCTCCAAATAGACAGAAAGATACACAAGTAAGGCGTTGTGAATGAGTCGAGAACCAGCTAAAGTCTGTATGTGTGATGACGACCACGTACTGCTATATGTTTTTCTGCTATAAGTACTTTCAACATAAAATTCACCATTCAAATAGTTTTTATTTAAGCGAGGCCATAGGTAAAAGGTTAGGTTCAAAGTACTTCTAAAATAAATTCCAACCTTCAACAAAATAAAACTAACTATAAAATAAACAGAACAAATCTCAACCTATCAGAAACAACAAGTCGAAATGACGAAGAGAAAGAACGAGACGATGGTACGTGCGATGGGAGAATTAGAAAGAGATAACGCTATTTTAACGGATTCTTATCGCAGTTTAATTATTCATTACTTTTACAAAAAAAAACACATTACGTTTTTTTACAAAAGATTAAAAAATAATTTAAACTTTTCAAATTTATCTGTGTGTTGATAAATATTGAATCTGTATCCTACAAATAACAGATAACACATGAAATTAACATGAGCTGTCAATCGGGCGTTCTTTATCAAGTTTAACATTTGGATTGGCAATACAAAAATGGAGCCCAATGAAACCACGATGAAAATACGTCAATACAGCTTAGGCGATGCGCACTTACTGCACGCCGAGCTTGGTCGCGACGCGGCGCCACGGCGAGTAGCACCCGGTCGACTGCTTCTTGCTAACATAACGAATATCAATCACCCCGTGTTTGTTGGTGCCGAGTTGAGAACCCCGTGGTGGGTGGATCGATTGAGGGTTATTTTTTTTAAATATGGCTTCGAATTTCATTACTTTCTATATTTATAAATTTGTGTTTTAATAATAATATGTAACTTTGTTTTATTCGTAGTTGGAAATTAATGTTAATTACTTTAAATTTATTTCTGTTTAATAATTTATTAATGTTTTCTTAAGCCATACATGTTTGACTATATAAGAAAATTCATACGCATTTGTTATATTACAAGTTACCGAACCTCAAACAATCCAATAATCCAATTTTGTTATAAGAAGACATTAGTTCTTCCAAATCAATCAAAAAATGAAAAATAAATAGCTAAGTCCAAAATACGAATAAATAAAAGAGAAAACAAAACAAACGCTGAAAAAACCAACAGATATAACAAAAATATAATAGCAACCACAAAGCAAATATACATTAGCATTGAAGAACATTGAGTGTAAGATATAAAAGTGGTAATAATAAAAAAAAATCAGTGTCTCATACTTGTGTATCTTCTTATAATCAAATGGTAAACGTCAACCAAAAGTTAAAGGACCCTCCTTAAATATTATATTGGAAAAACGATCCAATAATAATAACAATAACTGTGAACACATTATCACGCAAATAAATTCTAAATGCATCAGAGCAAAATGGCGTCTTCGTCCCGAGCCATCACGATCGTTGCAATCAAAAAATAAAGCAGCAAAATATATGCCATACAAGTATAATACTTCAAAAATATACAATTATTCACCATTATTTAAAATTGTTTATATTTTAATATTAATTAACAATATTGTTAGTTATATTTAATTACATATTATTTACTTACCAATTAGTGTTCTGCGATTGTCCCGATACAGAACTTCGTTTGCTACTTTTCCCGCTACTCGCACTCAAAGATTTTCCTACTGATGTCTGTAAGGAGAACTTGAGGCTTTAAAATGATAATAACTATATTTCCTTTAAACATATTTGTATAATAATATAAGTTGGGTGGATTTATTACCTTAGAAGATTTAGGTTTGTTGCACTCAACTATGTAATCTTTACATACATTTTGGTGTACTGTCAATAAACAAGCTGAAAAATAAAAAAAAAAATTCCTAAAGGTTTCATATCTATCAGTTATTAAGTTAAAAAATGTTATAATTTTGTAGTATTTTTTTTATTTGCTGTAGTCTAGTAACGTCGTCAGTTATCTAATTTGGGTCAGCTCTGCCCGCAGCAGAACGCGGATAGATTATCATTTCACATGGATAGTTTCAGTTAGTTTCATAAACGAATAAGATATTAGTTTAGTTAATCGGTCAGTAACATGAATTGTGTCAGTTGCGATTGACGTAACTTATTCGTTTCGCAGCGTTTGCCTTAAGATAGGACTCATATGCTAGTTTAGTTTATAATTTCAGTCACATGTATTGTGTCAATCACGTCAGTCCGAGCAGTACTCACTCTCGCAGTAGAGCGCGGGCTGGTCGGCGACGTCGCGCGCGCACCAATGACACTGCCCGCCCGCGGTCGCCGCCTGCCACGAGTGCGACGCCTTGCGAGATTTGTCCTGAAAAGCAAATGAAATCAACTTTAATATTTAAGCCTAACGTTGTTTCGCATATATTGCAGGGCACGCACAAGGAACTTAATAATATATCATGACTCTCCTTTTTTGATTTATCTAATTAATTGTAAAAAAACATCTAAACTGTTCACACAAAACTGTTTTGTAATATTACAATGTAAAAAGTCTTCGTTTTTTGCACTTTCCGTAGCGGGCGAAACCTGGTGTCAGTAGAACTCAGTTCCATGACAGATGACGAAATATATGGCAGCGTAAGAAAATAATCAAAATGTAATCAATCTCACCTATTTAGGAATCAAATTAGAAATCGAACCAACAACCATCACGTTTAGAGTTCAAACAAACAAGTGATAAAAATGGACTAAAACTTACTTTCTTCTTTCTAAAGAAGAGACTTCCCCGTTTCCGTCGTTTCTCAGCGTGAGGATCGTACGCCACCCTAATACAAGAAAAACATTTAGAAGAAAGAACACACATTCACATTACTTTAAAGTTTATTTTATTTAATGACGTGCAAAATATGTAGATTGATAACAACAAAGTCGTGAAATCTAACAAACATCAAGCAAAGCTTTGTGCACCAAACTCATGCGCAATCGTAATTAAGGTAAAAAAAAAATATTTCATTTTAAAAAATAATACAATGTAGACTGTCATGGATACGTATATTAGGCCTTACCTTTCTATGTGCTTTCTATCTACTTTAAGATGCTTATATAACAAATAAATATTTACAATATTTTAAATCATTATTAATTTGTTATATACGATTTCAAATTGTTGGTTTTTTATACATGTCTTATTGTCGTATAGAGTCAATCCAAAATAAATATAGAGTATGGATACTGTCACATATAAATTAGAAAAAGCACCCAAATGCAGTCAGTAACTTTCATAACACAGTTTGAAAATTATTTTTTATTCACACTGATTAGTGTTTGTAGAAACTCTAGGGAATGTCGGATTATTAGGTTTTTATTATAAACGGTACAAACTTTTTGATTTCTTCAAAAATCTCCATCAAATTTTTGGATTCATTTTTTTTAATATATTTTTAGGTAAAAAGAAAAAATATATCACTGAATCAATATTTGACCGAATAACAAATCTAGAATAAGCATCATTACATCATAGCATTATCTCGCTCTAACATTAAATATACAAGCCATCCCTTTCATACTCACATCGATTTAAAGAATACCCATAACAAACCCACTGTTCATAAACAAAATATATTCGTTTTCAAGGAAGAAACCTTAAGAGGTATATAATTCATCTCAATTTTTTGTCAAATCTTAAAGGAAAAGGCAACTAACTGCATTATAGCTTTGTCCCTCCCACACTTCTTAAATACAAACACTATATTTATTTTAACCATCACATTTCCCATTCTCTATATAAATGTCTTTAAAAGAAGGGACTTTTCCCTAACAAACTCACTGTTCCATAAACAAACGGTGCATGTTCCTCGCCAACAGTTCAGTATTACCGCGCGGTTGCGGTACCGTGGTGGCATCCTCGTCGCTCTCCGTCTCGCTCGCACCGCCACCTGACGCGCTGGTGCCGAGCGAGATGGGTATATGCGAATGATTTATGTTTAGACAATATTTGAGTGTATTCTTTTTTAGTTTCATGCTGTATATAGAAGAGTAGGCAGAAGAAACCTAGTATTACGCTCTGTTCCACAACAACCACTACCTCCTGAATACAATATGAATGTGGAAAGGCATATTGCTGCCGGTAAAAGAATTAATGGAGTATTTATTCCATTGATGAGATGATGAAACGTCAGTTGAGCTGCACGTTTGATGGTTGGTAGTGATGGTACCAACGCTATCATACTGCAGCGAAACGTGAGGATTATAGAAGAAAAATGAAAATGATAAATGCTGTGGAGATGTGATTTATTCATAGGATATGCGGAGTCAGATTAAATCGAATCTGCAATTAGGAGATACACAGAATAACAGATGTTAAAAAGGATGTATCAATGATAATCAAAAAGAATGTGCTCAGGTGGTTTGGGTAAATCAAGATAATGAGTGATGAAAGAATTTTAAAAAAGATTTATGAAGAAATTTTAAAAAAGATATAATGAAAGGACCTGAAGACCGGTTGCTCTTCAAAAAACCCAGTATCATTGATACTGGAGAAAGATTACGAAACATGAGAAAGGCATGTGAGAAGACCGTAGCGTTTGGCACTCCGTCCTCACTGTTTATCCGAAAGAGTAAAGCGTGAAGCTAAAAAAATGTGTGTGTCGAGTGGCTGAACTCGACACTCAGCTCAACCTATAAATTATCTCCAATCAATTTAAATAACACATTTTCTTGTTTGTTTAAAAGCTAAACTATAAAATTTAATCCTTTGTGTATCGTCCCATTGAATATTGTGCATAATTACTTTTATGAATACCATAATTACTTAAGCAAATCAGAATTTCTAAAAATCATATCACATGTGATGAATAAGGATTCATTCATGTGATGAAAAAAGATTTTTCTTTTCATATTAAGGAAAATGAAAAGAAAACATTAATAAAACTCAAAATCTCAGGAACATGATTATCTCATTAATAATTTATGCTTATTTCTTACAATAAATTATTTTTCATTCTATAGGTAAAAAAAATCCTACTTTATTTATATATTTGGTAATTTATAAAAGTAATAATACAACATATACAAAAAAAATAACAAACAAAAGCCAGTTTTTGTATGCAACTGGTAACTAAGTGCCTTCAAATGGCTAAGCAAAGTGCAAAACAATAACATTGACTTCAGGACATGCACTTTCCTCAAACAATAAAAGCATGCGTTATAATAATAAATTTATATTATTGTCTTTCTATAATTTTAAGTACCCAAAATGAATCAATAAATCAAGTCATTCAGTTTTCTTTTCAAATATCACTACTACCTCCAACTGAGGTAATACATAACTTCCAAAACTATCACAGGTATGTTGTAACTTAGAAGACTTGAAAGACTTACAAGATTTAGAAGAACTTACGCATTCGGTGCAGGCGTAGGCTGTGGTGGATGTACCGCAGCGACTATACTGGGCGTTGACACCGACTTTTGTAATGGAAGCCGCGGTGTTAAACGCGTTGACGGCGAATCTCCGGCTGCGGCTCTTAACGCTGCCGTTACTTTCTCGAATTCTTTCTGTGTTTATTTTTAAATTACAAAATGCTACAATTAGTAAAATTTGTGATAAATAAAGACTGCAATATTTGAATTAGTATTGCAGTCTTTATAAAATGTAAATAAACTGTCATATTATTTAAAATATGACTGAGTACATTTTATTTAAGCATATAGATTTGACAGTGTAATAATTCTCAATTACAGAATCATAAATTGCTAAAGTAGTTTAATATTTAATGTTTGAGAAAAAAAACATAAAAAAGTTAATAATTTAAGCATCTGTTATTTATATTAGTATAAGTCAAAGTTTATGAAAATAGAAAAAGGTAACTCGTTATTTAAGTATCAAACTCTTACCAAAAATAAGTGATTCTTACCAGGTAAAAGAAATATATAAACTACGTCCAGAATAATAAAAACATTACAACATTTAGCTTCATTCTAAATATGCAAAGGAAATAAATTTGATCATTAAAAAACGTCTCCTAACACGAACTGGCTGAGTTTATTTTAACTTTACGTTCTGCACAGAAATGGAAATTTTATAAATTGTTTTCCGCAAGTGGGAATCGAACTGTGGGTTCGCGTTTGTCGCGTTTACGTGTACACGCTTGTGCCGGCACGCCACAAATGCATCTGATTGGCTGGCATATCTAAACAGCAGAGCTTCAAATCCTGCTACGTATTTTTTAATGTTATCTTCAAAATAATTTCCTTTTCTTAAAAAATAGTTAAAAAATATGATACTCACAGCTAAATCATTATCGTTCAACGAATGTGTTGAATGTCGGACCGGTCGTGGTACTTCACTCTCCGATTCCATTGACGAGAGTGACGCACTGTGCCCGTTGAGGGTACTAGAAAAGAATAAAAAAAAAGATTTTAGTCTTTACAGTCATACGGTGTGCCGATACGCCACGTTTCCACTCAAGTGGAAATATCTGTGTATGACAAATTGGAATTGGAAGTGCGCAAGGTAGCCTCTGACCCAATTTTCGTCACATTAACGTCATGTTATGTAAACTAAAACCTTCCTTGATAAATAGACTATATAACACAAATATAATAGTTCTATGGAACCAGTAGTTCCTGAGATTAGCGCGCTCAGCATCAAACATATAGCATTAGTACAGAAGTTAAAAGTTATAGAATTATAAATTCCATATCGAAATATAATATTAAATACCTTCTTTGTCTCTGTGCATCATGGAGCCGAGCACAAGGTTCTAAAGCTGCCCAAGAACTCCTCCGTCCACCTTCGTCACGTCTCTCCCACATACCCCATTGGCGGGATTCACCTACAATATTATGATTGCTCTTAGTTCAAATTTAGTTTTAAGACTTTTTCATTGCGTTGCCCTCTATCCGAATTTTCAAACATTACATTACCGCTACTTAATAGCGGAACTCAACACCGCGCTCAGTTCGAAGTAAATTAAAACCTACTCAAGTTCGAGGAACATCAAAACAAAATCTAACGTGAAATTTGAATTGGAAAACCAAAATTATATAAGTACGATATTGGAAATTTGAATCACTACCATAAATTAGACATATAAAAAATACTGACTTCATAAAAAACAAATGAAAAGGTAAGATAAACCAAGCTTACCACTGCCTTTTCTACTTTGAGGATAAAAGTCCAAGTGTGTCGGTGATGAGCACTCGGGCTCGACGACACCATCCTTGCAAAGCGACGGACACGACGTACTTAGTCGACTAGTGCCGGTTGCCTGTAATTGACAAATCTATAGTAGAGTAATTATATTTTTTCTATTAACCGTTGTCCGCCAACAATAGTCTCTTACTATTTGGTTTCTATGAATACAAGGTCGCCTGTGAGAGATCCCTTATAGTTATGTTAATATTTGCACTATATTAAAATTACAAATTTTACCAATTTTATGTTATATCTTCTTTGTGTAATACTGTGTTTTTGGTTTGATTTGTTACCTGATCTAAAATTTGCTTAGAGTTTTGTATGTTTTTATAGACGTTCTGTATATTTTTCTTAACAACTATGTAAAATAGAAAAACCTAGAATATTGCAATTTTAAATTTACTATTTTAAATTAACTTCATTACATTTACATCGAGGCCGTTGAGGTAGTAGCCCTTGGGCATGAGCATGCTTGGGCATAGATTGTAAGCACATTAGTTGTGGATTCTATTCTCACTCAGGAAATGAAATTTTAAAAAAAGGTTAAAAAACTAAGATATCATGTCATGTCCACTATACTTTGATATATTTCTTTCTTTAAAAATATGTAGTAGATTTTAAATTATTTTATATGAATATTATTTTGTTTTTGTTGTATTTTCTTAACCTACTGTTTGTCCTCATATAAAATAAATAATGCTTATTTATACACTCATATGAGTCATTACCAATAACGGCAAAGGCGCCGCCCGCATACGCTGCACGGCCGCGTGCAGGCGTCTCAGCTGTTGAAGACTGTCATCGAGAACACCGGGGCTGTGCGGCGTTACACTTATCGTCGGCACCTAGTAAAGGTAAATCGGCTTAATAAACGTTCGTATTGAGGCCAGTCATGGCATAGAGCCACAAGCGTATGACTGTAACCGTTACAGGTTGTCTGTTCGACTCCCACTCCAAGGAATGAAATATTTAATATTTTCATTTCTTCGCTTTAGTGTCGAGGCAAAACGTGGCGTTGAGTTCCGAAAACGAGGAACGGAGTGTCTGAACACTAAGTTCCCTCTGTCTACTCTTTAAAAAGTTGATAAAATATATACGTTATTGTTTAAATAGAAATGTTATTCTTATTTTAATAGCTACAAGTATATATTCTGTAGTTGTATAATTGTTGCACTTTACACTTTTACCTGCACTATCAATATATTTATAAATATCTATAATTTTTTGCTTGATTCTTTTAATATAACATGTATATGAAAACTAAATTTAGAAATAGCTGCCTCATTCAATGTATAAATACAACCATGCTGAATTCCAATCGTATATAGTCTATTAAAATAATTAAAAACTACATATATAGAAAAAGAAATTTACTTGTATCGGTACCTGCGCCCTGGCGGCGGCCATGGCTGGCGGCTGTGATACGTGCTCGGTCACTTCGTCCTCGCTGCTGTCGGAACGCGAGTCCGAACTGCCGCCGCCTTCGTCTGTAAACATGGAATATCATCGTCAAACAGTCTGTTAAATCATGTTAAGCTTATAGTGACTCAATGTGGATACAATAACAACTGTGTTTTCACTGAAAAGAAAATTATAGACTCAAATATTACTAAGAGAGAAACTATGTTCTATATAAATAAATATTTCATATGAAAATGGCATATTATTTTTAAATTCTGCCTGATATATGATCGTATTTCTTTAACTTTATATACTAATAAAGTTTATCGGGATAAATAATTTATACCCAAAATCTTAATATACAATTGATAAGATAATAAAAAACTATGACAATTGTTTATATAAAACCATAAAAATTATATTTATGAATCCATAAAACCAATTTTTGTTTCCTACAAAGTTGGAAGTTATCAGTTGTCAGTGTTAATATAAAACACGTACAATATTAAATTAACAAAATTAAAATTAACAGTAAACTAAAGTAATCGACAGAAAATACTTGCTGCCGCATATTGATTCAGTCAAAAAACCAAAGACAGGAGAGCGAATTATTGTAATACTTTAATTGGTATACAATTAGAAACTCTACTTTGGATAAAAGCTTGTAATTACACTCTACTTGATAGCCTTCTGTACAGTTCTGTATTTTGCTTAATAACAAGCTGACCTGCTTTAATAAGCGCATTGCAGATTAACTCATGTTTACGTAAGGTTTATCAAACGTGGGCTCTAGCGACTTCTTTTCATTAATATTTATTATATAAAAAAATTGAGTTTTAAATGTACACTACACTGCCATTTTATGATTAATCAAAAGGTTTTTTTTTTCATCTTGTCGTAGGTATAAGAATATTGGTTCTTGTTTACAGTAAATTAATTTTTAAAATAAATATTTTTACAGAAATATATAACAACTAGAAAATTTATAAAATTATTGAGAGGCTTTAAAAAGAAAAGATTTAACTTTAAGTTGGAGTTATTTGTCTTTACCGAACTATTTGTTTGTACCTTGCTCTAATTCATCAAAGTAAATACATATATGTGTATTTTATTAATTAGATAATTAAATGTGAAGTTTTAACTAAAAAGAAATGTACTGCGTCAATCCTGACCTCGTAATCGATCCTAACCTAATCTTCGTAATCCATTTAACCCAAGGGAAGCTTAATAGAATTGGAGATTTAAAAAATTGTTCAAATTATCAATTCGCATAAAATCTCAATTCTTTTTTTTTTCAATTTCAGGCTGTATCCCGCACACAGCAGGGTAGACAGAGGGAGCCTCGGTGTTAAGACACCCCGTTCTCCACTTTCTGCCGAATTCTGGAGGCATTGCGTGTTGAGTGGCAGAACTCAACGCCACGCTTTGCCTCGACACCAGGGCGAAGAAAATAGAAATATAAACGTAAAGAAATATTTCACTTCCTCTAGTGGGAATCGAACCCACAACCGTCATGTTACAATCACACCACTGCGCCACGACGGCCTCACAATTCTTAATTTTTTTTTATTCAATTACAATTTTACTAATATTTTTGAATGTGAGCCCTAAACCTACACGTTCTCAACAGGCTGTGTTGAATGTTTTATATGCTTATTGAGACTTAATTATATTATTACCCCGCATTAAAAATCAAATAATCTTAATTTCACACATTTTTATACTTTAATTACTGACTTGAGAACCATAGTATGAAACAAGTGTCATCATAACTACCTACCTACTTCAATACCATGTGCACTTTCAACCCGGATTGTTAATTTACACAAATAGAACATGAATAATTGGCTTGTACTGCACTTCCCCTGTGGCACTCACTCTACGTGTAAGAACACGTCATAATTTTTTTTCATACAAGTGTGTCGGTAAAAAAATAGGTCGATTTCATACATTGCATTTCTTAACAGTTAACGGTTAATAATTGATCACGAAGAAGACGTAACAATACGTAACAACGTGAATGAGGCTACACCGGTGACCTACATACCTCGCGGCATCAAGGCTGCAGTTAAACAAAAAAAAAACCAGCCCGTTTGAACCCTCGTCAAAGATAACTTCCGGACGAGCGAGATAAGAGGAGGGAGCTCTTTCAAATTGGATACTTGGGAATGATTCTGCGGCTGTCATTATTATTTATAATACTGTTCAACGAGACGGTTCTTTGTTATAGATGTAGAACATTTAAAAATGTTTTAAATTAAGATCAAGTTTTAATCAACATTTCATATTAAATATTTTATATTACTCTAGGTGTAGTTACTAGTACTTGCCATATTTAAATAATAATGAGAGGGAAAACGACTATGCATTTTATTAACATTATATATATTTACATAGGTTACATTTAACCATTCTTTACATTATATCGAACAAACAATAATATAATCATAACGGGTATTCATATTTTCATTCATTCATAATTTACCTGTAAATGCTCTTTTCTATATTTATTCCAATAATCGCGCTAAAAGGAAATTCGTTGAAGGACCTGAAATATATACCAGAGAGAGACCAGAGGTGTAAATAGGTCGTAAGCAAATAGGTCGCTAAATGTATCCAAAGAGCCAGTAAATTTGTGTCATATTAATATAAAAAACGGTCATTCTTATCAGATATATTTTATAAAACTTTCGTCGAGTTTTTATACGGATTATTATATGTTATATTAAATTAGAAGTATAGTCGGGTGCTTAGACGTTTTCATTATCATCATGAGGTTTCATTTTGACTCAGTGGCATTAAGTTTATAATTTGGGCCAAGTGAAAAAAACGTTGCGGGATAAAACGTGAAACTAAAAAAAACGTAGAATCTTAAATATAACGTAGAAAAAATATTTTTTAATCTATGATCTAGTTATACTAGTTGCGATAAAACAACAATGCAATACTTTCAGTTTGATCGTTCACGCGATAATTCCAGTTTTCTTATGGGAACGTATGGGATATCTTGTATGTCGCAACACAGTTACAACAACAGTTTACTTATATATTTTAACTATTAATTACAGTTACAATTACAGTTAAGATTAAATATATATAACAAATGTTAAAAAAATCACATTAATTTTCAACAAAACATTTTTTTGTAATATTGAATAAAGTAATATAATTGAAGCGAAATTTAAGAAAATCACCGTCTATAGTTTAAAAATAATGACCGGAACAGGAGAAAAATTATAATATTAGCGAATTCTTAAAAATTACTTCCCAACACAGAAAAAATCGCGGCACAAAAAATTATTTATAAATTTCAATACAACTGTTACGCATGGAATTTTCTTTATTATTATCTAAATTTAATTTAAATGATATCATATCGTAACCATGTGCTTAATGCAATATTAACACATGTAGTTCGATAAAATAATACACGCTTACTTGATATTATTAGTTGTTGTGATCAATAAACATCACATATTTGACAATTATTATTTTTTTTTTGCTTCACGCTGTATCTGAGTTAGGCTGAGGGAACCTCGGTGTTAAGACACTCCGTTCCCCACTTTCTAACGAATTCTGGAGGCATTACGTGTTGAGTGGCAGAGCTCAACAGCACGATTCTTCTGGGCAACCCAAAAAATATTATCATGCATGCTTCACATTTAACATTTTATTTAAGTTTTTTTTTTATTTATGCATAAGAACTACAATGAAAAATAAATACACATGTAAAAAAGGAAATTAACTGCGGTGCGGACATGACGGGTGCTTCCCGCCGCTTCCGGTGGCGACGGCAGGGGAACGAGCTTGGTGACATCCGTGTTAAGGGTAGCAGCTCTACATGTATACAATACGTCCTTTGTTTTCTTCAAATAATTTCTTAAAGAGAAATATTAAAAAAAAAACAATCGAATCAAATATGAAATATTATACAATAAAGATATTTTTAATAAGGTCAGCCTTTGCGCAGGGCACAAGCAAAGCCTCCAGAATTTGGCGGAAAATGGAGAACAAAGTATCTTAATACTAGGTTCCCTCTACCAATCCTGCTGTGTGCGGGATACAGCGTGAAACTGATTTTAAGATTTTTTTATATCCTTGATAGAGCGCCTTTACAAATATGAAGTACCTAATTTATTTTGTGTTCATACTGAGACGTATTTATTTTAATAAACACATCGATTTTAAAGGTTAATTGAATTTTTATTTTTTATATTTATTTTGTGCCAATTTCGAAATATTAGTACCTACTAATATTTAAATACATATTTGATTGGTGACTAGCATCATGTATGTGGGTAGTTGTGGAAAACTACACCAGAGAACGTTTGTACATAGTAAATATGATCTAACTGCATTACTTTTGAAAGCAATTGCTGTAAGTGATCAGTCACACTAATGTACGACGCTAAAATATAATAATTTATGATGAGATTATTATTAATAATATTAAAAATAACACAATATTTTTTATGGAAAGGACAAACCAAACGATACAGGTATCATCTGATGGTGATTTCCGCTGCCCAGGGTCCCGTATAACAGAACCTACCAGTTGTATGCCGCGTGGAAGAATATATATATATATTATTAATTAAAACTGTTGCAAGCTGTTGAAGAAACTTAATAATGCATATAAGCGATCGATCGATTGCTATTTTAATAACTCACTATAATTAACAGTTACATCTATAAATAATGTTTCGTTTTTACATAAAAATAGCTTTATTGTATATAGTATATATTTATTTTCATTTTATTATTCATGTGAATATCTCTTTTATATATAGAAAATATATCGAAATAAGTTCTTGTTAAGTGAAATAGACTAACCAGCTGTCACGAATGCTGATTTAATAATAGATCTGTGCCAGGTGCTGCTGACTAACTTGTTTAGAGGTAGAAATTCTATTATACAATGTCTACGACAATTACATGGATGAAAAATTTGCGTAATATGATTTCTTTTTCTATATCATAATCAATTTGTTTATTTTCAAGGGAAACCTACAGTAGAGTAAATAATTAAAGTACAAAACATAAAACAAATTACCACAGATTATATTAAATAATTTTAAAAAAAAACTATATTGGAACAAGCGATCGGCAAGTATTTCTGTGTTCAAATGTCATTTATAATTTTCCTTTTCTCTGTATAAAGTTCAAGAAAACAACATTGGGTCGTGTTTTTTCATTTTAAGTTATATTATTATAGATTACACTTTAGAAAGGATTTTTTTTATCATAAGCATTATCGTAGAATTATCAATATGTAAACCCAACATTGTCATTTTAAAGAGTATTGATCGGCATCAATAATTAACAACTTGACATTAATTAATATTTTATGTTGTTAGCCTAAATAAAAAGTTAAAAACAAGTGTACAAGGTCAATGAATATATTTACATACTCGAGATTGTCTAAATTCTAAACGATTTCTAATGGATGTCCATTAACGGGGACATTGTTACAACCACATGGATAAACTATAGATTTTTAAGTTTCGCTTTCATGTCAGAGGAAAAATAAAATTATTTATCATTATATATATATATGTCAGTTCACTGCTGGTCCACACGAAATTTTCGTTGCGAACAAAACGCGGCGTTGAATTTCGCCATTCTACACACAATCTCCCGAAAATTGGGGATGCGAGAGGAACGGTGTGTATTTCACAATAGATTCCCTTTGTCTATCCTGCTGTATGCTATTACAAAATATATCAATAAAATATGAACAGTATAATATGTAATTTATTTCACACTTTACAACAACATATTGCCAGATCTTAAAATATACATACAAAGTAAAAAGAAGAGTAGACCTTGTCTATAAATAAACGTAAAACTAAATAAGGGTGTGTTTAAGCATAGTTTTTGTCAACGTTAGTAAACGCTATAGAGTAGACCAAGTAAAGCGCACAATTAATGGCGGAGATCAGTTATTGCCTCTTATCGGTAATGGAAATATGTAATTTGCGACATATTATTAGATCTATGTGTATAGCATATTAATATTTAAAAAAAAATTATAATGATTCACAATTTATTTGATTAAAAAAAAAAAATAAGTTTTATTTACAACTATGCAAAATAAAAGAAAATTAAAAGAAAAACAATGTTAAATTAAAATAAAACTTTAAAATATTACAATTTACCTCTAAATATATGAATGTGTGTATAATATAATAAACATATAATAATGTAATACATTTTTAAATGTCACATTACGTAATAGGCCGTGCAGGCGCAACAAGTAAACGCAAGCCAGCTCTACAAGTACGGCATACGTACCCAGCTCCAATCGCACTACATCTTTGAAAGACAACCAACTAATTTAATTATATATCAGCCACATTAAAAAAAAACACGCATTTTGTTCATAGACTTGTACTCATAATGAAAAATATTGAAAATAACCGTTAAAATTATCAACTTATATTACGAACACGAGCGTTAATGAATGTCACATTTGTTATTTTGTTTTTTGAACGACAATTTGGATGGTTCGCGTGTGAAAATCGCGAAATTCATAATATATTTTGACAGAGGCTGCACGGGCAGTCCTGGTCTTTGTACTGTATATATGCGCATGCGTCAAATCGATCCACCGAGGGCGAGGGAAGTTGAACTATTCAACGGTCTCAGTCACCCCCGAGGTACGGACAAGATGGTTACTTTGATAGGGAGAACACTATCCCAACTCATGAAACATTCAGGCCGATAAATGTTCGACATACGAGGGTTGCTTTCAACGGGCTATAGACAGTTTAGTAGTTTGGAGAGTTATGGAATGGGTTTTGTCCATTTCGTTATTAAGAAAATCGCTAGTTATTATTAAATATATAAGCGATATGATATTGCGACCAGGTGTGGCGCAAGGGAACGAAGTGTTGCTGTAAACGCGACTGGTTGTGGGTTTGATTCACACTAAAAAAAATGAAATATTTAATTGATTTCTTCGCTCTGGTGTTCGCTAGGCAAATCGCGGCGTTGAGTTCCGCCACTTAACACGCAATGCCTCCAGATTTCGGCAGAAAATGGGGAACGGAGTGTCCTAACACTGTTCCCTCTGTCTACTTGCTGTGTGGATACAGTGTGAAGCTGTTGATATGTAAAAATAAATCCTACTTATACACTATAATGCTTTGAATACGTTTGTTTTTCATCTTAAATATTAAATATTTCCTCTTTTGTAGAAAAACAACAAGTGCCTTCAAAAATAATATTTTTTCATTGTATTTATAATTTGATAATTAAGCGTAACTAGCGCACACGTCATTCTTCGTGATTTTGACGTGCTCATAATGGTGGTGGCGAAGTTATTTTGAATGGAGTAAAATCTGTACCGAAACCGATGGACCGTTCAGGGTTAAACAGGATGCGGTTGTCCGTCCTTTACTTGTACTTCTTCTGTTACTAGTGAGATTAAATTATAAGTTCTTAGAAGATATTAGATATTATTTATATATAAAGAATTATAATTTAAATTTAATTATAATTTTTACTAATAGTCTGTTCATATAAGGATTTTACACAAATTAAATTATTTCGTGACAAGTAGTATACTTTTATTCACGCCTACTAATTAAAAGCCGGATATAATTACAATTAATAAGTAATAAAATCATAATAATATCATCTTATATTCAAATAAAACGGCAAAAATAAAAAAAAATACTGTTTCCGCCCGGGATCGAACCGGGGACCTTGTGCGTGTGAAGCACACGTGATAACCGCTACACTACGGAAACTACGTACATTGACTTTAAAAATAATCACTGTATAGAATACAAATGCAATTTGTAAGTAAATACAGATTTTTATTGTCAGGAGAACTAATATTTTTTTCGAAAGTAAATTCTATTTGCTTATTATTATGGTAGAAAAGGAATGGTATTGGATTTTTTAAAGTTTATTCCACTTGTGAACGAGAAATATTTCCATGAAAACATATAGGTAAATTTGAAATAAAATCAGCTTCACGCTATATCCCGCACACAGCAGGGTAGGCAGAGGGAACCTAGTGTTAAGACACTCCGTTCCCCACTTTATGCCGAATTCAAATAGGTAAAATTTTAACAAAGCATATTTTCCATCTTTATATGGCAATCCTTGCAAGTATAATTATTAAGTAAAAAACATAAATAAAATTATTTATATTTTCCATTTAACTATCCATGCATATTTATGAGCGATTATTTAAGGTAAGTTACAAATTCTTGTGTCTTAACACCATAGATATAAGGACCACATTATTTTTAGTTCCAACCTGATAACATTGTTGACAGGACTATTTTAAAAGAGAATTGTTGCTCAGATAAATGAGGTATTTAAAGAATTCTATTGTAAAGTTACAAATCTATTGATTTCCTTACATGTGCGTTACATCTGTTTTTTTCTGTAGTTACAAAATTTTGTTTCATTGTTCAGTAAAATTTTTTTGTATACTTTTATATTATTTAGTAGGCAAATGTATTATTTAAATTTCCTGTTCTAATAAAATAAAATAAAGGGTTGGTTTTCTATAAAGAACATGCAATTTCTAAAATTTAGGTTGAAAGCAGAAAACCTCATATATGAAGTGCAACGCATTAGATGGATCAACATTGTCTGTGGGTAGAGAACCTAAGCAACTATTTTCATCCCGAAGCATTAAAGGCAATTTTCAGTGGTTCAGTAGTTGGGTTCATTAAGTGTTTTTGAGAATTTGTGATTTTTTGGAAAAAATCAAATTCTTGAAGAAAATTAGTAAAAACAGCCTAATTATGGATTCTGCGCTCAGATTTTTTTTTCACAATACAGCTCAATACTGGGCCTTTTATATAATGTTATATTTCAAAGAGTTTGGCAATATAAATCTTGGAAATAATATAGAAACAAAAATTGTTTTTAAATTAGCAATTTTTTTATTATTATTATTATAGTATTAGTATAGAATAATCTCTGAAAAGTTCATTCGGCATTTCATTTCAGTGACATCTCATAAAATTTACTCAAATCATGAAAGAGTAAAAAATTGTTATTCTTCTTACGAGAATTTATATGGTTAATATAAACTTTCACAGACTGCGAAAAGAATAGTTCACAGGTATTTTTTTTTTGTACCATCTACTTTAAAACTTATAAATGCATTTAAAAAATTTACTCTCAAAAGGCATGTATGAACATAGCATGGGGTCAGACATTAAAGTCGATGTGGCCTGGTATAGGGAACATAGTGCCTTAACAGCCAGACTCAAATGTATAAACTGCTCTCACAATCTGAGTTCTAGAGTTCTAGAGTGATTTACAAACATGGGCCTAAGTCTATATAGTCCTCTATAGCGTCTACCCTTATACATAACATTATTTTAAATTAATATTCAAAAGTCTTACCTGAAGAAATGATTCCAACATTTTCCTGCGACTGAGCATTCATTTTTGCAAACAGCAACTGGAAAGGCAATAAATAAGAATAAACATTAATAATATATTAAAAAAAATATTCTTCATTCAGGATACAGAGTTAAGATGAAAGAAGTTAACAGAGTATGTAGAGGAAACTTGGTACACTTGGGGTCTTTTTGTCTTTCATGCTTTCTTTTCAAATTATTTCTTTTAAGAATTTTATGAATAAATGAATAGAATTTTATATAATAAAGAATATTTTGAATTTGAATTTAATTTGAATTATGCTTCTTGAGCAAAGGAAAACATCTTGTCTGGGTGATGAAACACCTACATCCTCAGGGATTTTGTACTCCACCACAATAGACCAAATACATAATATGAGCCAAATATATATTATCAAAACATAAATTTTGAAAATTTATGTTTTTTTTTAATAAATAAAATAAAAAGTAATAATGACTATTTAGCTAGTAATAAAACTGTTATATCATTTTACTATTAATCTGAAAGCCTTGTCTTTATCATTAAATAATAAATTAAAAATTGAAAGATAAAATAATTAATTTTTTAATTTTATTTAAACATATTGCATTCAGTTTATGCATATTTTTAGTAACATCTAACAAATTGATAGATAGTACAGCAGACCCATTATCTCATCTTTCAAGATAACAATGAAAACCGCATTTTATCACGACAAATACATATTAAGTATTTATTTACAATATATATATATAAATATTAATGTCTCCGAATAATTTATAACTAAATAAATGTTTAAGATACTTACATCTATTGTACAGAAGAAAAATCATATATCACTGTTTCGACACATTGCACTAAAACAGGTCAATTCAAATCAAATATCTTGCGCAAGTTACTCGCTCGGCATTTTCTCAACAGTTATCCGGAAAGTTTTAAACAATGGGATCTAAATTTTATGCGAAAATACACTTTCACAATGGGACAAACCAATCCACATAGGTAGCCACCTACACAAAACAATAAACAGTTATACAGTTTCAAACATCACAAAAAACTTTTATCAAATTGATTTTCACATTACTTTTCGAATTTATAGCGTGGTAATTAAAATGTTGCGACTAAAATTGCCACGGCAAAAGTTTGTTTGAATGTCCAAAAAAGTTCCAAACTTTTAACAAATGTCGACGACTTCAGTTCTAAATTTCTCACTGACAAGTTTTGAGAATGCCGAACGGAATCAGTTAGCATCTAAGATAATAAATTACGTCTTATCACTTTTAAATAGAGCTCAAATTTGTTTATTTAACATTAACGTCAATGTTAAACTTTTATAAATTGTTAAATATATATTAAATTATATTATTGAATAACATTTGCATGATTTTTAAAAATATTTATTTTATTTTTTTTCAATAAATCACATCTTTCCAATACATTAAATAAAACATATGATTTAGTATTTTTTGTACTGGCAACTAATTAATAGAGCCTTTCCTAAAAATGTGTTTACTTATTTTCTAAGCTTTGGTTCTCGCGCGGTCAAATATTCATTAATTTATTTTACATTAATTATTGTTTTGTGTAATACAAAGAAACAGTAAATTGATTTTTTTTCTTTTTTTTCATAAATTAACATTTGTTTTCACTCGTTAATTCAAGTTTTTTTTTTTTCACTTAAATTGTATAGATAAATTAGTGAAAATGAATTATTTAATTACAAGTAACATTGGACGGATAGATGAGGCTAGTCGTGGCGCAGATTGGTTGTGGGGTTTTGGGTTCAACCCCCACTCGAGGAGTATTAGTAAATAGTATAGTCATAGTAGTAAATATTTATTTAAATTTATTTTTCAATTTTTCGCTCTGGTATCGAGTCAAAGCGCGGCGTCGAGTTCTGCCACTCAACACGCAATGCCTCCCGGATTCGACAGAAAGTAGGAAATGGAGGGTCTTAACATTAGATTACCTATCCTATCCTGCTGTGTGCGGGATACAACGTGAAGCTGATTTGATGAACGGATAGATGCGACACAAGCCGAACACTGAGGCCGATCGTACCTTTCTATCGCTCGTTTCGCGCTCTCGCTTGCACGCTCAGCTCAGGCGGAACGTGACAGTGAGACATGCTTTGTCATGCATACAGCCAACGTTCATCGATTTAGAGGTAAAGTCAATAATATAAACATAAAAATAGCAGTAATGCCTTATAGAAAAATTAAATAAATATAAAATAAGTATTAATTATAAAATTGTTTTTACTATAATTATTTTGTTTTTATTCGAAATAGAGTCACATTATATTTTTTTTACTTACAATAAGGGAGTTATAGTAGTAGTAGGTAGGTATCCTTAACGTTTAAGCTTATTTTCTTGACATCTATTGAAGATATCTTTATTATATATTTTCTCGTATATTTTCGGATAATATATAGAGCTTACCGTTGAAGTACTCCATTGTTCCCTTTCCGAACTTAAAGGCAAGGAGTGTGTGGTGAGCTGTGGGACGAGAATAAATATTTTGTGTGACAACATAGCGTTAACGAAAATAATCTTCAAAAAAGGAAGTAAAAATATGGTAAAATTAAAGCAGTGTATAATATTTGATAAATTTATTTTACAATTTCTTAAAAACAATAGTGACTGGAAATATTTTTGTTTATAATATTTTAGAGCAATACAATCCTTTGGTTGTTAGGTAACACACTAAATTATTTGATACTTAATACAATATAATTTCTTAAAAATTAAGTAGAAAAATACATTTTTTACACAAAATTCTATCGCTAATTAACATTAATTGTTATAAAAAAATATGATATAAATAACTTTGATAATAATCTTAGTAGTTTATTATTTTTTTATGCAATCTTTCATTTGGCGGAGGGAATTTATGGGTTTTTCATATTTAATTATATATATATTATTCATTACATATTAATTTTTTGACTAAAACTTTTTTGTGCTGTAAATTATAAATGTTTCACAAAGTGAATTAATGTTATTACCGCAAAATTTTTAAAATATTACATACAATACAACAGTCTGAAATCTAATATAAGTACACTGGAAAAAACTAAAATTAGTAAAAAATCTGAGATATGTAAAGTCTTGGTTGATCATTGTTGCATGTTGCAATTTATTTATTAAGTAAACTTGTTTTATTTGTGCTTAATTTATTGAAATTGGCCAACAGTTAGCGCTACTAGTAAGTGAAGTCTTCTGAATTTACCTACACGTAATGAGTAAAGTAAATCCTAACCAGTCCACCCAGTCAATAGTTCTGGGGTATAAAATATAAAAAACTACAGTCGAATTTAGAACTTCCTTCCTTTTATTGAAGTCTAACCGACATCAAATCAAATATGTACAACATATTAATTTGTATTGTATTTCCACAAAATACATAACTTTTAAAGAGCAACATCCTTATACTTAGTTAAATCATCAGATTCATTGCCAACAGAATTATGACTATTCCTCATGCCATAATAAACTCTATCGGGTCCATTGTAAAGGTCGTGTCTCATAAGCTCCTCCCTTTTATAATCTTGGTAAAATCTCGGATCGTAATCTGGCAACATTCTAGGATCGTATATATATCTAGGGTTGTAGGGATATGCTATTTCGCTTTTACAGTCCATTCTGTCGTAATCGTATTGTTTGTAGTCCTCCATGTTGAAGGCTCCCACAACTGAGTGTCTTCTTTTGTATGGGTTTTCTTGTACTGATCTCGGTGTCCAAGTTCCGAAGTTTTGTTGTATTTTTGGATAGCCGCGTAAACTGGCCGCGTATTGTCGGTCCATGTGTTGCCAGTACGGCGGCGGTTGTATTATTATTGGGTAGCCCATGTTCATTGATTGACGTGACGCTAGATGGCGCCGTAGGTCCGGCATTGAACCGGATTTGCCTGGAAATAGAAGTTTTATATTTTTTAAAAGTTTTATTCCATATTTAGGAAAAATATTTTATTAGAAAAGAGGCTTTCAAGAGGTACGGGTTCGAAATTAAGGAAATATTATTTTAATTACTGAAGTTATAAGCTCTCCAATAAATCTTTGTTTACTTTAAAAAGAAAGGGAGATATTCTGTAATTCTGTGATAATTTAGTTATTTTCAAAGATTTTTTAATGCATTTTAATTGCTATTTTTCTATTTAATAATGCATAATTGCGTTCTTTAGCAAATAAGAATAAAAAATCTTATTATAAATTGTATAGGGTTACTAAAAGTTTTCCAGTAATTTGTAATTATTCAAAAATTATAATAATCTTACCATTATCCGACAAGAATCCATCATTAGTAAAGGCAGCCGGCGTGTCCGGCACAAAATGGCTGGCATCGAACTCGCTACCACTCACTGGTACGCCGTTTACATATTCTGTATTTCTGGTGATATAATAATTACATATTTAGCGATATATCTATATAGAAATCATTACATCTCAATTTTTAAAAAAATTTTGATAAAAAAATCTTGTGTATTTACTAGCTTGTATGTTGATGGACTCTATAACGCAATATTATTCAGGCCAATGATTATATTTAATTACTTTTTTCGCTGCGGTGAGACAACGTACAGGGTGTTTGGTTCCGTATTTGTCACGACTGGCAACTGAATATACAATATCGACATACTTTATTCACATGAACTAGTGGCTTTAAAACAAATTTTGGCCCAATTTTAGGACTATTATTTTTTAAGATTTGTCCACATATGTATAGTTTTCAGATATTTTCCTCAACTAGTGTTATCTCTTGATACGAGTTGCTAAATTTCATAAATTTAGGTCAATCGGAAGTACCATATAAATTTTGTTTTACAGGCAGACAGACAACAGAATAATCTTATAAGGGATCCTTTTTTCCTTAAAAAGTACGGGACCCTAACAAGCATATTGTTGTTAAACTTGTACGTTCCTTGAGAAGTGTAGGTAACATTAAAAGAGAATTTATAGAATTTTCTTTCTCGAGGAGCAGCTAAAAATGATAAGTAACTTTTTATAGTCCACGCAAAAGAAGCCGGGGGCTATAATCGATGATAGTTAGTTACCTGGCCTCCCTCAGCGCGTAGGCGGACTGCACGAGCACGACGCCGCACACGATGGCCGGCAGGCGCGCCACGTAGCACGCCAGCTCCGCGCCGCCGTACACCCCCTGCAGCCCCTACACACCACACGAACATAATACGTGGCCGCCTTAAAGTTAGACATTTGGATGGAAAATAACTAAACATAGGAAAAATCCTAAGCTAATACTCACTTACTCCTAGCTAATACTTTTAATTTAGTTATTGTAAAACTTAACAGATTCAATGAAAAGGACTACAATTCATAACTTCAATAGTTGCTACATTCTGTTCACGATAAATTTGACCACTAGGTATATTAAAACAGTGGTATTCGGATATGTTAAAAAAAACAGCTTCGCGCTGTATCCCGCACACAGCAGGGTAGACAGAGGGAACCTAGTGTTAAGATACTCCGTTCCCCACTTTCTGCCGATTTCTGGAGGCATTGCGTGTTGAGTGGTAGAACCCAACGCCGAACCAACATAAATATGAAATTATTATTTCGCTCTGGTGTCGAGGCAAAGGGCGCTGAGTGCTGCAACTCAACACGCAATGCTTCCAAAAATCGGTAGACAGTAGGAAACCGAGTGTCTTAACAATAGGTTCCCTCTGCCTACCCTGCTGTGTGCGGGATACAGCGTGAAGCTGACACATACATACAAACATGAAATTATTCTTTGTTAATATGAAAAAAAAGTTACCCAATGACTTATGGACATATAGAAGACTAGGGCACATTCTGGTATAAGCACCAGTATCACTGAGATCAGCCATGCCAATAAGTACGTGTTGTTTTTCTGAAAGAATACAAAAAAAATCTACTTACAATGAATTATCAATAGAGCAATTTGCATAAAATAATCTGTTTCAGATATTACAACGTTATCTAAAAATATATTAAAATTATCTAAAAATTTGGACCTAGCCCATGAAATTACCGCCATTTATCATCAGGAGGTTCCTTTCTCTGGAGCCCTAGTCACCAACCTTGGACCGCTTGGACCCTTGTCCCATCCTCGGAAGAGTTTAATGTAAAATTTATTCTCTTGTATAATAAAAGTATATAGTGTATTTGACATATATATTACATTTTCGAAGAAAAACATACTTAAGGATCCTCAATATCATTTTAGAAAACCTATTTATAAACAGACTGCACATATAGGTTAATGTTTTCTTGTTTTACTTCCATTTATATCTACTAATACTCTACTTTTTTTTGTATTTTAATGACTGAAAATGCATTTGGATTTCAAGGTACTGCCACAGATTTCATGGTCCAGTTTTTACTATACATACTGAAGTAAGTGCTTATAATATAGGTACTGTCAATATATTTTGCATTTGAATATATAAGTTTTTTAGCAAACAGCATTATCATTAAGAAAACAGATCGTTGCAATATTAGTATACAAGTATCATTTACATACAAGCATTATTGAGTATGTTCTATGTATGAAGAATAACTATACCTAAGTATATATTGCATGAAATAACTATAAATTATTATAGTCACGAAATGAAATTTAACGACGTTATAAAACCATTATTATTATTCTACGTTATAGTTTTAAATATTTACAAATACAAATTAAATAATATTTTACAGATATAAATTAAATAATATTTTCAAAGAAGGTAAATAAATAAAATAAAAATTAAATTGACTTTTTGTAATATTTTTCTACTTCAAATCTCTTATACTAAAGATGCTTGTGGAAGTTATAACGTAGCAATTAAACGATTTTTTTAATCTGTTCAGGGCAGATTTTTTGTTGGTTTAATATCTCAATTTATTCAGATTTCATTAGACTATGGCAAAGAGAACCTAGCGTAAAACATTCTCCTAGTTCTGTCAAGAAATGAAAAAAAATTACAAACAAAAAGTAAACTAAATACATTAAGAAATATATAACATTTAAGTCTATATACAAAAAAATACTCACAGATATTAGGCCATGCACCAAAGTGACAGTAGCGGCGATGACGACACAGTAACATATCATGAGAAGCGCTGAGGGTATTGGGAGACCACTCTGTGACTCCACGACCCATACTATTTCGTATATGAGTGCTATTGCGTACGCGACCTGAAATATAATATTATACATCACATGAAATAAACCATTAAGAATCTTAATTATAAAAGTTTAATTAACAATTAACTTATTATATTCTATTATATTTATCGTTAATTTAAAAAATTTTTTTTGTAGCTTCACGCACACAGAGCAGGGTAGGCAGAGTGATAAAACACTCTGTTCCCATTGTAACACTTCCGTTCCCAATTGGGAAGGATGATACGATTTTAAATGTTAGGAACGCTTAGGAAATAAGAAGACCGGATGTATTGCTGTATGTGTTATATTATACCTACTCAATTTCCTTCATATTTTTACATGTAAATTTTTGGCGGTTCATACTTCAGGTGGGCGTGGACGATAATCATACATAATTACGCAGATATGCTAATTGTAATATAAATATTGTAGTATATCGTTGTGAAACAAATTGAAAATTCAATAATAAGAATAATTATGAGGCCGTCGTGGCGCGATGGCAAAGAGATGTGACTGCAACACGACGGTTGTAGGTTCGATCCCCACTCGAGAAAATTAATTATCACTTATTAATATTTCCATTTCTTCGCTTTGGCATGAAGGCAAAAACCCGGTGGTGAGTTCCGCCATTCAATAAGCAATCCTTCAAAAAGTGGGAAACGGAGTGTCTTATCATTAGGTTCGCTCTGCCTATTCTCCTGTAAGCGGGATACTGCGTAAAGCTGATTTTTAAATAATTAATATTAATTGTAACTTTTGTTTTAAGAGCACATTATTGACGCGTCATAAAATAATGAGAAATGTGATGACTACATGTTACTATAAATCTTTGAATGAAAGTAGGTTGATAAAGCAATGTTTATTATTATTCATAACATAAGACCAACGTAAAAGGTCAATGTGGCCGAATTTAATTTTATACATATACACTCGTATAATACAATATATCGTTCGTTATCTCGTGAGAAAACGAAAAGAAAAATGTCTAAAAGAATTATCTTATTTGTCATAGTTAAATAAAAATAAGAACTTAATAATATTAGCACAAAACAAAAGATTCTAATTATAATTTTTAAACTTAGTAAGAACATTCCTCCACCAAATACATGAAGGCATTATGTAATGATAAAATCTGACATTATCTAATGATCGTTACATTTGTATAATAGTTTTATGAGTGATTGTTCATAAAACTAAGATTAATTTAGTGGCCGTTATCTCTGTATTACGCATTCGGCTATATGCTGCTCTCGCTATTTCAACATCTCGTGAGATAACTTGGCCTTAAAACTGGTAGCCCCTTCTATTTGACAAACAATGTTGTTCTCTGTAGCCTAGATTCCCTTGAATTGCTGGAATTAAAGAGCTAGTCTCTGTATGCATTTATGTAATTTCCTCAACGAATTTAATAAGACCCTAGAACTTATTATGTTTATTTTTCGTTGAAAGATTGAGGTAAAGAGGTTGTCGTCGCGCAGCAAGCGTGTGAATTTAAACGCGGCAGTTATGTGTTCGATTCCCATTCGCAAGAGTGAAATATTTAACATTTTCATTTTTTCTGACAACAAGGCAAAGCGCGACGTTGAGTTCCGCCACTCAACCCTAATACCCCTCCTGTCTTTCCTGTTATATGCGTGTAATACAAAAAAAGAGACTGTTAACTTACCAATGCATAAGCGGCGATGAACCCCGAGGCCGCCGTAACACTACAGCAAAATATTCTACTAACTGCTGGCTTCATGCGTAACTTTGGCGCACTGTCAGTGTCGCTTAAATCATTGTTCACCGACATGTTCATTTTATCCCCCTTCATGTATATATTTTAAATATTACGTTCTTGATTGAACTGTTTCATATGGCAAAGCCAAACGGAGGTTTCTTTACATGTTCTTACTTTTTCAATGATTTATTTCAAATTAAATTACTTTAGTTGCTATATAATTTTCATTTATCTGAAGTACAATTTTTATTTTATATAATATAATATTTATTTCTATTTAGTTTTTGATTTGTTTTTGTACTTTTAATGGAGTTATCTGGTATTTTTTATACCATATGCACGAATCTGGTGTCTATTCGACCATTGTGGAAGAGGTAGCTTCTATACAAGTCCTTTGCATCTGTGTTTTCATTATTCTGTAAAAAAAATATAGCTGGTTAGTTCTATTTCTAACTTATTTTTTAATTGAAGTTTCCGTTACTACTATTCACTCATAATACATTATACGTCATTCATAAAGATAATTATAATGCAATGACAGATAGAGTCTGTACACGTATCGGTGTGGGTTCGCTCCCGTAACGTTGAGGTCCGCTAGTCAACTCAACACGCATGTCTCCAATATTCGACGGAAAGTGGGGAACTGATCAAATTATTTTTTAATTTTTAATTAAATTCTCAACACTAGGTTCATTCTGCCTATCCTCCTATCTGCGGGATACAGCGTGAAACTGAAAAAAAAAATATCTTTATACTATACACAACAGATTTCATTTTGAGAATTATTAAACTACAGTATCATGTGTGGCTATAAAAAAATTAACATCTATTATCAATAACTAGTTCTTATGCCTTAATCAATTAACAGTTAAGCAACACACTAATAAATCTATCCATTGCGCAAGACATTGTGCAAATGTTTAAATTTTCTTTGCCAACTTTCCCCTTTATTTCTTATAGCTACTTAAAAACAAAATTTTCCAGATTCCAGATTCTAAGCGAAGTGAACCTTGCCATGTAACTTCCTCGTTTCAGTTCTTTAAAACCTTCCGGGTTTTGTGTCTACTGGGAGTTTTGAGGTCTTTGACGCCGAATAATAAAGTATGAGAGCGCTATTTCAATGAATGGGAAAATATAAACTGACACTTGGCGCAATTAATGCAAATAGCTAGCGTACATATAATAGTAAAACAGTTTTTTTTTCTTATTTACATTGTACGCATCAAATTACCATAATTGAAAGACTCGCGTATATAAATAGATATTTATAAATACATGTTATTTTACCGTTACGTACCCATGTAGATATAATATATATTTTTTTCGCTTCATGCTATGCAGCGTGCATAGCAAGTTAGGCAAAGGAAACATGGAAAGTTAGTGTTAAGACACTCCGTTTCCATCAAGAGGGAGATGTCATTCCACTTTTCACCGAATTCTGGAGGCACTGCGTGTAAAGTGGCGTAATTCAACGCCGCAACGTAGATATATATAATTTATAATGTTTATTACTATTATAATAATATACGGTTATAATATATAGGTGTGTTATACTATAAGACATCTACAGTAACGTATTTTAAAAAGTTTGTATGTATCTTCAACTCAAAACATCTGCTTCAGTTCTTTATACAGTGTTCATATATTAGAAATTGGATCAAAGTAAAATTAATAAAATTTATATATTCTAATTGAAACTTTTATACTATATTTACAAATCACAACGCGATTTATCTAGTCAGCCATTTATAACGGTGACACCCACATAACAGACATGAAAGTTAAAACTATACCTAGTCAGGTACGCTTACTACTGTTACATAAAAATAAAAAAAAACAATAATGATCTTTATTCAATAACTTTATAGCAGTGTTTTTAAATGAAACCTTGTTTATTTTGCCTTGAAAATCTAATTAAGATATGCAAAACAATTTTTACTTGTAAATAATTAAGCAATGGATTAAAATAGAGAAAAAGAAAAACATCGTTTTATTTTTCAGTAACACTAGGCTTAACGCCAGGTTTATTATGTGTCATAAAGACGAATGCATGGGTCTGAACCCATAATATATATATATACATATATATATATATTATACGACATTTCCACAATTCAATATTGATAAAATTTTAAATGAAATTGTAATACTTGGTCAAAAGAATTGCAAGCTTCGATAATAGCGATTTAACAACCGATGTAAAAGTGGGTCAGTGTTAGACTGAAGTATTGTTTTCAAATTACTTACAATAGTATCTAGTTTTTGTACACCGTCAATAGTTATATTTCACTTGTTACGATTGTGAGATCTTCTAATAAGATCTATTGTTGTATTGAGACGACTTTAAATGTATAGAATGACGAGAACGGAGTGATGCAGCACTAGGTTCTATCTGTGTATCTTGCAAAGGGCTCGTTTACTAATACAATTTAGCCAGTCCAAAATAAAGTTAACTATGCAGAGCCTCTTGAAGTAGGTATAACATAATGTAAAAAGTCATAAATGTTATGAGTGTTTCAGAATACATTTTTATATGATTACTAACGGTTTATCAACCACTTTCTACTAACCTCAAAAACTAACCTAAATTACGAAACAGTTGGGTCCACTTTACAAAAACAGAACTTTTACAGTTAGGTCACTTCCTTTCTTCCTTAAAGAAGGGGACGTGAGTTGACTTTGTAGACCGTTTGGGTTCAATGAAATCGTCTCTGAAGAGCTATGTGATTAGAATTGAATACATGCTATATCGTGATTCTCTTATAGATGCTCACAAATGTTAGCATTAAATAGACATTTTTTTAGTTTTATTAATATACTTTAACATGACTCAAAGGCAAGCAACAGACAAATAGATAACAGTAGCAAATAGTCTAATAATTGTTTTTGATTTAAAACATTTAAACACAAACAACATTTCATTCATAACCAGGTTCCATCTTCCGCCTTTGTTCACGGGAAAATGTATGAAACAATTTTATTTTTAATAAATAGATCACTTTGCCTGCTCGAAAAACGTGGATAAATGAATATATATATATATATATATATATATATATTGTATCTACTTATATATATATATATATATATCATAATAATTAACCTATTCTATAATTTAGAGAACGTTCAAAACGTAAGGATATCGTGTGTACAGTGTACACGCAACGTGAACACGAGTTAAACGTAACAGTTATAGTTATTGAACGATATCTTCCGTATGTTACATTTCAATGATGAATTACCTTCGGTTACACACTAACCGAAATATACTTTAAATTTGCTATGCATTTAAAAAAATACTAAGTCCCAAGTACAATTTTGCTTATTTTCATAAAGCGATTATTTCCTTATAGCAAGTAAAATTACATCCAAATTAAATCAATGAACATACTTCAACCGACATTTGTATCTACTTATAGAAACTTAAGTAGAAAAATAAAATATTCATATAAATTAATAGAACCTTCAGTTAGGCGGAGAGACAGAGTGATGGTGGCTTAAGAGTATTTATGGTGTCTAAAATAATATGCAACATATCAATAACGACAAGAATTTCAAACAATACTATGAACAGTTATAAATTCCAACCCACATACAGCAGATGGGACATGATAATCGTCATGTGAACAAACTCATAAAGCACTGCCTCCATTTTGCACGTACGAGCACAAGCTGATAGTGAAACGTTTTTTTTTTTTTTGTTCTAAGCTCCAATTCCAATCTACTATATGGTGAAGAATAAATAAAGTTGATAGAAAAGAGTGTGCAGTATTTAAAGCCTTATATTGTCTAGCCTTATATTAGAACCCAAAATATATAATAGATTTTTTTTTGGTCGGTTGACTGTATGTTTTTTTCCACACAAATCTCAGAATTCGCTTAACCGATTTAAGTGCAGTTTTCACTAAGGATAGCTTGCCCAAATACTATTATATTTATGTATTTAAACAAACTTTTCTTGACATTTTGTGTCTGTTTCATTTAAATAGATTCATAAATATAATATATCAATATAAAACATTTGGTTCCACAAAAATTGTTATAATTCTTTTATTGAATTGGCTGAAACTCTATTTAAATTAAAATAGTAATTAAATAATTGTGCATTTCTAGCGGGCGATATCTAAATGATTTAAAAAAACGAACTAACTATTCACGTCAGTTTTAAACGAATTCATTAAATGAAAGTGAAACTACAAAAACTTTCAAAAATGGAGTTAATGGTGCCCGGGCTTAATACCAAAAACCGCAGCGCGGTGAACATTTTCACAATATTAACTATGAATGGCACTAAACGGAATTTTTAATTTTAAATATATTCTATTTAAATATTATGTGATTTAATTTGTCATTTTTTGTATTAATTTCCCATATTTCTTCCAAATAGCCAGTTTGACAGAGACAGATCAAGTTCCAAAATGTTGAAACACAGGAAAGGAAAACGAAAATAATTAATAGAACCCACGACCATCGTATATACAGCAAGACTCCTTCAACGCACTTTGATAGTTGTTTACGTTTATAATAATAATTATTTTTTGATTTTATTTTTTAATGAACTCTCAAAATTTAAATACTGCAGTATCTTAACTGCATTAGTTGTATTCATTTTATAAAAAATCATAGATATATTGACGTACGACGTCGACATATACCTAAGCTACAAAGTAACAGTTACACCTGCATTGTGATCGATTGACTCAACGCAATTTGCATTATATATAGGTGTCAATATATATATATATATGCTGTGGCCATGTTATTATAATATATTTAGAATCATATATCACAAAACAAGTAAGTGGCTTGCGGCGTTGAGTTCCGCCACTCAATACGCAATACATATAGCGTGACGGTGAAAAAGGTAGTTAACCGCGTAGGGCACGGCACGGCACAGGGAATCGAACCCACAACCGCCGCGTTTACAAACTCTTTCAACGCGTTTCAAACGCTGCGCCGCAAGGGTTTTTATTCATGCAATATAATATTAAGATTATAAGATTGTATTTCCACGAAAACTCATCTTTTTATAGCCTCCAATTTTTATCTTACCTTTTGTTTGAAACGAGTTTTGAAGTTGCCTTTTTTGGGTTTGCAGGGTTTTGCCATGTTTTAGATGTGAGTATTATATATTATATTATTAAATCGATTTTTAAATATATTTCATATAAAAAATTACGTGTCCTATAGGTAATGTCGTTTTCTACGAAGCAAAGTGAATCATATGAGGTATAGTAAATACAAATGTGACCCCATGCCTTATAGGTACACATCTGACATATATATAGAATATAGCAAATATATACATATATTTATAATGTATTTCTTAACGGATCGGTGTACGTACATGGAAGATATATAAGAAAAAAATTACTGGTAACAACTGCATTCAATAACGTAATAGAATGGTTTTTTAAAGTTTTGTCTGTGTCCGTCTATCCGTTTGTTCACGATAATCTCAGAAACAGCCAAATCGATTTAATTGCAGTTTGACTGTATTTATTTTATTTTTTTTATTTATTGTATTTTTGCAAAAGTATATTATTATTATTATTATTATAGAGAAACGAAAATAATGCAAATTAGTAAATTAATAATTATGTACTTATTTCATCAGCATAAAATATTTCCTTTAAATAAGAAGTAGGTAAAAAAATATTTCTCACGATTTTTTGAATATTTTGTATTAAAATGACAGGAACATAAAATATATTATGAACAAGTATGCTTGTATTTTGTTACGGAACTATTAAATTAATATGATTTCAGCAATACATTGCGGTTACTTGTAAATTATAATCAATAAGTCATAAGCCGGAAAGCCTTATTAAGTTGGATATTAAAATGTTTCCTGTAATCTATCTAAGCACCGGTATTGGTTCCATTTTTCTCCTATGCTAATTTCATTTGAAAGAAATTTATGAATTGAACCCTAGTACTTATGATATGTTTTCAAAAGCTAAAGCCAAATTCACTTTTCTTTTATAGTCAGTCTTTGACTCTTTATCGATGTCTATGACATGTCATGTATGTATGTATTAGATTTTTTAAAGATCACAGTCCAAAATACAATTCTCGGAAAAAGACGACAAAACTTTAGTGAACTCCGACATATCTTGGGTACAGAATCTAAAAAAAATAATATAAATATTAATATAGTTACACCTCTGCCATATATCCACCTGCCGTACATAAGAATTGTACTTTCAAAACTAGTATGCGAGAGTAACTTGTACTTATAATTTTCTTCGAAATCCTTATACTTTCAAGGCTAACTACAACATTACTCTACATATTTGTTCAGTGTGTTGAGACACCTGCTTTCAATGCAGTGTCAAAAATAATAATATATTAGTATTAGAACTAAGATCTTTAAATGAAGTATGTTTCTGTTCTTCGTAATAGTTCAATTAATAGTAAAAATTAATTTAATAACTTAGTAAATAGGTATGTTACGTTCTGTATAAAAAATGCGTATGATGCTTAAAGACGAAAAAATGAAAATTTTACATGTCTATTATTTTTTTTAAACTAACATAAACGTAAAATATAACATTATCATAACTGTACGCTATAAGCATAATATGGCTATAGCAAATGAGGTCGGAGCGCTTAGACGGCATGCAAGAGGTGCGGGTTCGAATCCAGTAAGGTAATAATTTTTACTTACTAAACATCAAAACTAAATTAATTTTATCGAGAAAACAACTTTTATTAGGCTATGTATAAAATAGACACTTCTTTTATTTCTTTCAGTCGAAAGATTCTATGTCTTATTGGTGTTTGTTATGTCAGAGGTCGTGGATTCAATTCAATCTCAAACCAGTATTGATATCTGTGTCATTTATATAAGTTTATATTTATATATCGAGGCGTTGCTTTATCTTTTTATATTGAAATTAATACCTATATATAATATCAATATGTACCTAAGCTTTACGTTTCTGATACAATATATTATATTAATAAATACTTATTAGAGTATTTCATTCAACATAGTAACGCTGACTGGACCAAATATATTTTTACACTTAAGATTTCGCTTATAGATTTCTAGTGACATACTTATATTTGATATTATACTAAGCTAAAAAAAACTGTGACTTGGCTCTTATAAAAATAACGTTGAGTCATAATTAAAATAATGATCTTCGTCATGAATCATCTAGTCATCAAACAACAACAAAAGGTCTATTATGTACACGATATAATATGAACTTGGCTACAAATTACTTATTATTTTATTCACAGGTACATGTCTGATATCGCAATTAAAAAACTTATTTCTTATATTGAAATAAGTTTTTTAAATATCTATTATTAATTAATACTTAAATGTTTTGTTTTGTTTGTTACACTACATTAGATTCAATTCAAAAAATACCGGAGAAAAAAGCACTTATTTTTTTCCCCGGATTTATTTGATATGGACAATATATATTTAGCTTTGTATAAATATAATAATTTATTTAATATATTTAAATTTGTTTAATTTGCTTTTCTGTCTGTATATACAAAAAATTACATACGGCATAGAGTTCTTTAAGTGTCTTTAAACTAGATTTCTCCGCCTTCTCTGCTACGAGTATAGCCGAGATACTTGAATGAAGAGACGCATGAAATAAAAAACAACCGGACAAGCGCAAGTCGGACTCGCCCACTGAGGGTTCCGTACAAAAATTTGAGGTCTCGAGCTTTTTCTAAAATAGAGGCTTAGCTTAGTCAAGAGCCATTTCATCTGATACTTCACTTGTACAAGCGGCTTTAATGCTAAAGTTTGCCACCCTTTTAAGGCTATTATTTTTTAGGTAATGATGGTAGGGTACTTACGATTAACTTAATTCTACGTTAATCGTAAGTACCCTTTCTATTTTGATTTCCTTTATAGTGTCGAAATGCGCGTTTTTTGCCATATAGGCGGCCGTATCTTTTTTTATAAGTAAATAAAAAGTAATTCTAAGTAAAAAAAGGAATATGTTTTTAACAGGAATTCATGGGGCCGTAGATTTGAGTATATTATTTGAAATTCAACTCTTTGTCTCCAAGCGTTACTGAGCGTCTTGACAATCAGACAGACAGACGGACGAACAACAAAGTGACCTTATAAGGGTTCTTTTTTTCCTTAAAAAGTAAGGAATCATAAAAATAAACAATACATAAATCTATGTAACATATTAGTGTCTGTGTGTAGTAATTAAGCAGAAAGACTCGGTAGGATATATACATTCAAGTATTTTATGTACGAACATGCTAACTGCGTTCGTTACTTAGAAAAAAAATCCCACATAGTTTTAGCGGCCTCGTTCCGAACGCATTATCCTCCTTTTGGGTTTACTCAATCACGTCAAATTCTCGGGTCAAGTTAGATCGTAACAAAAGCTCGGTTCTCATATTTATTATGTAAGTTATTTACTTATTTGTACGCAATTAATCTGTCTTAAACAAAGTTGTTAAGTGCCTATAAATGGAATTACTATTCTTTTTTTTAAGAAAATTTTCGTTTTAAGAAACTTTATAAATTTACATATAGTAAATATTTGGTTTTTAGTTGAGAACCTTTCCTTATTATTTTCCTGATAAATAAAACCGGTATAAATAAACTTAGATCAGCCTAGAAATCAAGAAGTTCTTCGAAATCACAGTATACAAAAAAATTAGGTACGGCTTAGTCTGACTACAAACATTGGGAATATAAAAAAAAATACTAAATAAAATTTCAGTCGATTGAAAGTTTTATAATAAAAAGTATTATAATAAAAATGCTATAGTAGTGCTACTTTAGCCATTTAAGACATTATGTTTGTTTGTTTATTTTTTTTATTACTTTTCATTTAAGTGTTTTGGATGAGCAGTTACACAGATTCTACTTTGACATGATGTTCAGTTGAGATGGTATTTAGGACATTAAGTTATTCCATACAACTCTCAATGTCTTTAAAATTCACGAAAAATACAGAATCGTATCATATAACTATTTCACTATAAGAAAGACTATACTATACTAATATTATTTTCTTAGTACATAACACATAATGATTGTTAATTCACCAGGCATTTATGTAATATAAACACACCTACAACTAAATACATATAAGCGTAAATTAAAAATGAATATGTAATGGTTCATTTGAAAGGTAATAGATTTGCTTTATTGGCCTTGTGGCCGAGTGAGTACAAGAATAATTGTTATTAGTTTTTCTGCAGCGTCCACCTACGTACGTTTTAAATAATTATATTTGATTTAGTTTTCATAATTTGAATACGCAATACAACAATTATTTAAACATTAATTAAAGTTTGCGATGTTAAGTAATTTTGTAGGTTAATTGTAATTTAATAACGTACACGTAACAATTAGTGTATTCAAAAGGCTTATTTTTTTCAGCTTCATGCTGTATCCCGCATCTAGTAGGGTAGGCAGAAGAAACCTAGACACTCTGTTCCCCAATATGTACCGCATTTTCAAGGCATTACGTGTTGAGTGGCGGAACTCAACGCCACGCTGTGCCTTGTTACCAGGACGATGAAATTAAAATATTAATAAATAATAATTCATTCCCCCGAATGGGAATCGAACCCATAACACCATCTTATATATTCACACGCTAGTGATACTGCGCTGCGCACGACGGCTTCTAATACCAATTTTCACCATAAAAACCTAGTTTAATCGTAACATTTGCAATTGCGTGCAATTTGCAGTAGTTGCAACAATTTACACCTAGATGACATAACATTAGTTTTGTATTGGGTTACGGGACTGCAGCATCCGAGTCACGATCACGCTTATTACTTAAAGCAAATAACGTTCTCGTACAATGAAAATAACGCCTATCATAATAAAATGGATCTAAGCAACTGTACTTTTTTTATTATTATTTATTTGTTTGAGGCTCGTCGTGGCACAGGGGCAGAAAGTGCGACTATAAACGCAACATATTTAAGGTTCGATTTTCACTCGAGGAAATATATAAAAGAAAGCAAAGCATGGCAATGCGTTTAGAATTCAATGGAAAATCGGGAACAGAGTGTCTTAACTAGGTTCCCTCTGCCTAACCTACAGCCTACCTACATTAATTGTAAATCATTTAATAAAATAGTTTTGTAGCTAAGATATTATTAAATATTTATTTTATACTATTTTTTTATCGTAGAAATTACCAGACACGTAATATATACCTACACGTTTAACTTTGAAAGTATACTTATTAAAATGAATTACGTTAAAAAATAGATAATTTTTCCTTAGCATATCTAAGATATAACTAGTACAAGTAACGTTACGTATTGAATTTTTATCTTCCTTCCTGTATATAGTTTATTCCGGATAGAGCGTTGGTATTTTCCGATAACAGGTTAAACAGGATACTACAGATTTTTTTAAACCTCAGTCTAGAATTCACTTGCACAACTACCATATTGATATACATACATAGATAAAAATAGATTTTTGTATTACTAAATGACAATTATCTCCTCCGAGTGGGAATCGAAACTTACAATCGCCGATTTACAATCTGTGGCACTGCGCCACTGCGCCACGGCGTCCACAATTATTAATTTTAACTTTAACTCATTTAAGATCTAAAAGTTAAAAAAAATTATAACTGGTTTTTATAGTGTATGATTTACGTCAACATAAGAGCTTACAATAATTTTATATTTGATTTAACTCTGTTGCGTGAAATTATATTGTTATAAATAATTAATTACATCATAAAACTAAATATAATATATTCATTTTAGGATGGTTTGTTGTGAGGATTTGTAGAATACAAATCTTAAAGGAGAAAGTGTTTAATGTTTTTAAACATTTTTGTTTAATATTAACTCTTCTTTCGAGAGACTTTATACTTCTTTAATATGAATGTAAGCAAAATAGTGAATAAAGAGGACGATTATTTAATGTAATAATATTTATTATTATATAAATTGTGCACATAAAATAGCTAACGCATAATATATACGCCATGGACATAATAATTCTACAAAATATTGTACTAGTCATAAGAAGCTTATTATTAAGTACTTAATGAAAAATTGCAGCAAATCCTACAACTTCCAATAGAGTTTTATTATAGTTATTTTTTTTTACTTCATAAGAACTTAGTGTTAAGAGAACAAACAACAACACTTCGGTTCTCTACGTTCTCTCCAAATTTTGGAGCCATTGCGTGTTCAGTGGCGAAACTCAACGTCGTGCTTTACCAGAGTGATGGAAATGTTAAATATTTCATATCCTCGAGTGAAAATCGAACTCACTACCGGTCGCGTTTACGGTCTCATTAGGCCTTTCTCTAAACAGTAGGTATTATGTAGGTATTAGGATAAATATTTCTAAACAAAACATAAAGATAGCTTAAAATGTTTTGGAACGATGTTCTCATACTTGAAATTTGTATATTTATTCTCACATTCGAAGGTGCATTTCGCAAGGACGTAATTTTTATTCAACATCTACCAAATTACCTCACAAAGAAACACAGACGTTCACCACACACCTCGTTATAGCACTTTGAACACAAAACAAACCATAAACTGCCCAAGAATTATTCGCACTTATTAAAAATAAAAGTTTTCACATTTGAAATGAATAATAAAATAAAATGCGCGCGCTCGTAACGGACGTCAGCTGGAGACTAACTTGCGGCTCGCGATTGGTGGTTGCGATCAACGCGCGGGAATTCACATGTCAATGTTTCCGAACAAGTTTGTGTTTTGTGGCCAATATGTAAATATTTGTGCCGTAAAAACAATAAAACCATTTTTTTCGTATGCTTATTTTGTTAAAATTTTTGTATGTTCCCATTTTTTGAGATAGATAATGTTAGAATATAAATATGAATGATAAATAAACGAATAATATAAATATATTAATAAAATAATTTGCTAAAAAATAAAATTATCACGAATGTTTTCATTTTATAGGCGAACACAAAAATTTTATCTATCATTTATCAAAATTGTAAAATAATAATTATAATAATAAGATCAATAGATTAAGAGCACTGCTTAATCAAATCTAGGGCTTCGACCACCATTGACAGTGCTACACGAATCTAATAAACAGCACAGTACTTTAAAACACTACAGTATGGTGTTGCTTTGCCTATAATGATATATGTAACGTAGTGACTTTTTAAATGGAGGCTCAAACAAAAGACACGCACGCAGGTCATGACTCACCAGCTTGAATATTAAACAGGTGTACATACAACGTTTGTCTCTGAAACACAGAAGTAGTTAAATGAGGACACAACTTTTTTTTTTTAATTTATATTCTACTTTCTTAACCTGTTTATTGACATAGATACAATAATAACTTGTATTATGTAATAAGAGTGTATGTAAAAAAATTGATTAATTTAATTTGAAAAAAAATTAACAAACGAATGGTACTATTTATAAAAAAAATATTTGTTAAAGCATGAAGGTGAAAAAAGACTATTAAAAACAGATATTATACATACTTGTTTACTTGTGTTTGGGTCTATATACTAACTAACCTATAACAATAGAAAGCTTAAATTTTTGATTAACCTCAACTAACAGTAAATGACATATTTCGTTGTGGCAGAGTCCAAGCTTTTAGACTTTGACGACAATTTGTGGTTTACCTCCAACCTACTGGAGTGCTTACGGTTTCATATTTAACAATGAGTACAAAAGCATATTGAAAACTTTTTTATGAAGTAGGTATCTATAATATTACCTTTATATGTATCTATAATTTTAAAATTCTCACATCTTGCCAACTTTCGTAGTTTCTTATACATTTTGATTACGCGGCGTAGTTCATACAAAATGCATAAATTCTAGTATATTGTGATTGCGCTGATTTAGAAGGTCTGAATACTTGCAAAAAAATTCGGCTCGATACTTCTTGTTCTTGAATTTGATACACATAATTGTGATATTCGAAAATATATATTTTTTTATTTTAAGTCCAATGGCGCCGCCATGATTATTTTTTAACGTTATCTATCTAAGAACACTTGGGCTGCAAAGACAAATCTAACGACACATCTAACGACACTTCAACTATGTAAATCCGTTCAGCGGTTCTGGAGATATTAGGTAATAGATATTAGGAAATAATTAATAATATTAATTGTTTCATTAAATTAATGTTATGTAATAAAACAAATAATAAATGACTTATCAGTATCTCTTCACTCCCATATTTAGCAGCAAGGTTAGATACCTTCATAGCGTAGTCAACCATGGATGATTCATTATTTTAGACAATTACATTGCATCTCTTATTCTGTTTTCCTTGTATCACACGCAAGGATGCGTAACACCTTTATTGCGCTAGAGCATACGGTTTAAAATCAATGCAAGATTTTCAATACTGTAGACATAAACGTATAGTAGTAGGTAGTAAAGTTGCATTGAAAGCACGCCCTAGCAGTGCCTTGAGGTTAAAAATGGCAGTGTTCTTAGAAAACATTAATTATTTGTCTTTTTATTTTCATCTATTGTCGTGTGACCTGCTTAGGCGTACAATAGGTCGTTCTCAAGGATCTCTTCACATATGTGATTGTAAATGTTGCTTTGCCGTATTTCCTATTGCTTAAGATTTACAACGGCAACATTCAATTCATCGATTGGAGAGTATTTCGTTGTAAAAGTCTTTATGGATTAATTTTCAACTCATAAGATTGTTTCTAATTAAATTATTTATAATCTGCAGTGTGGTAAGATGTCGTCAGTGGTTCCGCAGGTGTTATACTATACCTAAACGCCTCCTTGAAGAAAAAGTAAGGTTCGTTAAGAAATTTTTTTAAACCTGAAATTATTTTGCGTGTTTATTTATTCTGAGGTAACAAAATAATACATTAAAAGTAATATTTTAACCCATTACTATATAAATGTTTGTTTTTATTACATGGCTTATATTTTAATAATTTATGTTAATATAAGCCAAGTAATAATAATTAATATTCGATCACAAGAATCGTCCTGAGTGCTAGAAGATGTTTTGGCAAACGTCGGCAAGTAGTAAACAGTGCATTAGAGCTAACAAATAAGTTGTCATAAACTTTTATTTCAAATAATGGCCAGGTCTTGTCATTGACAGTTGCTCGGTACGCTAATCATTTCATTGCCGAAGCGTCTAAGTACGCTCCTCACCCACACCCGTTTCTTCGATGCTCGACGACCCAAATGTCCAATATATAGGCAGGATTCATTCCTCAGTCTCACGTACAGTCGTGTGGCGAGGCTAGTCCTATCTCAAGTTACGTATTTTTATGTACATATCTGTTAAAAATTTACTACAACATGAACAAGTTAGTAAATTTCATGAGATTAATAATATTTTGGTTAGATTTTAACTTTATTTTCATTACATATCCAAAAGTAATTGTATAATTATTAATGAATTATTGAATTTATTGTTGTCTACTGTTTTATTAATTCTATTTTCTGTGTTTTGCTTTTCTGAGGTTGGCAACTCTGTTTGTGTCACTTTTACATTGTAAGCAGTTGACAGTTGTGCTAAGAAATC
>JBAIZZ010000150.1:462207-490987 GCA_037355905.1 Heliconius aoede
AAAAAAATAATGGAAAATAAGAAATATCCTGAAATCAAATCTGCACGTCAACAGCTAAGTTCAGGGCGTCCACCGTACTCCAAATATTATACGATGTTTGTAATTTTTATATAGTTATACTAAGTAGTCTGATATGTGATGGTTGTGTATTTGATACCTATTTTAGAAAATTATGTTGTTCATATTAATTTTAATTCTTTGATCTTGTAAAACAATACGCGTCAATAATATTTCGTAACTCAACACGTTCTAATATGGGCACTTCGATCCTAGGAAATGGGAAATCATTGTCTAATATATTGCATTAGATATTCAACATTGATTCTCCGAGGCTTTTTGCATTGAAAACTGAATTATAGAAATATGTATCCTTTTTGTGTTTGATACATATTGTAATTTTTTGTCACCTACGTTATATACTTGAAGATATTATATTGTAATGGCAGTTTATTACTGTGTTGTGATGGTCTTGGATTCGGTTCCCACTCGGGAAAGTAATCATTTTTATATTTCTAATCAGATAATAGGAACATTTTGGAGATAAGAGACAAATGAAGGTACTGTGTAATTAGGGATATAAGTAGTAATGATTTTAAATGTGTTTATTGCAGATCTCAGTATCACAAAATGTATTAGAAGATATTATAGATAGGGTGTTTGTGGAGGGGATGCCGCTGGTGTCACTAAAAGTAATGTTCTGTAAAAATGTAAGTAATTTTTTGATCTATTTTTTTTTTAAACATGGACTTTAATTTGAAAATGATATTGTCAGGAAGAGTATTTTTTTATCATCACGCTGTATCCTGCACACAGCAGGGTAGGCAGAAGTAACTGTGTTAAGACACTCCTTTTCCCATTTTCCACTGAATTCTGGAGTTATTGTGTATTGAGTGGTGAAATACAACGCCGCGTTTTGCCTCTACACCCGAGAAAAAAAAATATTAAATATTTAATTCCCTTGAGTGAATATCGAAACCACAACTTATTACGTTTACAGTCACACTTTGTGCCCCTACAGAATTCAGTGAAAAGTTAGAAACTGGTAGTATCTTAACACGAAGTAACCTCTGCCTACCCTGCTATGTGCGGGGGATACAGCGTGAGGATAAAAAACATTATATCCTTAGCTCCACACGGGCGTACTGTCGCGCGTCACGCGCGAGTACAAGACGGCGCTGCGCGAGCTTGTGTGGGCCGACGCGCCGCTCGACGCGTCCGTGCCCTTAGCGCCGCTCGCCCCCCGCGTGCCCGACGAGGTGAACGTTGCTTCTGATTGTAAATGGTGGCAATTCTAGCGCAGACGTTCCATCTGCTTACCCTACTGCTATATATGGAAAAAAGTATAAAGCAAAAGATATATTGTCGGCGTGTCAGTGCAGGACCTTCTAAATGCATAAATATGTTTTATTTTGTAATGAAATAGGCTGGTATTCAACGGTCATGCGCGTACCTGTTAAATACCTATTTACTCTGTTGCGTGTCTGAAGAACCCCAAATAATATGCCATAGCAAATACACAGCAATGAGTTCCATTTTTGCGTTCTTTCAGCGTGCTTTTAAGATAATTTATCATTGCACAAATAGTTAGAAATATATGAAATAATCTTTCAAATATTCACGATTTTTTTATTAAAATCATAGATCCTGCATTGATGCCGGTGATATGTAATTTTTTCCTTTATATATAAACAGAATATAGAAAAACATTTTGAGCCCGTCATGGTGCAGGGCCTCAGTAACCACGACATTTTGGGTTCGATTCCCATTCAGGGGAGGAACTTAAGAATTTGACGGAAAGTGTGGAACGAAAGTGTCATAATAGGAATAGAGTGTTTTAACACTAGCTCACTAGATTCCGTTTGCCTACCCTAAGTGCGGGATACAGCGTGAAATTGAAAACAACGCTCTTTTTTTTCTTGTTAGTTAGTTCTTGTTGTTCTCCTAATATAAATTACGCAAGAGAAACAAATTTCTTATGCCCATTGAATTGTCTTACAATATAAATTTTATTGTTTTATTCCAGTACTCGGGGTATAATGTGAATCCGCTTATTTTGCTCTGCTGGCAGTGCGAACAGCTACAACGACTCGCCATACATGGTCAGACATAAGTCTTATTTAAATGTTTATTTTTTATATATACTGAAAATATTTTTTTCTAAAAATATTAATATCGTAACTATTTAGTAATAGAAATAACTTGTAATAAGATCGGGCAATGGCTTTTTTGACATTGAATTTTTTTTACGGAAATTATTTATGTTGACTTTGAAATATATATTATTTAATGCACGCTTACGTCCCTCGAGAAACTCGTATGTGAAATTTCATCTTTTATGTGCTTTTTTTAAAAGTTCTTAGACGCAACTGAAGGCTTAAAAAAATATATTATATTTATTGGTAACATTGTGTAAAGCTATCGTGGTTCAGCGCCTGAGTGTTAACGTAAGTAGACGCTTTGGTGAAGAGATAAAGTGCGGTGCTTAGTCCGTCACTCGCAATCAAAGCGCAATGTCGTGAAAATTCGGCGGAAAGTGAAGAACAGATATACTTAACAAAAGTTTATTCTAACTACCCTGCAAATTGCGGGATAACGCGTGAAATTGAAAATGAATTTATAGTATGGTATTAAAATATGTGTATCTGTGCAGGCTATTGGATCTGGCAGTACGACGTGGTGGGGTTAGTGCGCCTGCGCCGCTCGCTCCGCGTGCTGCACGTGTCGGCCGTACACGCGCATGCCGACGGCGTATCGCGCGTGCTCGTACGCGACGTGCACGCGGCGCTGCCGCGCGGTCTCTTGCGGGTCCGTTAGCGTTGTCACTCATGTAGAAACGTAGTAGCGTAGTGTATGCTGCATATAGCAAAGTTGGCAGAGTGAATCTAGTGTTTAGACACTCCATTCCCAAATTTCAACTCGTTTTTCGGAGCATTGCATATTGAGTGGCAGAGTTCAACGTCGTCTATCATTGTTTCTTTGTTACCAGAGCGAGGAAATGTAAATATTTAATATATCGTTACCCGAGTGGGAATCGAACAGTCTCACGCTTGAGCCCCTTCGCCTCTGAGCTACGACGGTTATTGTTATTTATGGAATGATTTTTATTATTTATGTATAAAAACATTGTTCATACAACAAAATCAATAGTTGCCTTAAATATACAATCTGTTAACGTATATTTTCTTTAATAAAAATAAAAAATAGTCTCCCAAAATAACAAGGTATACAAGTAAACGTATAAAAGATTTAACGTACCGTAAATTGATCCCGTACCATTTGAAAACCGTCTAAGTACTCTGATCACGAGGCCGAGATCGTATGGTTTAATTGAGATCCCGCTAATTTAAAATTTTGTACGTTTTCTATTAAGTATTTTTTTCTTTCTTTCGTAATCGTCGAATAAGAGAGACAGTATAAATAACTATGTTATTTACAGCAATTAAACACTTACGGGCAGTTCAAGTGGTTGCCCCAACAATGGGAGCTGCTGCACCCGGCGCTGCGCACGTGCGCCTCGCCCACACACCGCGCCGATTATATTTTAGAAGAAGTGTGGACTCCGCTACCCGCTTCGCCGATGTGAGAATTACAATTTTTTTTATACAATTCATAAAGAAATACATAGATAATTTAGACTTGCTATTGAAACAAAAATATCTAAGGCACTCCATTATATATACTACGATACTACTACTAATATATGACATATCTGTGTGTGTGATTCCACTGTTCACTGACACTGATTACTAGTACAGCACAAGGGTGTGACAAAGTTCTCTCTGCCTACCCTGCCGTGTGCGGGATACAGCGTAAAGCTGATTTAATTAAATTATAAGCCTTTTATGTTCCACAGATCTTAAACTGCTTTAAAGAACTTGAAGATCTCAATGGAAGTTACCATCAAATACCGTAAGATCTGTTTTTTTTTAAACGTTGACAAAATCAATCAATCAGTCATATTTTGATTTAAAAACAAAACTTATTTACATAAGGTATTTTTATTGAAAATCAATGGGCATAGTCTTTTTGTTGTTTTCTTTATTAATAACTTATGTATATAAGTTGTGTTTTTTTATTAATTGTGTATTTTTAAAAACTAACAATTCTAGAAAATATGACATACTGTAAAACACAATATTTTTGTAATTATCGTTGAAATATTTTTTTAAATGAACAGCCATTTTTTTAATTTTAAACATAACAATATACTGTTCTCGTTTAAACTAACTGTAATTAAAATTTAATTGGTATTGGGCTCTGAAAACTTAAATGATCGTTACACGTAATTATTAGATATAAGCAAAATGTATGTTATATAAATTATCCAAATCTATTGATATCTTTTAAGTATAACCTCATTACTAGGTCTTACTTCCTACACCACAAGGCCTAAACAAAATATTAAATAATATTTTAAATATACATACTTATTGCATTTTCCCACGTATCATTTTGCAAAAGTTCCTTTTTCATTACAATTTTATAAATTTATTAAAGGTTAACGTATTAAAATTTTATCGTACAGTGCGGTCGACGAGCCGTGGCCGCTATGAAGTAAAGCTTTTTGAACTTTTGCGCAGTAAACAATATTTCTAATATCAAATCTGCGCAGCCACGACTCGTCGACCGTACTATAAAAATTAATTTAACGGTGTACGCACTTAGTGTTATTGCCAATTCTATAAGCTGACGTCCCGCAGCTTGTAAATAGCTTTAAAATATCTACTTAATAAATGTGTGAAAAATAATATTCCAAATATATTAGAGCGTCGATTATCCTTACTTTGGATAGTCGTTTTTTTTTTCGAATAATAGACCAGCCATATATATTTACTGACAAGGAAATGAAAAAATATCTTTGATGATTATAAGTATAAACATAACATGTGACGCTTAAACAAATATATAATTTACCATCTAATCGATTATTACAATAATTTAGCCACACATTTAAAAATTTTCAAATGAAATTGTACTTTAAAGCGGTAAAGTTAGATTTATTGTGGTAGTTCGTATAACAGGATATTATGATGATCGACGTTCGGATAATCGACGCTTTACTGTAACTATATAACTTATAAATGTGTAGAAACTAAACATTTATAGTTAAGTCACTGTGTAAGTCAATTCTCGCGAAAATACTAACAGAATGTGTTATGTATATGTATGTACAAAATGTTATATTTTATCTGTGTTCATACACTTGTCCAGCAGTAAAATCTGTGATCGCTAAACTTAAAATTAATAGGAGAAAAAAAAACTATCGCATATCGTTAATATATTCACGGCAAGTCTATAAATGCAGATTAAATAATAAATTTCCCAAAAAAAAAAAAAGTTATAAATTGTCCTAGAAGAATTGAGAAACGCCGAATGATATGTTTAAATGGCAACATCTCACGAAAATACGAATTTATCGTAGATAAAACAAAGTTTAAATCAGATTTCAAATTTTTTGCCCACGCCTGAAGTAGTTGAATTGTATATTGAAATAATTCGAAATATATATATGTGTCCGTGTGTACTGTCGTGGCAGAATGTTGTGGGCTGGATTCCTACTTGAAATAATTACATATTTTTTTTCTCTGGCAACAAGACTAAACGCGGTGTTCAGTTCCGCCACTCAAAACACAATATCTCGAGTATTCGATGGTGCGTTCGGAACATAGTAGCTAGAACATTAGGTTCCCTCTGCCTACACTGCTATATGCGGGTTACAGCGTGAAGCGAGCGAAAAAAGTATTGACATATAAATAGATTAGCGTTATCAAATGTATGTATGCGAGTGTTATGTATTTTTATTCGTTTTATATTATTTAATTATTGAATTTAATAGACATTTTTAACTACTTAAGAAATTATTTTGCAAATCAAAATGTTGACAATACAATGAAAATGTTATTACAATATTGACATTTATTTGATAACGCATAAAAAAGTAAAAATAAAATATCAAATAAATAGTAAGACGAGCGACGAGAGAATTTCGAAGTAACTTGATGAGATCGTATCGTCGCTTTGCAGTTCCTCTATTTTCAAATTTTTATACGTTATCTAAATAATATTTTATCAAATTTATATAGTAATTGTGTAATCGCATGTATTGTATACTTTAGGCGTGGCGGGTCAGGACGTCTAGTCAGGGTGGATCTTGTATATAATATTCCGCAAATTAAAAATTGCACAAAACAAAGTATTAAAACATACATATTATAATTTTATATCAACTCTGTAGCGTTAAGTGTAACACCGTATCAAATACGGTCACCACGTGCCACTGGTTTTAGCCCTGAAATAAAAAAAATAAAACATTTTTATTTTCTGTCAAATATGACAGCAGTGTCGTCATGAAATGTCAAAAGACTAGTTCCTTACATCATTTTACTTTTGTATAAAATCGATATCATAATCGAGATTTTAAAACACGTATTTAAAGGCTATCTAGTTATCTTCCAAATGTTATAAATTGTAACATTTTATAATGATGGTTATAATTTTAAATGATTCCGAAATCGATTTTATTTATAAAAACATCGCAGTAGTCTCGTGATGTAATCTCAATATTTCGAATATACGCGAACGAATTGATACGCCTTGTTAGTTTTACTCGAATATTTTTTAATAATCCGTCCCACGTCTCTGAGAACGTTACGTCGCCACTACGCTTAGTTAAAGTTATTTTGCTTAGTCTTCTTATTATTACTTAACTTTTTTGTGAAATTGTACATTTATATTTCCATTTTCATCGCTCTGGTGTCGCGTTGAGTTCTGCCACTCAACACGCAATTCTTCCACAATTCGGCAGAATGTGGGGAACGGAGTGTCTTTAACACCGAGGTTCCCTCTGGCTACCCTGCTGTGCGGGATATGTGCGGGATACAGCGTGAAGCTAAGACCGTGTTGGCGGAGCGGCACAGCAGTTGATTACAAACGGCAACAGTGTGCTTGTTCCACTTTAGGGAATGAATTATTTTTAATTAGGCTCGCGGGTCGACTCCCGCTACTCTACGCAGTCTTAAAAATTGAAATGGTACATAGTGAGTGGAGTGTCTCAATACTAGATTCCTTTCACATACACCGCTATATGCGAGATACAGCGTGAAACAAAGCAAAACAAGTAAGGTGGCGGCACCACGGCTTTAGCTTTGAATACAAGGTGTCCAAACATCGATATAAATGTCAAAATCTGTCACGCACAAAATATGTGATCTTAGTAACTCAAAACTTATTCGAAATATGCCTTTAACTGTAGTGTACAAAGAAAATACAATTTTAAACTATATGAAAACTTATATCGATTCCTGTAATATCGAGTTGTGCTAGAGTATAATCGAATTTTCATATTAGGCCAATTTAATCGTAACATAATATTGCTTCAAATAGTACTAAGTACTCTTAGATGAATAAAAAAACACTACGTTATTTATAAAGTGAATGGGTTTCTTAATATTTTTTAAGATGTTTACGCGATGAACATAATATAATATGTAAGGAAACGAAGAGACTTACCAACATACATTCCCTGAGACTGAAAAATAGAAAGAGGCTTAGATCAAATAAGAAAATATTATATGTTTATTTAATTCGACTTTTTATCTCTACAACCATGACATGTTTAATTTTATTTGTTTTCATTTGAATTCACAGATTTTATTTATGAGTGATTGTTATTATATTAGATCATATCACTAAAGAACGCTGGCTCGCTTAGTCTTAAAAAGTCGACTTAATAAATTTAAGAACAAAATGAAGGTCGCGGCGAAGGTGGACACTAAATTGTTGAATATTTTGTAACATATCTTTTTTGTATATTACTTTAAGTTGTACATTTCATTTGAAAAATAAACCTTTTGAAGGAAATATATGTCAAAATGTATATTAAAAGCTTTTTTTATATCAATGATGTTGTATGTATCAAAGACTAGAGATCAAAGAAGATTAAAGCTTTAATTATTTCATTATTTGCTTAATACTGTGTGAAATTTACAATAATAATTATACAATATTATTCTAAGTTATCTGTGAACCAATCTCTATTTACTTAATAAAAAGTGTGAAACACAAAAAAATTTAGATAATATGTACATATAATTTAAAGTTTTGAAGCAATAATTAGATCTCTAGCGCTAGTGTTGCGCCGCGACCTGCACTGACATGTATGCAAATGTGATATCAATACAAATGACAACCGTATTTTAAGAACATTAAAGGAATATCATTCCCGCCTCTTATTTTAATATTTTCGCAGCCGCCCTTTAACTTTGAACGTACATTTTTTTATTAAAAACAAATCTTTACTAGTAAATAGTGAGCATTTCTATTCAAAATGACGATTATCACCAAAGAGAATGGATATGCTAATTGTTTACACCTCAGGGCGGCGCTTCTTGAACCACCAAGACTCAATAAGGCTGTGAAACAACTTGATTCGGTTCGGCTCAAATAAACTAAACTATTGTTAAAACTAATTTGAAAATCGGTTAATCAAATTGAGAAATTATAATCGATTTGTCACAATTCTGCCAAAACGCCATAACGAGTAGAATGTGACAGTTAACCGATTACCAAATTGACAAAGGGCACGATTTGTGGATCCCACCTAAAATATTAATTGTACCTTCAAAATATACCAAAAAATTATAAAAAAAATTATATTTAAAGCACAGTGTATCCTAGTCGTGCCCTATGTTTAAATAAGATCTCAGCACGCCGTTAAAAAAATTAGATTTGTAGCAGAAACTAAAATAATATTTTTATATCTAAATATTTTCTCATTTTAGTTAATTTCGCGTTTCCTACTAGAATCGTTACTCCATAGCTGTGAGCCCTGAAGTGCCATTAACTACCTTACAGACAATAAAACGTTTTTGCTGCTACAAGTCATTTTTTTCCTACGAATTGAGATCTACATATAGCTGACCGAATTGCCTAGTTTTAGATCGAAATTGTACTTATCCATCTTTAGCGTAAAGGGAATGTGGAGTTTTGACATGATTAACATCTGTTAAATGAATGTGTTGCGGCTCACCCTTGACTGTATACTATTTACCAAACAACATATTTACTGTGCAACCACACAACGGTCCGGCTCGAAGGACCATTTAATTATATTTCAAATGTAGCCGAAACTAACTTAAAATCTCGAATCGAAATTCTGTGAATTGAATAAACTAATAGTATTAGTTATAATTGTATATCCTTGATTTATGTCAATTCATATCTTATATCATAAAATATAATACCGAGAAAATAATCAATATAATTTTCTATTACATTCGCTAAAGGTGAGCCTGCTTTCTATATTTTTTGAAAATTTATTTCTGTTTAATATTATAATATATAATTTATATTTAATATCTTTAAATAATGTTCGCATTTTATGTCTAAATTATGAATTGTATTTCTCGTAATAACTTGCATGTACTGCGACATATATCGTTTAAAGCAAACTATCTCTAATGTTATATCGTCCCACGCCTCGATCGCTTCTTAGATAGTCGATTGTCTGTTTTGTATTATTAACGTGGAGTTTTATTAGATTTATATATGTATATTATTAAATATTATATGCGTATTTAACAGTTTTCTGTTTGTTTCGTCCATTAATTGAGGTTCTGGTAAAGTTAAAACAGATTAAACACAAAAACTTTGACAGTGATTTTCGTTGTGTATTTATAAATAGGCTATTGTATTAAATCACAGCTTTTGTGGATTATGTAACCAGTATGAGAAATAAATGCATTTTTATATATTTGTTATTTGTTCGCTGCAAAATGGAAAATAGTGGTAGTAATTATTAACCTTCGCGAAAGCGAATTAATTGCGTCCGTTATTTTGAACTCTTATGTGTATACCTATAATTGAAGATAAGCTTTAAAATGTTTATACTATAGAGAAAAGTGAAATAAATAATATTAAAAAAAAAACAAAGTATTAGTTTAAAGTAAAAGCCTATGAAAACTGTTAAAGTCGCATTTTAGTTTTAATTAAAGAGGCTTGTTGTGGGTCTGCACTCATCTCCTTAAATATGATGAACCAAACTGTTAATTGATGTATTTTTTCTAAAGTATAATATTATGATAGTTGATGTCACTAATAAATATGTTCGTATGTGTAGCATTTCGGTGTTTTATTTCTTATTTTAACAATTTTTGTTTTATTTATACTAACAACATAAATAAGGTGAATAAGAATTTCGATGTAGCTTGATGAGAACGTATGGCTTAGTGGTAACACCGCCTGGACGGTTTCTAGGAGGTGCGGCTTTGAGTCCCATCTACATTCAAATTTTTATACGTTTATAATAACACTTTAAACATGTAAAAGTAATAAAAAAGTAGTTACAATTAATAATATATTACTACTGCAGTTTAATGTTACTTCTATAATTAAAATATAAATAAGGTGAAATGGGCATAAAAACTACATATTAAAAAACCTAATTTATTTGAATAATATTAATTTACATATTAAACATTTTTGTCATTGCATTTAGAAATTAAAAAGATTATCATTTTTATTTTATAGATACAAATTAAAACTTAAAAAGGAAATTGTTAGGCAATTAGACATTTTGCATAAAACAGGCGGAACTTATCAATAATCTAACTCAGGTATGTTTAAAAATCATAGCTATACTTGTTATTTAGGTCGCTTTTTTATACATTATAATATTCAGTAATAAAATTTATCAAAAAGTGTTTTTATAACTAAGGACTATTTAATAATAAAATTAAGTATATGTATTTATTACTTTGAACATAAAAATAATTATTGATAGTAGCAACAAAACTAAAGATATGCTATTTTATCCGCTTAAAGGTAAAAAAAATTAAGAATCTCAGGCCCTAATATTTAAATATTGTAATTATTATCGACGGTTTAATCTAGTCTCCATAAAACGAGGGGCATTGTTTTTTATTAGTTCAATTTAGCCTTCACAAAAATAACAAAATAACACTAGTCACTATACAATGACATGTTATAAATAAATTATACTGAATTCACGAAGCCATGAGATAAAAGTGACACAAAAGTTTTAGAAACAGTATTGGTTTATTTACATTTTGTCTTATGCCCAAAACGAATGACTATAGTTTACACCATTCCCTATGGCATGTATGTAGTGATATAAAAAGTAATTAAAATTTGGCAGTTAACAAATTGTTACTAAGCTGCTAAAACACTGCACAACTTATATATCAAAACAAAATCACTTTTTTTCAAAACAAAATATGGCACTATGTTTGAATTATATAACTTTTAAATATTACGATAAAAATGTAGCAAAATATATTTTTATTTAAATCTAAAATAATTTATTAACGTTAGATAGAGACATCGGCCTCGCCCCCAGCGCTATTCCTGTAACAAGATATATATTCTTTTAATTCGATAAATCGTGGAAATTGGATACGGCCCAAGTTTTTTTTTTTTGGGTTTTTATACAGGTCGATTTTTTACTCGATCGACGGATTACCGCTGGTCTGTGAGTAGGAGAAATCAGTAGCTATCCATTTTACCCTCATGTATGTTCACCGATATTCATTGGTTGAGAAAAAATTAAGGAATTTGTGATTTTTGCAAAAGAAATCAGATTTTTGGAAAAATTGGCAAATACAGTCAGACTGTTGGGTCGTGTTTTTTTTACACAATATAGCTCAATAATTAATAGGTATTTCTTATTATACAATAATTTTAATGTATCGGTCTATTAGCCTTAGAAATAACATACTAAAAAGTTTCTTTAAAAGCTAAATTTGAATAAAAACTCAGGGGCTGTAGCGAAAAAAAGATTTAAAATTATTTTCTTCTCGGTATGGCAAGACAAACCGTGGCGTTGAGGTCCGCCAATCAACAAGCAATATTTCAAACTCTAATAGGAAGCGAAGAGTGGAGGTTCTCTTTGCCTACTCTGCTATAAATAGTGGTATAAATTTATTTTTTATTTACCTCTGCCGACACCTGCGCGAGTGTTCGCCGCCATTTTCTTCCCCTTTGGTGCGCTCTTTTGTTTGCTGTTAGAAATAAAATATTAAAATGTATTAGAGACTAATATTCATTTGTGATTGGTTTTATTTATTTATATTATCAAGTCATTAGATTGATTAATCGATAAGCGGAAAAGAGTGGTAAAGCAATTCAGGAGCTATATATCTCGTCCTTCTTGTATCACTGTCTTCTTGTCAACTTGAAGCATTGTCTAGTGGCGGAACTCAACGCCGCTCTTTGCCTTGAAAGGTAATGAAACGATGAAAATATTAAATAAATAGAAATATTAAATATTTGACTCACCCGAGTCGGAATTAAGCCTACAAGTTACCGCGTCTACAGCCAATATTTAATTACCTATATACTTTGTAAGCTAATATTGTATTGTCTAATGTAATAGTAATTATTATTTATTTAACATACAACACTCTATTCTGATAATTTTCACTCTCCTCTGATTGTCGTTGGAGTTAATAAAACTTTTCGCGTTTAAAAACAACCGTATGTTCATGGATTTTTTGTATTTTTAATAAATCAAACACAAAAATAAAATACTAACAATAAAACATTAAATAAGTGAAGCTGCAGTCACTACAAGAGGTGTATTCCGTTTGCTAAAAACCAGTATAGGCCAATTTAGGACAAACAAGTCACGTCACATATTCACGTCACAGAGCGTGGCTTAGACCTGGCAGACTGTATTTACCTTTTACGCACGCCCCCGCTGCTCACTAATTTCCCCCTCCCCCTCCACCCTCCCCTCGCCCACTTGGAGACACGCCTCGCTTTCCCCTCTCCGCCGCGGGAGCTACTAGTGCTTGCTTCTTCGAATACAGTCTCGTTGGAACTTTGCTTTTCCATCTCATCTTCGTGTAACATGAAGACGCCTGTTGAGCACATTATAACTATAATTTAATATCTTTGATATACGAACTCTTTCGATTGAATGACTTACAAACAAAGCAAAGATGACATTACTGGACTGAGTTGAAAATCAAATACAGGTAAGTTTAGGGAGTGTAGGGGAGCAATAAAATAAGAGTTTCTCGAAATTCCTACAGAACTGGTAAATGAAGATTTTCTATCTTATATCACCAACAAAGTTGCGAGCGACTTGTATATTTTTGAGCTTCACGCCGTGTTCCGCACACAGCAGAGTAAGAAGAGGGAAGTTAGTGTTAAGACACCCCGTTACCCATTTTCCGCTAAATTTTGAAGGAAATGTGTATTGAGTAGCGAAACGCAGTGTCGTGCTTGTTTACCTCGACACCAAAGTGAAAAAATATTAAATATAAATTTTCTTAAGTGGAAAATCCCTCCACAACCTGTCGCATTTACTCAGAATTGTTTAAGTATTTATTGCTCATACAAATAAATTAACTTCATGTACGCTTTTTAGAAAATATATTTAACAGACATAATGTGTGAGTATTGCGCAGGGATTGCTTAGGGAGACAATTTCATACCTGCAGGTCCATGGGAAGTACTCATAGGTTTAGATTTATACAAAATGCAGCAAAACCTATGTGTATCTTTTGAGATGATTTAGAAGCCGATTTTGTCTGTGTCCCAAAGAATCGTACTGAATATAAATTTCAGCTGACACTTCTCGTCATCTCGAGATGAATAGTCTCGACACAGGGATAACGGAGTGAGTCTACAAGACGGACGTACCCAGCTTTTCGTGCGCGTAGCCCTGCGTGATCGCGAGCAGGCGGTGCGCGTACTTGTCGTAGTTGGCGCGAGTGACGTGCGGTAGTGCCAGCATCTGCGCCTCGCAGTCGGGCAGCGCCGCCGCCATCGCGCGCAGCGCCTGCGTCGGGAACAGAGACGTGGGGTTCACGCCCGCCGCGGTGCCCATCTCTCTGCGAAGTGCACACCACAACACTATACTCTAGATCGACCTAAGCCGGGTGGTATAAAGGTGGAAGCGTCTGTGCGCTCCTTTTACGGGAGCAGGATGGAGGGTAATAAAAAATAAATATTTCAAACTCACGCAAAACGCAAAACAATTAATCAAAATTTGGCAGCAGTTTGACGTTATGTCATTCAAAAAAATATAACAGAACGAGAAAGCGATATCTCCCATTCTATTTTACGCAAGTCAACTTCACCGCCAATACCTACGACTCGATTTAGAGAATGAGGCGTGTGCGATGTTTTCGGTTTGATAGGTTAATGTCTGTATACGTCATTCTTAACAAATGGCGTTTTATTTTACAATTTTACAATTTTATTAATAATTTTGCTTGCAAAAACACTTTCACTTTTGGCAATATCTCTTTTGGTTGAATTGTATTAGGCTTTTGTAAACTAGTTATAACTGTGGTTTCATTAAAAGTGGTGACGACAAAAACACTATATAATTATACAAAATCGTTACATATTAGTATCGTTACATAGTAGTAGTCTATGTATTATTCTGATGTATATTCAATATTCATGTACTCGTAACATTTTCATCTAAATTTGTCGAGTAGTTTTTGCGTGAAAAAATAACAAATATCCATCCTCACAAACCTTCACATTAATAATATAAGTAATAGTAAGATGACATATTCTAAGTACAGGAAATAACTTTGTCATATGTGCAAAGTTACATTGATGTAGATAATATCATTTAATAGCCTAAAAGGCCGTCTTGGCGCAGTGGCACAAGGGTGTCGCCCGTAAACGCGACGGTTGTGGGTTCGATTCCCACTCGATGAAGTGAAACATTTCTTTACGTTTATCTTTCCATTTTTCTTCGCTCTGGTGTCGAGGCAAAGCGTGGCGTTGAGTTCTGCCACTCAAGACGCAATGCCTCCAGAATTCGGCAGAAAGTGGGGAACGGACCTTAACACCGAGGTTCCCTCTGTCTACCCTGCTGTGTGCGGGATACAGCGTGAAGCAGAAAAAAAAATGCCTAAAACTTCCGTGATAAATCTTACACAAAAAATATTTTACAATTAGAAATAGTTTCTGTCATTTAGAAACACAAACTTTATCATATTAATATCATAAAAGTAAAAAAAGGTAAATATAAATAGTAAGTAGTACCTGCAAGCCTCAATTAAATCGGCATAGCAACGGTTTTCAATACATTTAATCTGCTGTTGCAAGTCCGACATGTTGGATGTGCTCTCACTTGCAGTTGGAGTGTTGTCTTTGCGTTTCTTCTTCGTCATGTGAAACATTACGGGCTTATTTCCAGATATTAAGCTACAATTTATTGTTTCATTAATATAAATATGTAATAATATAATTTAAATAAAATATTATTTAACGAAATGTTTTTAAAAACAAGCTTTATATGTTTTATTATGGTGTATTGTATTTTACAAATCCTTTAATGTAACATTGTGCAAATATTTAAAATCCGTTTGCCTAACTGGCATATTGCGAGATAGAATGTGAAGATAAAAAATATGCCTTACGGTAAATCGAACAATTGATCGATCATGAAATGTGAGCTATTCCGAAGAGTCCTTAGAGCCTAGACCAGGGGTCGGCAATCTTTTGAGTCTTTTTTAAAAGTTTTTAAAGAAAGTTTTTAAAGCCATAAAATTTTTTCTAGCCAACAATAAATAGAACTCGCATAAATTAGGGGTTTTGATAAAAAAACGAATCTTAAATAGATTATTTTTTTTTTCAAATTCATAAGAAAAAATATCTATATTTATTAATATAGAAGTAGTTTTTCACAACAAATTAGATAATATATATATATATATATATATATGGCATTATTAGATAATTATTTATTATTGTGATTTTTAAATGTTTTTTTTTTATAAAATAAATAATATTTGCGTATGAAACTAAAGAGCCGCAGCTTCACATCCAAACATCAAAAGAGCCACATGTGGCTCGCGAGCCGCAGTTTGCCGACCGCTGGCCTAGACAAATAAAACAGACAGACAATAAATTTGTACCGTTTGTTTTTACTAAATGCTCTTGAAAACACATAGTTCTTTATAATCACAGACAGACATTTTAATTTTATTCCTATGTATATATAGATAATACTATAGAACTTACTCATTATAATTCGGTCCAGATGTAACGTAAGTATTAACAAAATCCTTCACTTTTGTGTGAAATTCTTTCAAATACTTCTCTTTTACCAGAAGTCGTAGTAGTCTGGTCACATCGCTGCTGCTCCAACTTTCTAAGCTGGAAGGTAATATGAAAATTTATTACTTTTTTTAGTTTTCAAGCTGTAGTATCTCGCATATAACAGGGCAGGCTGATTAAGACACTATTTCTTAATTTTGAAGACAGCGTCTTTACTGGCATATTTCAACGTCTCGATTTGTGTTACTAGAACGAGAAAATAAAAATAATTCATTCCTCAGCTAGAGAATAGAAATCACAACCGTCAGCACCGTCCGCTCTGTAGTTAACCGTAGATAGCTGAGCAGATTTGATTTTAGGATTGTTTTTAGTTTTGATTATTAATTGAAGTGCAAAAGTTTAGAAAGATGTCCTGGATATATTTACCGTTTAAATAAAGCCGTGTCGTTGAGAGCTCTCACTCGCTCCTGCCTCGAACCGCGCAGCGCCGCCGCTACGTGCACTAGCGTGTACCGCGCGGTCGTCCTGTGCAACACTTGCGCTATGCATACGCTGTGTTCAGTTACGTCCACTGTCTGGGGGTAGATAAATATAATATATAAATTAAAAAAACAGAAAAAGAACTGTTATGTATACACATAACAGGCGATTTTGACTCAAGAGGCAAGGGTGGGAACAGGTAAAATTCAGCGTGCCCTAAAAATATCTTACAAAATGACATTTGCGATATCTTGCGTCGCATTATTCGGAACAGTTTATATTTAAAATGGCACAGCGCGTACATGTGCGCCAAGTAATGCTTATGCACTAGCTCACCTCGTACTCAGTGGCAGTGGTGCAGTTGTCGCAAGGCGCGCCCTGTTCGCCGCAGCGCGCGCGCTGGAATCTCTCGCCGAGGTAGTCGAGCACGGCTACGCGGCGACATTCCACGCGGCTGTCGCACAGCGCGTACATGTGCGCCAAGTTGTCCTCGTGCACCTGGCGCGCTGCTGTGCCGCGTCGGGTCGACGCTTCCTCTGCAAGGTAAACTTAGCTGTATGTCGCTTATAAGTGAGTAGTCAGAACAAAACGAGTGCTCAGATACTACGTCCCCATGTACCAACCAATTTCTGAGAAGACATTGCGTTTTGAGTGATGGTTCATTTCTTTCAATGTTTTTAGCAATTCTTTCATCACACATTTCCTCGACATACCCAAATCATCCAAAAATATTCGTCATTCTCACCCTCACATCGGGATTACCTACTTACTTAACCTTCAATTCTGCGTATCTCCTCATTTTGTATTCTGTCGGCTGATTCGGCATATCATCAAAATCAAAAATTTCATCACATAAAACTGTATGGTTGATGGTGACATCACATTCTTGAATTGTTCTTCCAAAAGTTGAACAGGTCTAAGATGATGATTATCATTTCGGCAACAACTCGACCTACTTCTGCTACTATACGACATTTCAGACTTAGCACGAGTCTCAATTTTTTTTTATATTGATTTCAGCAATAGCTATATTAAGATTAAGCTTTTCGCTGTTACCTACGTAACGTGTCATCATTAATCATCTTTTAGTAGAATTCCATTCATCGCGGGATAACGTGTGGCGGTCTATTAAAATTTCATGTAATAATATAAAGAAAATCATAAAATATAAATATCAACACTTACTATCCATCATGCTCTGTAGTTTTTTTATATCGGCATATCTATAGTACAAGAGGCAGTGGGCTCGGGCGCCGTCTCGTCCCGCTCTTCCCGTCTCTTGGTAATATCCTTCTATAGACTTGGGTAAACTGTGATGGATCACAAAACGCACATCTGGTTTGTCTATGCCCATGCCGAATGCTATTGTTGCACAAATCTTGGACAAAAAAAAAATGTTAGTATTAACAAACGTATTCAAAACATACTTCAGGTAAAAAGAATAAAAGTGGCGTAGAGTTCCTCCACTCAATAAAAAACATCTTGAAAAATTTGGCAGTGCTTGGAGAACGAAATGTTTTTACACTAGATTCCCTCTGTCAAACCTAATTTATCCCATATATATCAGGTTTGACAGACGGCACCGTTTCACGGTAGATATTCCACCACACCGTACCAAGCGCTTTGCGTCTTCGTTCCTCGTACGTACTGCCAAGGAATGGAATGCGCTGCCTGAGGCCGTGTTTCCCGATAACTACAATCTGGGGATCTTTAAGAGTCGAGTGAATAGGGTTCTTCTAGGTAAGCGTGCTACATCTTAGACCTCGTCTTTACTTACGATTAGGTTAGACAGTGGTCAAACGCTTACCTATCACAGATAAAAAAATAAAAAAAAGGTTTGAAAGAGAATAGTAAAGCTAAAAATTATAAAAAAATATGCAGTAGGTAAAAAAATAAAGAGAGCGAGCGAGTGACTCACAACTGTATACTTGTCGGCGAGCCAGTCCAGCTGCACCTTCTTGCGCTTGGAGTCGGCGAGCCCAGCGTGGTAGGAACCGGCCTGCACGCCCGCGCGCCGCAGCTCCTCCGACATCGTGTCGCAGTCGTTGCGTGAGAAACAGTACACTATGCCTGATTGTCTGATAACAATTAATTTTATAAATGATAAGACGCCTTGCGAATGAAATGCTAGCTCCAGTCTGTTTCAAAGGTAACATTATCACAAATAATTAAGTCCCGCTGAGTTTCTTGCGCCAGTCCTTCTCAGGTCTGAGGCATTAACTTCAGTGAACTGGTGGTAAATTATTTGACGTTCAAAAAATTAAGCGTGTATCTTCTTATTTTGAATAAAATTACTTTAATTTGAATAGCCGAAAAATATTGATTAGCTTCACGTCTTTTTCCCATACACCTTACTTCTTGGTCGGTCTTACGCACCACCAAATATTTGAAACAATGCGTGTTAAGTAATGTTAAAATGAAAATATTTAATTGTCTAATGTCAAGAGTAGGAATCGATTCAACAACCAATATATTTTCACACAAGGAAATTAGAAAATACTTAAAATTGTATATACAGATCAACTACCATTGCAAAACCGAACTTACAAGCACATACAAATAGGCATAGTTTTAAGAACCTTCGTTCTCCAATTTCCAAGACATGACGTGCTGGGTGGCCGCCGCCCTATATCTTGTTATCAAACACTCAACTATATTATTAAAGATTTTTATATAAATATAATAAAGCGGGTGCCCGTGGGCAGTCCTGACTCGTGAAGTCTTCGTCTTCGTTCCATATTCATACTCTGCGACAAATATAATTATCTTAACGAGACTTACCCTGCGAACTTCGTGCGTATAAGGCTAATAATATCTTTGTTGATAGTATTTTTCTTCTCCAATATCTGGTACGAGAGGTTGGGTCGGTTGAAACTGGAGAGAAACCACTCGCAGTTGGTCATCTGTCAATATATAATAATTAATACAGTGCAATTATTTCTTTTTAAGTAGAGACAACCTGGGAACATAGTGTGAAGTAACTTCATTACTTTTCAGATACTTGTTGCCCGCTTATCAGCTACTATGACCTTTGAAATTTGAATGGGAGAACTCAACGCCACGCTTTGCCTCGTTAGAAGAAATAAAAATATTAAATATTTAGTTTTCCGGAGTGTGAATCGAATCCAGAACCGTCGTGATTACGTCGTGATGACAGTACACTATGCTTGTACCCGTGCGCCTTGACAACCGCGACTTAAATTGGCTATTTTAACTTTTGAGCATTGTATATTAGAGAAGAAAATAATCAAAAATAAGATAAAACTTAAATTCAAATGTGCGTGGCCATCCATAACTAACTTCAATGCAGTACATATGTGCGTGTGTGCGTGTGTATGTATGTTGTAGTTACCCCCATCTGCGCCACGATGTCTTTGCGCACGCGCTGGGTGGCGGTGGCGGTGAGGGCCATGAGCGCGACCCGCGGGTACCGGCCGCGCAGCTCGCTTAGGCGCTTGTAGTCTGGTCGGAAGTCGTGACCCCACTGCGACACGCAGTGCGCCTCGTCTATCACGAACCTGTTAACGTACATTTTACTATTAAAGCATATAGCAGAGTATGTGACAGGTGTTAAAACGGTCATTTTAATTTCTGACACACACCTTTATTTTTGACATTTCGTGTTGAGTAGCGAAACTCGCTTTTTGTTTTTATACCAGAACAATTACTGTTTACAAGACGAGGGATTATACACTCGATGTCATGACGATGACAACTTTATCTCGAAATATACACGAGGCGGCATACACGCCGTGCGCGCACCGAGACATAGGACATTTTTGCGAACAAAATAGCCACGCGGAGGCCGTTATTCGGAAATAATAATAGGTTGTCAAATATATCTCTTCCGCCTTTTTGTCTTTTGAATTTCGCGGCTATGTACAAAGCGCTACAGAGCTCATATTGGGCAGTACATCATTTGAAAGGTCTTGACATAACCTACAAGCCGACGCTATGCATGGTTAGTTTGGATACTGCATTCATAAGTTATAGACGTATAAACATGGAGTTCACTAACGGCGAAATTCGCGCTATTTTGAAGTTTTTGAAGAAGATTGAGTTGAACTAAGTTCCTTTCACCCCATAAGGAGATATTCCCGAGGCATGCCTCAACCGAAGACACAAGTTTATTTCGGCACTGGTCGACGTTATTCCAAGAAAGACTTGCACAGCAGGAGTAAACAGCGTCCATTGTGCTATCATCAGGAATTCTGGAAGCATTGCGTGTTGAGTGGCAATCAGTCAGGCGTTAATAGACCTGATAATTAAAAATAAAAATACCTAGCAATCTTATTTCGCTTATGAAGTGTGCTCAATGTGTCCCTAAGCCTAGTAGAGCTGCTTAGTTTTTCTGGAGTGACGTAAAGTAGTTTGATTCCCGGTTCAGCCAAGGATAATCTTAGATAAACATCGTCGATAAGGGCGTTCGATACATCTCCTGACATGTGAGCTGCTGATATCTGGAATTTACATAGAATATGTTAAAACAATTTAGATAAAGAAATAAAAGAAACCGTCGTGGCGCATTGGCTGTAAACGCGAAGTTTGTGTGTTTAAGGCATACTACCAAATTTTTAAAACGTCAGGTTTCCAAAAATGTTAATATAAATCTAAACATACGCGATCATTTCCGACTTATCAATAATTATTTCAGAGGAATGCAATTTAGGTAATAATATTTTTTTGTTTGCAGTTTAAAAATGGATATAGGTTGTTTAAATATATCTAAACCAGCCCTTCCAAATAAATTATTATACAATATTAGTATACTATTTAATGGAGCTGCCTTTCCTTAGTTACTCTTAGAAAATCGCTCTTTAAAAATATGCTTATTTTTATTGTGGCTTCTAGAATTGCGCCTTGTTACTGCTAAACCTATTCTGTTGAAAAAATTTGGACTATCAATACCCCCATTTACAATTTTATGTAAGAAGCAAAGATCAAATAAACTCCAACGATTAGATAAAGAAAGTGCATTATAAAAGCTTAAGTGATCGGAATAGCTCTTAGTTCGGTTCAGCAATCTTTGCTTTTCAGCAAAAATCTCTTCTGTACTCTTTCTAATCTGTTTTCATGTGACTTATAAACAGAATTCCATGCAATTGAACAATGTTCAAGCTTACTACATACTATAGAATTAAATAATATTATTTTGGTATTGAATCTTTTAAATTCTTTTGAAGCCCGCAAAACGAAACCTAGAAGTTTGAGTGCCTTTTTTTAAATGTCATCTACATGTGGCATAAAACTTAATTTATTATCTAATATGATCCCGAGATCCCTAATTTGGTTGACTCTTCTTAAAATATTTCCAATTACAAAATTCTCTATGCCTACCCTGCTGTGCGCGGGATACAGCGTGAAGCTGAAAAATATATATATATATCTTATTATCCTTCTTAATTAGTATTTGACAAAAATATATTATATATAAAAGAAAAATATAACAATTTTTTTACATAAATTTTACTATATTACTTACATCTAAAGATTTCAGTTTGTTAACTTGATCCAGTATGAGAGAAATGAGTGGAGACACTACGATAGTGACACCGGGAGTCAACACTGCTGGGAGCTGGTAGCAGAGTGATTTACCTAAAATATTTTATATAAAGTAAACAAAGATGTAGAGCCAATGAAAATTTTTTATTCGGGGGAAATAAATTATTTTGATTTCCTTGTTCTGGTAACAAGACAAAGCGCAAATTCCGCCACTTAACACACAATGTCTCGAAATTTGAAGTGGAAAATACAGGAAATAGCATACAACATGTATTATTATACATGTTGTATGCTATTTCAAATATAATTATATTATATACATATATGGTTATACAGGATGGAAGCGTGTGCGCTTCTTTTACGCGAATAGCATATAAGGGAAAATATTTCAAACCCATACCTAAAAATTAATTTAAATATAGTTAAAAACAGTTTAGACTTTGATTTTTTTTTACATTTCACGATGTTTATCCATACTGTGTTATGTGTGACGCTGTTACGAATAAAAACAACTCTGACTGGCTGACTGATTGACTTTGCCGTCAATACCCACAACTTGATTTCGCAATGAGGCGAGTGCGGCGATGCCCTTTGATAGGTTTATGTCTGCGTGCGTCATTCTTAACAAATAGCGTTTTATTTTACAACGATAATTTTAGTAAATATTTTGTTTGAAAAAAAATCTTGTTCATTTACAGCAAAATCTCTTTTGTTTTAATTGTAGAGGCTTAGCTTTTATAGAGTAGTTAAATTGTGGTTTCATTTAAAGTGATGATGACAAAAATAATCTACAATATGTTAAAAACTCACGATTATGCCAAACTTACAGAACTAACATTATTTTTTTAATGCATGCTTTTTCCCGCCTAGCAGGGTAGGCAGAGAGTTCATAGTTTTAAGGCAGATTCACATTATAGTGCCGGTCACCGTTCCTTCTCTTTCTCGATTCAATCCCAATTCGTTAAAATATTCTAATATGAGCAATATTCTTACATGTGTGATTGAAACGGGAGGTCGACCGGAATAATAATAATGACTGCTCTAATTGTTTCTCATATAAGAATATTTTAACAGACTGAGATTCGACCAAACAAACCATGACTGGCACAATAGTGTGAATCTGCCTTAAAACTCTCCGCCTACCATGCTTTAAGACATTTCAGATAATTCAATGCGCCATTACGGTCTTAAAATTAAGCCAACCTTACTAGACCAATAAGATAAATAAGAACCAAAGATTAAAAACAAACAGAGGGTACTCACCGCCTCCAGTAGGCATAATAACAAAGCAATCGTGTCCTAGCAGCGTGGCGTTGATAACTCGCAGTTGGTTTGGCCTGAACTCGCTTAAACCGAACGTCTCTCGCAGTGTCTCTCGGAGGCTGACAGAGTGTGGGTAATCTTCTTTGCTGAACTTGTCTAAAAATATACAGCACTTTTATTTATCTTTGCCTGTTTCAATTTTACTTGTAGTTGCATATCAGAAAACCCGTCGTGAGGCCGTCGTAGCGTAGTGGCTGTGCCTGTGTAAGCATGGTTGTGAGTTCGATTCCCTCTCAGGGGAATTATTGCATTTAATTTAAATATATATTTTTTTATTTACTTTGGTTACCAGAGACCAAAAAACACTTCATCCTCAATATTTAAAAAATGGGACGGTACATTTATTTATAACATAGTATATAATAATTAATTATTCTTCGCGGCCTTAAGCTCTTAATGCTTCGAGTGACTGCCAGTATCGCGATCATCTAGATAGGAAAGCAAAGTTGACCTCGAAGAAACTGGGGGTTATTAGCAGAGCAAGACGGTACGTCACGCCAAAACACCGATTGGCTCTACCTATATAGGGCCCAGGTTCGGCCTCATATGGACTGTTCTCATCTCTGGGCTGGTGTAACCCAGTATCAGCTTGAACCATTTCTCGCATACAACGTAGAGCCGTTCGAATTATTGGGGACTCAAAGATCTGTGTAAGATTTGACACTTTAGCTTTGCGTAGAGACGTCTCCTCGATGTGCGTTTTCTACCACATTTATCATGGGTAGTGTTCTGAAGAACTATTTGACTTGTCACCTGCCGCCGAATTTTCTAACCGTATAATACGTCATAAGCTCAAATATCATCCACTCCACCTGGATACGTGGGTACTCGACTACTGTACGGTTTCGTAGGAACTTCCTTCCACGCGCCACGGAACTGTGGAATAGCCTGCGCGCGGCGGTTTTTCCAGGTCGATACGACATGGGTATCTTCAAAAAACGCGTCTATCTACACCTTAAAGGCCGGCAACGCACCTGTAGCTCCTATGGTGTACGGGGTCGTGGGCGGCGGTGATCACTTACCATCAGGTGACCCGAACGATCGTTTGCCTTGTCTTTTTCCATAAAAAAAAAAGCCCGAATTGGCTTGTATGACCACTGCATATGTGCATTAACTTATAGAAAACAAAAAAGCATACAAGAATACAAACAATTTTAAGAAACATAAAAAACAAAAATAAATAAATTATAACATTAGAAATAAAAATAAATTGTTTTGTTTTGTTACATGTGGAACATAATGGTATAATACTATATTTCGATAATTTAGAGGTAAAAGCTAATAACAGTATAAAATTAATTTATCAAGACAACAAAAAATTTATATACCTTTAATTTCATTGTTAATATTTTCAACTTGACTTGTATCCATCATGGAAGAGACATCTTCCGTACTCTTCTCCAGCTCTTCTATCTTCAGGAGAATATCGTCATCGTCGTAATCTTCCGGCCTATATTTTGGCCAGTCTCCCAAATCTCCCACATCTTCTAAATCTTCATCCGACAATACTATTGCACTTTCCTCGCTTTCGATTTCTAATTCATTACTTTTAGGGGGTGAAAAAGATTTAAAAGGGGGTTGAAAGGGGACTGAACTGGCTGGTAAAGGAGCTTTGGGAACCTCTGATTGTATCGGCTGTAACCTTTCGGATGCGATTTTAACTCTGTCTATAATTCTAGATGTAGATGGCTGTTCTAAAGAATCATTGTCGTGTATGCTTTTTCGCGTTTTAAAAACGAAACTACGTTTTGGAGTATTTATACTATCATTCATACTATCTTTATTATCGGTAGGGGAATTTGAGTCTAAGGAAGGTCTCTTAGTGAAAGGTTCAGCGTAATCTGATAGTGAGCTTTTTGTTTCCTTTAACTTTTGTTCAAGATTTATTTTATTTTTTAATCTTTTTAGAAGATATTCATTTTTGCTATTAAATGTATTGTTATATCCTGAAAGATTTTGAGTTATATTTTTCGGTAATTTAAACAGTATGTTGCTCATTTTCTCTAACAATTTAATATACATTATTTGGCATTCGTTAATTTCATCTTTTGTCATTGTGCCTTGTTCCTGAAAATATATTTGAAATTTTTGTTATAACTGTTTATTAAAGTATGATAAAACAATCTTAGGTTTTTGTTTTTAAAATTTTTAGAAGTGTTATTCCACACTTAGGTAAGAAATATACTTTTTTAAAAATATATAATAAATTATATTATATTAAAAAGTAATTTATTAACTTCCCTACAGAAATGAAAAATAAGAACTAACGAAAATAGAACTTAAAATTAAATTTAAATAGAACGAATAAAGGAAAAAAATAAGGAACACGAAATATACTTACAACATCTTCTTTTATCAAACGTTTATTTAAAATAATGGATATTTCGTTCATTAAAAGACTAAAATTTGGAATCTCTTCCTTGTCAAAAATTGGAGGACTAAAATTTTTTTTAGGAATGGAATTTTTAGTTTCTGTGATAACTACTTGTCTTGAGAATGTTCCGTCATCTATTGAATTATCGTTTGTCACCTTGAATAATAAAATAAATTACTTAAATATATATTAATATGATCACTAGTATTTGGCAAAAGTCAAATGTTTAATGTTTTCAGAACACTATGAATGGTTTTATAAAAAAAACTTACTTTTATAATATCAATGTAAACTTACTTCATTAGTTGTGTGACATGATCCATGTACTGGGGGCGACGCTGGAATAATGATATGTATATTTATTTATTTTATAAATATTTTTTATGATATAAAACTCAAGAAGTGGAAGTTAAAACCCTACAGAAGTGTCCGCATGGTAAAAAAGATTGGAAAATTGGGCGGAAAGCGGGAAATGGAAGGTCTTAACACTAGGCTCCCAAATTCGATATGCCTCTCAGCTCAACTCAGCTATTTGCAGGATACAGTGTGAAGTTAAAAAAATCACAGTCTGATAGCAGGGTAGACAGAGTTTCAGCGCTTTGTCTAGTCACTAGAACCAGGAAATGAAAACAATTTATTCCCCAGTGGAAATCAAATCTACAACCTTCGTTACGCTGCGCCATGATGGCCATCTTCTGTATATAAAGAAAAGGATATTATTATGGTCTTATAAAAGAAAATCTTTAACCGGATTAATTGCGTACATTTAGTATTATACATTTTTGGAAACTCCACCTCTCGAACACTTTACAGTCCGTGGTTACGGTTAGATTACGTTTATGTCTTCTAGACGTATAATTCGATCAAAGTATAATTCTAAATTTACTCAATTAGTCAGTTAAAGAGTTTCATTTAAAAAGTCTAAGAATCCCGAAAATCAAATATCTTATTGATCCCTTGTGGTGCAGGGGCATAAAACGCGTTGTGGGCTCGATCTCCACTTGGGGGAACATTTATTTATTAATATTTTCATTTCTTATATGTTTTCATTGCTATTGCTACATATATGCGGTATACATTGTGAAAAAATTAGGCTGTTGTAGATGTAACATTTTGAACCAGATAAGGATATAAGAAGAATACTATAACGGTTCTGGTAGCAGATATACATCAGTTTTGGACCGGCGACCAAGTGACTTTGTCTGCTAGAAAGTTATATAACTTTTTTATTTATGAACTAACTGAAAGTAAAACAACGAAACGCTAAACACGCTAAATGTCCAATTTAACACTATTTTGCACTGAGCCTGTGTGTCAGCTAACCAGGCAAACATAAACTGTCAACCAGTCACATTCAATTATTTAAAAATTATGAAAAGAGTATAAATATATAATAAATTCTTACCACTAGATTGACTGGCTGATGACCTAGTCTTGAAAACAAACATTTTCTTCTTGGGTGCATCAGTATTTGAACTGGAAAAATTTTATATTAATAATTAAAAAAAATAGGTAACCAATATCACTTCAAAGGATAACATTACAATACTGCTATTAATATTTATCTTTGTTATCAAAATACAAATATTTTTATGACATATATAATTTATTGCCTTAAGTTATTAGTTAATAACACCTCTGCTTTGTATTTTGTTACCATGCTTCCTCTTCTTTTAGCTTTTTATTTAAGTAATTACATTTTCATTTCCATCTTATTCATTCCACTTAGTGGGTATTGAATAAGATTACTTGTTATTCACGATATCAAGATATCAATTTATCAACTAGAAAAGAATAATCCGATTTCTTTTTATATTACAATATATAACATCAAAGTAACAAATAATTGTGACACTCAATCTTAATAAAAATTATCTCTTACCTATTTGAGGAACTTGTATTCCCATTTGTGCAAATGTTATCATTGTGCATTTTGTGTGTTATTTGTTATCATTATTTTAATCCTGATAGCTGAAAATACATAATGTTACTAAATTTTAGGTAATGATTGAAGCTTTTGTGGTGTAGTGGCACAGCATTCAATTGTAAGCACAACACTGTTGGTTCAATTCCGAACAATTTAAAGCCCTACCTTGAGTCAAATTCAGAAAACAGTGATATATGAAATTTCTTCACACTAAGGTTCTTCTGCCTACCTTACTATATGCAGGATAGACCATGAAACATTCAAAGTAATAATTATAAACAAAAAAGACTGGAATAGTCCATTGATAGAAAAAAATCTGTATTTTCAGTCCAATTGGACAAAGCTACCAGCTTCAAAAGCAGTTCTGTGTATAGAATTGTTGCCAGATCTAGATTTGCAACAGTGCTCTTTGTACAATATTTTCTGCACTTAATGGTTTATGATGCATATAGGCACACAGAAGCTAATAGTATGACGCTCAACTGTTCTTCATACATTGCCTAATTCTTATCATTTTGAGTACAGAGGTTAAAACTCAACTTATCAGTGAGGAAATGAAAATTATTTTTTTAGCTTCACACTGCATCCGGCAGATAGCAGAGTAGATAGATAGAACCTGTAATAATAATACTCAGTTTAAGGCATTCCACCTTTTGCTTCATTTCCAGAGTGAGCAAATGAACATATTAAATACTAGCGACCTGCTCACAGTTTTTTTTGTTTAATCAAAATTTAAGGGCTTTGTCGCTCACGCGAATATGTCGCCCTGGTAAGTTTTACAATATATATATTTAAACAAAAATATGTGACAGCACATAAAAGCTAATAATTAATTAATAATTACATAAATAAATTAACTCAGTTTCTTCAATTTGGATCAAAATGGCCAAAACATTACCTGGAAATTCTACTATCAATGTGATTTACAAATAGTTTTATTTTTATACACAGCACCGCATAGAATATATTTATTAAGTTTTATATATGAATTAGGATAATAAAAATTCTAGCCCTGGTAATTCAAGTTTACACCAATATGAGAAAAATATTTTGACATACTAACTTTTTGCCGCAATTTTAGATTTCTTAGCACAACTGTCAACTGCTTACAATGTAAAAGTGACACA
>JBAIZZ010000150.1:491087-743816 GCA_037355905.1 Heliconius aoede
GTGCAGATTTGATTTCAGGATATTTCTTATTTTCCATTATTTTTTTGTACAATGCAAAAGCCAATAAACCCAACTTCAGAACGACCACGATTCATCAACCGTACTATACAAATACTCACGATATTCATAGTAACTTCTAATTTCCGATTGACGTTCCTCCAATCCACGTCGTTTAACACAACGGGCCTTCTCGAACCAATGTTGAGCGTCAAATGAGATATGTTGGCCAATTGGTTTATCGTTTCCAGAGTTTGTGTACTCATTATATCGAAGTCGAATATTATGTGCTGTGAATGTAAATAATAATATATGTAATTAGGAAAACAAATATCTTATTCCTGGATTTTATTATTGAAAATTATTAAAACTGCGAAGATGGCAAAATAAAAATGAACACCGGACGTCAAATCCATACATCCATTTGTGATTTCCAAGTTCTCTCAATAGAGTGTATTGACATAAAAAAACGGAGGTCTGATATCTGAACCCTCCAAGCAGCTAAGCTAAATTTCAATACATAAAATAGTAAATACTAACATAATATACAAATAGTAATAATTATTATATAAAAAAAAAACAAACATAAATAAGATATCTTAGGAAAACTACCTAAAGCGTTATATAAACTTACGCTAAATACATGATAAAGCACTAAAGTCATCAAAACATATAATCTATTGTTCGTGTATAAAATTGTCAATACAGCATATAATATCACGTTGCATGACAATTCTCAGTACCTGGTAATATAATATCGTATTACCGCCGTCATTCTAGTAAGCAGTAATGTTACAGAAATTAATTTTGTTTTATTTAGATTAATATTAACCTCTCTATAATCTGTATCCCGCATATAGATCATGCACTTAACGCTGGAAGTAGGAACTTAACGCCGTGCTTTGTCATTTTTTTACTTTTTAAGTCGGCAAATATAAATATTTTTTATTTTAACATTTTTTAAAGTGTTATTTTAATTTTTAATGAAAAATACTTATTTAGGAAATGTATAACAATTGCAACGTAGAGGGATTTGAATTGAGATTTGTAAAAATATCTACCTACAGGGATGCTAACAATTAAATAAGTTGTAAGAAGCGTGTAAGATTTTCCATGAAGCTTGATGAGAACGTATGGTTTAGTGGTCAACTCGCTTGGACGGTCACCAAAAGGTGCGAGTTCAAATCCCGCTAGTTTAAAATTGTTATACGTTTCCCAATAATAAAATACTTACTTGTAATGTAGAAAACATCATCAAAGCAACATTTCCGTTCGTTAGCAATGAATTTTCAGGTGATGGCACAGTACTGAACGATAGTGGTCGAGAGAAATACTCTACACTCTTATGCTGCAAAGTAAAAGTAATTATACAAATATATTCAATTTACTGAAAATTATTACAAGCAAATATTAATAATAATATAGTGTATTTTAGTTAGTAAAGTACAGATAAAAAATCTTTAAAAAATCCGACTACGACTTCAAAATCTATAAAATAAAAGTTGTAATTTGAATCTCTTCAAATTATAATATTTCACAATTAAAAAAACTGCTTACAAAATGATTGATTCTATATACTAATACTGCTGCTTTGCCACGGTATTTTTTACAACAGAAAACAATATACACAAAGTGTATTTACAGTTTAATTATTTCAAAGATGTTCTTAAATGTTATAGTTATTAACTTACTTTATATCTATCATTTTCATTTTTAACTGATGTCATTTCACAACCAAGCAGATTTAAGTTTTCCAAACAATGTGCGTTTTTGAATATTAAAGTTTCGGCGATTATTCTGTGAAATAAATTTGTATATTTAGTGGAATTTACAAAGAGTACTAATGAAAATAATATCTATTGAAATATATATTCAAATTAAAAAAAAATCATCTTATACATGTACCGTGCCATGGGGAGAACTTCCATATAACACATCGTATTTTATATAAAATAAATAAAATATACCTATATGTGTATTTAATATTGCCGGTATACAATGGTTGCCCACAAGCTCATAAGGAATGAATTATTTTTATTTCCCCGCTCCGGTAAGGCTAAGTGCGGCGTTGAGTTCCGGCACTCAACACGCAATGTCTTTATTGAAAACGGAAAAAGGAATGTCTTAAAATTAGGTGTTTACTGTCTATTTCTCTGCACATATGCGGGATTTAACGTAAAGCTAAAAATTATATTTCCTTGAGCGCAATTTGAATCACAAACAATATAATATATACTACGTCTAAGATAAGTAATTCTTGTTACATAGATACATAATAATACATAAAATAACAATGCACTATAGGCCGTCGTGGCGCAGCGGCACAAGGGTGTGACTGTAACGCGATGGTTGTGGGTTCGATCCTACTTGAGGAAGTGAAATATTTATTAACGTTTATATTTCCATTTCTTCACACTGGTGTCGAGGCAAAGCGCGGCGTTGAGTTCTTTTACTCAACACGCAATGCCTCCCGAATTCGGCACAAGTGGAGAACGGTGTGTCTTAACACGAAGTACCCTCTGCCTACCCTGCTGTGTGCGAGATACAGCGTGAAGCTCATTTATTTTATTTATTTAATAATACACTAATATAAACACTATATACTTATAAAAATTATATATTAATCATATAAATGAGCTTGCCGATTTATTTTGGCTACGGGTTCATTTTGAGTATATATGTAGCTGGGCCCGATGAACACTAACTCTTGCAACCGGTGAGTATCAAGGAATCTGTAACAATTTTTTTTTATTAAAAAAACTTTTCTAATAAAAGTAAAAAACAACGCATGAGACGGACTTGTTTAAACGATTTCAAATATTTTTTTTTAAATTATACATATCAGGTGGCAATATCTAGAATAATCTGTTAAATTATGGCTGAGCACATAAAATAATATAAATTATTAATTTCATTGCATAAGAAATAATATATAATATATAAAATAGTATCTATTTACACCTCACGTTTCACAATCAATATTTAAAAACAAAACATACAAGAGGAGTAGAATTACTAAACGCAATCCGCGATTTGAATTGTAAACAAAAATATCGGGTTACGAAATGGCTATTTGTTAATACTGTATAACACTTTGCTGTATCAGCTTTCCCTCGCGAGGAACGTTTAGAAAATTTCAGTCATCGTATATAATAGTGTATGTAGATAAATGTGCATAATAATACGTCTATGCGTCGAGTGTTAGATCGTCGTGGCCCGGTGGCAAAAGGGCGTGACTATAAGCGCGAAGGTTGTGGGTTCGATTGCCATTCGGGGAAATTATATATATTTAATTTTCAAAGCGGCAAGGAAAAGTGGGGAACCTAGTAGATTCCCTCTGCCTCCCAGCTATGTGTGGATTACAACGTAAACGAGTATGCGTGTAGATACGTCGTCTCGAAAGTATGTAACAGATTATCTTGTATTGGCAAGTCTTCGGTCTATTTAAGTTTAATTATATAGGTAACGTAACGCAAATCGTTTACGAATATTTACACAGTACGAAACGAAAACGATTCCACCACCTTATTCTTGATATCTTCAAAGGACACAACGATGCATTTATATTAGGGAATGTGAAGAATTTAAGAAATGATACAAACATACAAACTTAATTGAGTTATAGTTATCCTATGCAGTAAAGTTACAGTATACCATAATTTTGAAAAGTAAAATAATTTATTCGAATATTATTTGTAATAATTTGTAATAATAATAATTCCTTTTCATCCAAAGAAGTTGGTAAACAATAGGTACCGTTAAAACGACTTACACTGTATATTGAAGATAAATTAGTGTATTTAATTATCAAAAAAAAGATCTGACATAAAATCTTTCTTACATAGGAATACATTTACGTGATTAAAAATGGAGAGTAGGTACAACAAAAGAGAGAGTACGTACGGCCTATAGGTCGTATTGCGTGACTCGGGTATAACTTGAAACGTACGTAGAAATAGATATTACGAGTATAGAAATAGAAATGTCGCTTATTCTTAAACTGGACGACCTTTTAACTTTACTGCTGGCGGTAAAAAATGTTATAGCCAGTTCTATTACTTGTGTAACCAGTACATTATGCTACGTGCAAGAGATCACTATTTGTGATAAGTCTTTGCATACTAGCGACCACCCCTGGGGCTTCGCCCTCTTATCCTTATCGTTATATTATTGCCAAATTATACAAAACAGTTCATCTGAACTACTAAATGAGTAGTTTTTTCGTGAAAGTAGAACAAACATCCAACCTCACAAAACTTTCACATTTATAATACTAGTAGGAAGGAAATTGGATACATACATCCTTAAAATGTAAATATTCTTCTATTTGTATGTATTAACGTTTTTCGTTATTGTTTTTTGTTACTAAAATTTCATTTATATATGCATCAAAGAATTTCATGTTTATATGTGCTTAATATTATAAAACATATTAGAAATTTATATTATATATTAAACAGTTAGAATCAGTATGCAGATACTTAGTATTTTTATCGGAGGCGTAGAGCGGACATCATCCCCAACCTTCAAGTTATATACAATATATAAAAAGTGAGAATTTTCTCTATTTTTAATATCAGTTAACATGAGCGCTCGCATCATATTTACTTTTAGTTGATTAAATATTTATTTTTGTAGTTTTCGCGTTACGCCACAAATAAAAATATACCTAAGTATAATAGATATTTGTGGAAAATCGCAAATCTTTACGATTTTAATTTTATTATTTTTATTTTATTTTAATTTTGAAAAGAGACTTTTGGAGGAAGAAAGATCATATAGTATTAATTACCAGCAAAAAAGAATTTTAAACAATTATAAAAACAGGTTTGCGTAGGTTACGAATAAATTCAAATTGCCAGGTATAATTATAGTTATCTAAAAATTAATATTATAATTAACACATTTAACAATTCAATTCGATGCCATAGATGAGTGGAAATTGGAGTGGAATTGTTAACATTTTGATCGATCGGATCGGATGAAAATATTTAAGAAAACTCTTTATCTTAAATATTTTCATTGGGACCCTTCACTATAAGTTGAAGACATCAAGATAGTGAAGGTCATGTTTTGTTCTATAATTCCGTAATTTCCGTAGTACATCCTACAAAATTTAATAAATATAATATAATTAGGGATATACCAGTTGTGTTGTTCATTTACAGGTAAAATTATTCAGCAAATTCAAAATATTCAAATGTAATTTAGTAAAAGAAATGGCAAGGGGTTTTTATTTTTATTTTGTTTTATTATTTACTTTTGACTAAATGTTCTGGGGTGGTATTCCTATGCCCATGGTCTCAACACTATATTTTCTCCGCCTACCCTGCTGGAAGACAAGTGACTTGAAAATGTTACGGTTAAGTCAAACACACATTTAATCTCGTTTAAGTAAAGCTAATTGCATAAAAATGCATTGCACGGATTACACGTGTTATTTAATTTTTTGTATTTTTTTTAAATGCTTGTAATATATAGAACTTATAAAATGAGTATATATGGGCATAAGTTATCTTTACATTATTTTCTTAAGTGTCTGATTTAGATTCCAAAATTAATATATTGGTGGTGGCTTACTTGAGGATTTAGGTATGCTACCAAAATACCGGCAAAGGCACAAAGAGTGCAAAAGTAAGGAGGAATGAAGAGAAGAGTGTTTAGTTGCGTTGAGTTCCGCACAATACCTCAAGAATAGATCGGAAATGGGGGACGAAGCAGTGTCTCAACACTAGGTTCCCAGGTTCTTTCTGCCTACCCTGCTATGTCCGAGATACAGTGTGAGGTCGAAAAAAAATATCACCAAGAGTGACAATGACTAGGCAATATAATGTTCTGCATGAATTGCTTACATAATGAATGTTCACCTCAACATTAATAAATAAAACAAAATACTAAATAATTCTATTTGCGAGTATTACGACTGCATTCATAATCAACATTATGTATGTATATTATCTATAAAAAAAATATAAAATACCACTATTATTTTTTCTTGCAATTTTTAATAGAATTAGCGCTTAATCTTGTTTGTTTTGTTGAGAATAAAGAAAATTGCAATAAAAGTTAAAATTCAAATTTTAAATTCAATTGTTATAATATTAATTATAGGCTCGGTAGCGGTGGTCAAAAAATCTATGGTTCTCGATTAAATCTCACGTCTATTATATACTCTGTATAGTAGAGACAAACTACGACAATAATAACCGTCACATTATACTTTAGAAAATTTTCATATTAAATTACACTACCATCACAGTATTACTGTTTACTTCCGTGTATAAGATAGAAATTTACGCGTTATCAGTTGTTCAAATGTAATCTATTAAGCAAAGCAATATATAACAATGGGATATCAGATAAGAGCGATTACATAAATTATAATAATGTACGTAGGTATGGACCACGTCGTGGAGTTGATATGGTTAAAGATATCTAGTAAACTTATGAAAATGTATGGAACGATATTTTTAAGATTATTAAAATGTCAATTATTTTAAAAATTGAGGCCAGTCGTTGCGCAGGGACACAAAGTGTGACTGTAAAAGCGACTGGTGGTCATTGAATGGTGAGTGGCGAAACTCAACGCCGCACTTTGCCTCGATATCAGAGCGAAGAAATGAAGATATTAAATATTTAATTTCCTTGAACGCCAATCGATCTCCCTACCTTGCGACTTAACACGCAATGCCTCCAGAAATCGGCAGAAAGGGGGGAATGGAATGTCTTAACACTAGGGTCCCTCTGCCTATCCTGCTGTGTGCAGGATACAAGCGTGAAGCAGATTACTGTCAACAATTATAATTTATACATATAATATTAGTAGATTGACTTACTGTGGCAGTATAAAGTTCATAAAGTTTTCCAAGTCCTCCCCACAGCTATCAATGTAAATGTGTAACTTTGTGGTGTACTTCCTGAATACTCGGGTCAAAAACAGGTTTTTCTCAAGGTGTTTGACTCTCAACTTCAATGTGTCTCTATATGGTCATGAAATAAATTAATTAACATCATAAAATTTTACTTCCTAGTATATTATATAAATTTTCAGGACAAACACTAAAAATTATAAAATATTTTTTTTGTTTCAAGCTGTATTCTGCATAGAGTAGGCGGTAAACAGAAAGAACCTAGTGATTGAGTGATTGAGACACACTGATCCATTTTCAACCTAATATTCGAGACATAAGGGTTAAGTATGAGAAGTTGCCTTACCACAGATGGGAAAACAAAATAATTTATTGCCCCAAATGGGGATGAGAATTTCAATCCATGCATTTACATTCTGACACCAATACAGTGTGCTCAAAAGGTATCATTATCACTAATTAATAAGTGTAAATATTAATCTAATAAATAAAAAAGGCCATCTGCTGCGCCACGACAGCCTCTTACAATAATAAAGTATTTTTTATCAAAAAAAAATTAATGTATACTTTTTGTTTTGAATAAAATTATTTAAATTTAACTTTATTTCAGATTTATTATGACTTGATTCGTTAATAATTTTTAATACTCACTTATGTCCTTCATATAATAAAATAGAGCTTCTCCAATGCCTGCAAGTTGATAATGCAGCAAATGCATCCTCAAGACTGAGATGATCCAAAATGCATCTCAGTGAGAGGAGAGGCAGGCTGCCCCAGCCTAATGACATCTGTGTAACATGTTTTTTATTAAGTGACTTTTTGGGCTATATCTATTAATAATATCATCAATTTATGTACTTTTTTTTTCTTTATGTAACACACTACTAAAGAACATAAAAATATATTAAAATAAATTAGAAAAAGAGATTCCTTCCAGAAACTTTTAAAGAGAAAGTGAGAGAAAATATTAAAAGGAAGGTATCGGGTACAGTAACTATACCAAGTATACACACAGATATATGACATTATAAATAAACTTAAATACAAATATATTAAAAAATAATAAATATAAACAACTTACAAGTTACACTTATATAGAATATTTTAATAGTATATCTAATTATATTGAAAACAATTTTTAAAAAAATATTCATGACACAACATTAATGTTAGTCAGTAACTACTTAACTTTCATGAAATTAATTCAAGATTAGAATTCAATATCTTACTATTCTATTTCTTGACAGATTAAATTTGAATAATAGGTTAATATCTATACAATTCTAATGAAATAATAATTTTAAAAATATTAAGAATTTTAAAGATATTTAAATAAACTGTAGGGATTTAAATTATTTTATAATCACCATCATCATTTTATATTTTCCGTTTTATTAAAATAAAAAAAAATGTTTTTAAAAAGTGTATTTATTACATGCCTTATACAGTAAAATAGTATTTTTAACCATATTATATTAAAATACAAAAATATAAGTAAATGATGATAAAATCGATCACTTAATTTACATAGTATTGACAATTTTGACCTTCACAATAGCTTATAGGCTAATAAAATACAGCCCTCAAAACTTTTTGTATTAAATAAAATATGAAAACATTGATGACGATAAAATCAGCTGTTGAGCTCAATGTATATCGACGTAACAGCTGTTCCCGAGAAAGTAGAGTAAATAAAATAACAAACTGCGTAAACAACAAGTTACGAATTTATAAGCCGTGACCTACATTTAATAAATAATGGTAAAATTAATATACTATGACATAAAATCACATAATTCTTATTGGAGAATTTTAAATAGCAAACAAAGAAGGTCATTTATTAAACCCATACGTACCTTCAGATATGTTGATAATTTTCTTTCGATATTGGTTTGTGGCGTTTGTTTTTTATATCCTAGTTAATCAAATTTATTTCAACCGTATCTTATTTTATCAAACATAAAAAAATTACGATTTTTAAACGTCCATTATGATTTGTATTAACACACAAACCGAAATCGAGACACTGCGCGAGTTGCGACTTGAGAAAATGAAGTCGTTTGTCGACTAATTTGTATGTATTACCAGTAACTAAAAACAAATATGTGACTCTCGTGAATGTCATTTTTTATATCTATTTTCTTTAGCTTAAAACTGCCATATTAAAATTAAATTAAATAACATAATTTATGTTATATAAAATATTAATTTATCATTCTATAGAGACTTAACTATAGGTTTTTCTAAATGAACCACGTTTACAAGGTATAAAATATGTTTTTGCACAAAGTTAACGATGACATTACGACATAAATTTCAAATACCTTGTCTTTACGACGACAATTATTTAAATTTCATATACACAAAACAATGTACAACAAAAATATTTTTTTATACTTTATATGAAATGATAAAATTTAGATTTACCATAACTTATAGTACACTTAATTCTTAGTTCCAGAAAAAACCGTGTAAAAAAACATTGATCGTATGCAAAAATAAGTGATTGGTTCCTAATCTTTAAAACTTATTAAAATTAGTGAAAGACAAGGATTTTTTAAAAACCAGTATTCATGTTTATTTGACATTTTCTTTTAGGCATATATTTATAAATAACTGAATAAATTTAAAACAGTTTTTGGCTTACCTTTTATCTTAATGCGTTAAATTTAACGTAACGCTGGAAAAACAAATTTGTCAATAAAAAATTCTTTACCAAACACGTCTGACTGAATTGAGAATTCACAAAACATTAACACATTTCAATTGCTCTAGATTTAATAGTAAATTTGCTTGTATGCACAAAAAAGGAACTCCCCTAAATTTGCGAAATGAACATATTTCGCAGAACTTAAATTTGAAAAAAAAAATTTTAAAGTCGTGCTAAATGGAATAAAATCGTGTAAAAAAATTAAAAATATTTTATGTTCAAACCGTGTTATATCGAAACAGTATAAAAAAACACCGTGTAAAAATACATGATATATTATTGATATTTTTTAAATATTTATGAGGAGTTTGAAATACATACTGGCAATACTATTGAAGTAATGGCGGCCAAAAATCAATTTTGAATTCTGACAGATGCTTGTTTTTCGCACATTAATTTATTAAGAGCGTATTAAAAAAAATGTTTTTCGTGTTATTCGTATATTTATAAAATTTAAAAAATAGTTTAGTGTTTTCATAAATATAAGACCTATATTATAGCAGTGAGTCAGTACGTAGTTGTTTAGTTCGTTTATTGTAATCGATGATGTAAGATCATTGAAGGCCTTGTCAGATTCATTGTTCGTCGGCTTTTTGAGTATTCGTGATGGAGGGTGATAACAGTGTGGTCGGCAATCATGAGAAAGAAGAAAACGGAAGTAGTACTCATTCTTCACCGCAAGAACATAAATCTTTTGCTGAGTTTGCCAAAGATAAATTGGATAGCGGTAAAAACTTTATTTATTTTGAATTGCTTTTATATTATTGTTTTATTGGTCGGACTGAGTAGGTGTTTGATCATTAATTGAAGTATGATGTAAACGTCTCGTATAATATTCAGTTTCTATAGTGAAAACTATTTTAAAGTTAGTTACCAAAAAATAAATTATAGAATATTTAAGTTTATAATACGTAAATTGATTTAAAAAACAAGTTTACTTACATTAATTTAATTTAGAGTGTGTGCTCAATACATTTTTTAAAGAATAAATTCTTAATAAATAATGAATACATTATTAACATTTAAATAATTTTGTAAACTAAATATTTTTAAAACTGTGGTATATAATTAAAATATATATTTAACAAGAACTTGTGTAGATAAGATAATTTTTTTAGTTAACTTAAGGACATGACTTAGATAAATCCATACTATATTAAAAATATCTTAAAAATATAATATGCAGCTGGAAGAGAACTAAGAAGACGTCTGCCTATGGCGGGCCAGCTGGGAGCACATTTAATACATCCTAGAAGATTGTTACTACATTCAACTCCTACACAACAAACTGATGTTGTGCTTATATTTCCAAAAGGTAAGTAGTGTTTTGGTGTAAATATATAATGATGATTGACTTAAAAAAATTATTATAGAAAAAAGATTAAGTAAACAAATATAATACACATTACAAGTAAATAATAATATATGTAGGTATACATATACATCAGAAGATTATTTAAATTAAAAATGTTGATGATATAAAATAATTTAGATAAATGTTTCGTATTAAAGGTTGAAGGTAGTGTACATTCACTGTCAAAATAAGCCTGTAGGTCAACTATCTTTACTGAAAATACTCCTTAGATATTCTGTGACATTTACGTACAGACGACCGAAAATAATAAAAAACCCTACGTAAACAGTAGGGTGAGATATTTGTAAAGATTCATTGTTCTTTTTTGTGTGCCTTGAAACTTTAATTTAAATTAACTCCCTACAAATAAATAACTATATTAAATGAAATACACAAAGTAATGAAAGTTTTGTTACATTATTAAGTGTTTTGACTGTTTGTGCCTATTAGGTCTTTTGTAGTCACACAAGATATGTTGGATATAATATATGTATGTCGTCGTAAGATTATAAAAACCGTTAGTTCATAATTTTACTTGCAAAATTGTGAACTATAGAATAATTTTGCACTGTCATTGTCAAACGAAACAAAATTTACCATAGATTTCAAAAACTACTGAAGTAGGCTCAATATATGTAAAAATATCGTTTATGTACTAACGATTTTTCTGAAATTATATTTATGAAATTATTTATTAATTATTTATGAAATAACGGTTTTTATAATCTTACGCTGACAGATATAAAAATATAAAGAATGTATACACAAATATTCTCCAGAATATAATAATATTCTGGAGAATATTCAAGATAATATATCATAAAATATACGGATGTTTATAAATACATTTAAGTGTCACTCTCCCTGCCTACCTTGTCGAATGCGAGAGCTTTGTGAAATTTAAAAGAATATATTGGTGATAATAGAAAAAAAAGACTTATTAACTTATAACCCTCTTAGGCTTCGCCGCAGTTGAGTAAATGCAAATATTAGGCGATTTCATGTATGATGCAGATACTTGATATCTCTGCCTTTTTATTTGCGATCCAGAGAATTGTAAAAAATTGTCGGACATGGTAACGAAGCAGCTCGTATCAAACACAAATCATATAATAAAAGAAGTAATCCCCACTTATAAATCAGACAGTAGACATTTGGCAAGGCAATTTGGCACATGAACTATCTGCTCAACTTTCCAGTTTCAGCGGCGAATGTTGAGACTAGATAAGGAAACAGATTGATGCTTTTTTTCTATAGTACGGTCGTCGAGTCGTGGTCGTGCATAGTGTGAACTTAACTGTAGATAGCTGCTTAGATTTTATTTTTATGATTTGTTTATGATATATTCTTTCCCTGTGAATTACAGAAAGCCTAATTTCAGGGTCACGATACGCCCACCCTGTACATTGTACAGTATTATTTGCCTTTCCTTTGTATAGAGGCGTTGTTTTATCAAAGGCTGGCTAAAGGCGATTGTCGTACATTTCAAAGATCTTTCATGCCCAGGTTTTGTCGTTGTTACTATTGAAAATTCTGTTTTTGTATAACAAAAAACCGTATAAAAAATATTTACTTCTTTGTGTAAAAGATCTCGAGAAAAGAATTGAATAATGATAAATATTTATTAAATATAAAAGTTATTGCAAACATTTAAAATTTTGTGAATATTATATTTATTTAAGGAGGTAACACTTTAGATACTTAGAACATAACATAAATAATCGGAAAAATTTTTTCATCGCAGGTCTTCCAGACAGCATGCTCCTTTGGCTTCTCCAAAAGTTGCGTGGAAGTCGGCCACGTTTGCGTGTGTGCGTGCGACAACACGCCTCCTCACAGTGTTCCGCATTTTATATTACAGCCGATGACGATGTGTAAGTGGTACTGCACGACCGATTTGTGATGATTGGACAAATTCATTGTTAGTTTTGATGGACATTTTTTTTTTTTTTTTTTATGGGAGAGGACAAGGCAAACGAGCGTTCGGGTCACCTGATGGTAAGTGATCACCGCCGCCCACGACCCCATGCAACACCAGAGGGGCCACAGGTGCGTTGCCAGCCTTTAAGGTGGAGGTGAAGGGCACCGGGGCCCGGCATTACCTAATGCGAAACGCAGTGGCAAGGGCCACTACTTCACGCCGGTTTAAAATGCCGGGGGTGGTATTAAATCCGGTCGAGTCTGCCCATGCCGTGTTGCCATTACTGGCGACGTGACTCTACCACACGTACTTTAGTCGCCTCTTACGACACCGACAGTACCAGGGTGATCCTATTCTAAGCCGGGACCACCTATAAAAATTTGTCGGCTTATTGCATTTTGTCAATGTATTAGAATGCCATTCCATTAATATCATCATGGCGCAGTGCAAATTTCACTGTGCACGTGACGGTCATGGGTTCCATGTGGATTCCAATAAGAAGATTCGTAATATTTTAAATAATTTTGATTTCTCTGGTCTGGTACGAAAAAACCATAGCTTTGGTAACTCATCTCCGCTATCCTGGAAAAACACGAAGATGAAAAAAAATATGAAAGAGGCCCTATCTAAATGCAAATATTTCTATATTATTTCAATTTCACCACAAGACAATTTAGTAATAATAATAATATTTGTTCCCAAATACCAGCTTATTACAAACTGCAGAAGAGATTCACCTGCCGAAACTGCTGAAGCCGGAATTCGGTGGTGGCTATAAGGAGTTCACTGTTCGAGACATGCATTGTTTTCAAAGGGTAAGTTTTTATTCTCGAACATACCGTTTCAATGAATAGAGAATATGCAGCAAGAGTGAGTGGTAAGAGAGGAAAGAGGAGATACAGTTGACCGTCTTGAACACAGAATCACGTTAACCATGAGTGACAGTGGGCGAGGTGACTGAGGGATCCAGACCGTATTGTTTGGCGCCCCTACTCCCTATCCACCACGCTAGGGATTAAAGGCTTTTCGTGACCATTGTGTTCTAAATGAGGTTCAAGTTTGAAATTTCAATAGATATTATCATTTTATACTGGTATACGTCGGAGAAGCGTATTGTTTCCGTTGCTTAGGTATGATAAAATTTGTTACAAGTCCAGTCAACTCTGATAAAGTTTTGGCATTTTTAATGAGAGCGTGGTTAGAGCGAGTGATTGTCCGAATAGTTTTTTTTGAAATTATGCGACTTTGAAATTCTTAGTTTAATTTTCAAAATTTATTTACATGCGACTAGTACCTACAACTTCTATTACGTGATCCATTTAAACGTAAAATCCGGATTTTCACATTCTCGTAGTACGAATTTCTTTTTCTTTTCTTTTTTTTCCCTTTCGCGTAGTTCCTACTTTACATTGTCTGTCCGTAGCTCGCCAACGGAAATGTTGTATTTAGGTACTTATATAAATTTCCATTTCCCATTGACTTTAATCATATTTATATATTATATAAAAAATATATTAAAAAGAAAATATTGTTTAAACGATTTCAAAGAACGTCTTACGAAAAAATGTTCTAAAAATGAAATGTAACTAGAAGATGTCAAGATGCAACATAAACAAAGTTCAGTGTTTGAAAAGCATTTCTTTTTCAAAGAAAGCCACTTAAATGTCTCGCGTTTTAGTCGTTCTCTCGTGTCCCATATTGGCAATGACCGTGGCCTAAATATCATTATAAGCTTAGATATTATATGGATAGTTGTTGGTTCCATCCACATTCGAAGAAAATGTATATATTTTTATCTTCTGCTCCAGTAGATATTGCGCGGCGATAAGTACCTCCACTTAGCACGCATTTTTTAAATAAAAATAGGTGGAGAACTGGGGAAAAGTGGGGAACTGTGTTTTAACGCTAGGTTCTCTGCATCTGTATCCTGCCTTGCCTTTCCTTCTATGCGGGTTGAGCGTTGAGCTAAAGAAATATTCAAAATTCAATGCATTTAATCTATTTGCCGCCTTAAAAATTGTCTATTTTAACTCGAAATATCGAGCATATTGGAACGGTTACGATTATATAGGCTCATTAATTAACATTTTCTTTAACTACTCGAATTCTGAATTATTGCAGGGAAAGCTGTTTTTAAGTTTAGTGTGTAGTTTGGCCCTTCAGTGTTAGTAAGTGGATCTCAAGTAATAGAGAGCTTTCAAGTATCTATTCTATGAAATTGAGATTATTTTGAGCTTCAATAGTCCACTCAAATAGACCACTATGTGTAGTTCTCTTTAATATATACATCAATTTTCTTCTTGTTATATTTTACTAATCTAAACTCATTTTCCTACATATTTGTATGTTATTACCTGAATACAGTTACATATAAGATCCTTAAACTTCTATTAAACTGTCTGACAGAGTCTGTCTGTGCGAAATGGAATATCTATGATAATAATTGATAATTTATTGTGGTAAGCTTCGACAGGTACAAAAGAAGTTCCAACCAAATGTTCGCACGTTCAGCAGCCCATCATTTTTTTTGCTTTTTACGATTTGTAAATTAGATTGTTTTTTTTTGACATCAATCAATCAACCAATTAATTTGAACTTAAACCATATTAAAATAATAAAAAAAATATTAAACACAAAATCTGAATGTTTAATATTAAGTCATAGTAACAGAAAAAATGGAATACGTAAATCGAATGATTTCCATGAGATTATTGTAATTTCAAAAATAACCATACTTCGAAAATGGCAGTTGAACACTAAGCTAATCTAGCCATGGTATACTGTGCCATGATATGGATAATCAATAGCTTTGAATTATTCATATTTCATAAACGTATACAACAATAGACGTAATTTTCTTAAGTAACAACTGGAGCCAATTTTTTCTTTCACGAATTGTATGAAAATGTATTTATTTTAACGGAACTACTTTTTTTCCTATACTGTTTCTATATTAAAAAAATCCCGCATACAGCAGGGTAGATCTACCTACCCTGCTGTATGCGGTAGTCAAGTCATAACACCATATAAGTCATGTCATAACACTAGGAAGAAGGAAGCTAGGTTCCCTTTGGAACCTAGTGCTATGACACTCCGTTATCTACTTTTCGCCGAATGTTTAGAGGCATTGCGTGATGAGAGGCGGAACTCAACGCCGGCCTTTTTGCATTGGTGCCAGAACGAAGAAATGAAAATATTAATAAATACACTATTTCTATTAAGTGTAATTAATAATGCCATCACACATACAATTGCTAATGAAAATCGTTCTCTTGCTACGATAAAAGAAAGAATGCTATCGCATTCTACAACATTACATTACATTTCAATCAAAGTAAATTTACTCGTACCTTGCGATGTTATTTTGGTAGGTATTTTGGCAAAAATAGTAAGTTATTTCTTTAAATATATAATATACCGTATAAAAAATACATTTGACTGCCACACGCAAAAACACCTTCGACATGTCTCATATGCAATAAAAATGCTCATTTTTGTCGAAATTTCATAAATTCATAATTCAAAAATGCTCTTAGAAGTATATTCGAATAAAATTTATTTTTCTTTCCTAAGTTGATCGTAATTTAATGTAAATGATATTACACTTTACGACGGCCCCGTTAGTTTGACATAATGTTTATTGCTGGAATTCGTGTTGTCGGGAGCGCTTTCCAGTGAAAAATGACTTTGAAGAAGAATTTGAATACAGAAGTTATCTTATATTTCGCTATATTAAAGTAATAATTATTTTCAGCTTTTGTAATATTTCATACGTCTCGGAGGCACTGATGCAGGGGGGGGGGGGCACATTCGTGCGACTGTAACCTGTCGGTTGTGGGTTCGATTCCCAGTCAGGGGAATAAAATATTTAATATGTTCATTTCCTCGCTCTGGTAACGAGGCTAAGTCTTCCGCCACTGATCTATCGATCGTGTTACCCCTGTAAAGTTTTCTCTGATAAAAGACAGTTTGAAGTACAATTTCCTAACTTATTTATGTAAAGTATATATGTGTACCTAATATATTTCATTTTATCTTTAACCATTATTGGAAATCAGGCAAGGAATACTTAAAGGTAGATTCGGGAAAGATTAAGCACGTCGACCGCTTTTCAACGATTCTTTGAATACACTTGGTTAAACCTTCAGACGTTTCATATTAAATCTAGTGTATATCTCAAACTGTCTCTCGAAATAACTGGAATATGAAAAACTTCTAAGTATGTTTAAATACGCGTATATTTAAATTTTATTTTGTTTATAGATTTCAAATTTAAATCAGTCAACTCAAGAGACACCATTAATACATTTAAGTCTCTAGATATGAAAAAAACTTAAGATCTATGGGATATTTCTGTCACATTGTTTCTTTATATAATAGACGCTGTTGCTGACCTAATGACCCAATGAAATTTAGTCATATCTTTATTTACATCGGCTAATACATCTGATTCTAATAATTTTCGAATCTAAATCAAATATTACTGCATTTTAGTTGACATCATCTTATACACGACAAACAGTATGGTTTTACTAAAAGTCCTTCAACTACAGATGCTGGTATAAGTATTATAAAGAATATGAGAAATTAAGAGGGATCACGGGAAGCTCTTGGCATGATTTTGTGATTAGCAGAAAGCCTTTATAATAAAAAATATTTTCAAAATATTTAATATTTTTGTTTTTTCGCTCTGGTATCGAGGCAAAGTGGTATAAGTATCGAGTACCGCAATTCAACACGCAATTTACAATTCTACGGAAAACGGGGAACGGAGTGTTTTAACGCTAGGTTCCCTCTGCATAAACTGCTGTGGGCGGGTTATATCGTGACACTAAAAATATATATTTCATTTTCATTTCCACATCAAGGTAAGGTAAGGTCAAAACAAATAGGTAGATAGATACCATTTAATTTCTTGCACTCTGTTAAATTGAAACAAATTACAGGGTACAACGGCGGCAGAACTACTAAATTCACAAGAACGAGGCGCTCTAGTGAAGCATGTGTTGGAGTCCGCACGAGCGGAACCGGGCGACGAGCATGCGTTGGAACCGGCGCTCACGTTGCGGCCCGGACAGAGTATAGGTAAGAGTCGTCTTATGATATATTGATTTTATAATATATTGTAGTGCTGTCGGTTTATATGCCATGTGAATGGGATGATATAGTTAAGGCGAAACTAGGAGTTGGATTCAGTCATAAAAAATACGGTAGTGTCTTAACATTAGGTTCTCTCAGCTTCTCCTGCTATACGAAGGAAATGTCTGAATTTGCAAAAATATTTTTGTAAATTAAGCTACATGTAAGATAACAATTAATTAGAAATATATGTGACTTTTCAGTATTAAAGAAGAACATGTAATAAATATGACATATCATTCCTTTTGTGCATATTAAGTATAAAATTATAAAAAATAAGAAAATTATTAATATAATATAATTAATAATTTTCCACAGTACCGGCGTGTGTAAGTCGTGGTGTAGTGGCTAGTATGTTTCCCCTCCACGAGCGTTCGTCTTTAGAGAATCTACGAAGGAAATGGGTTAAAACTCTATTCTCTCCGCAACCTTTGGGTACGTATGGATAATATTAACTGAGAACCATTGTCATATTATGTTACATATTATGTATTTTTTTCTTATGTTCTATATCAATTTCCAGATGAGATAAGTGAATATTTTGGTGTAAAAATAGCAATGTACTTCGCATGGTTGGGACATTACACGCAATCGCTTACAGTACCTGCTGTGGTGGGATTTGTTTTTTGGGTAAGAAATAATTATTTTAGTTTTCATGTATGCTCAACAAAGTCTAAGGCCCGGTTTCCATCGCGAGAGAGATATGAACAGAAAAAGATGTCTATCTTATTAATGGAGAAAATGTAGACCTATTTTTTTAAAATAGGTTTTTTTCACCATCAAAGAGCTTAAAACTGAGTTTATTAACTCATTCTGCTCTACCCTACTACTTATTTGGAAATACAAGTATATAGCGAGCTTTTGCGAGTATTTATTGTTATATATATTATTATTATATTTTAGGTTTGGTTGAGAACAGCGAATGATTACTGGAAAGATATAGCATATGTATTATTTTCACTGTTCAACGTTCTCTGGGCTTGTGTTTACTTGGAAACCTGGAAACGGTAAATATTGTTTTTTTTAATCTTTACGCTGTTCAAATAAATTTTAATATTTTGTGTTTTTTTTAATGTATTTTAATGACGAAAAAAAAATTGTATTTGATACTCTTTTCTTGTGATATAAGAACTAACAATATAGCGCTTTCCTCTATTTCGTTTATTTTTTACCTCAGTTATTTTGATACGATAAAAATAAAGTGGAAAATTGAAAATGGGTCATTCCTGTGAATCGAACCGACGACGGTTGCGTTTACAGTCCGACGCTGCGTCGCTGTCGGCCTAAATATTTCTTAAAATATGATTTCTTTATTTACAGATATTCTAATGTGCTTGCATATAGATGGGGAACTTTGGACCAAAGAGATGAGCTTTTAATCGAGCCAAGACCATTATTTCAGGTAATATTATAAGAAAAATTTTAAAAACCCCTTTTATAAAAATAATTTTATTAGAAAAGGTATAAAAATTCGAACGTAGCGGGAAATGTACTTACTTGCATCTCTTGAGTAAATACGTCGTGTTGTTCAACGCTAAGGAAAAGCAAAACACACAAAAATACATTAAGAAAAACAAAATGTTCTTTCTTTAGTGTGGAATAACGTTTTAAAAATAACGTTTTGAAATAAATAATATATATATATTTCTTCCTTAGTACTACTCAGCTAATGATTGTGGATACAAGGTTCATATCCAAGTTTAAATTTAACTTTTCCTATATTAGTATCTTAAACTAGAATAGTTTAGTTGTTAAAAAGGATTGTTATATAGAAATGTTTGATATTTGCGTGAAATAGTTGATCATTTTCATATTTCACTAGGTTTTCATTTTATACAGATTTGTAGATGTTTTGTATGTTTGAATGTCTTTAGTGAAGTTATGTTTGAAATAAAATTATATTTTGAATATTCATTTAATGCACATACATGTCATCATTCTTTTTGGCTGTGTGATCCCGGCCTAGAATAGGATCACCCTGGTACTGTCGGTGTCGTAAGAGGCGACTAAAGTACGTGCGGTAGAGTCACGTCGCCAGTAATGGCAACACGCATGGGCAGACTCGATCGGATTAATACCACCCCCGGCATTTAAAACCGGCGTGAAGTAGTGGCTTTTGCCACTGCGTTTCGCATTAGGTAATGCCGGGCCCCAGCGCCCAACCCCACCTTAAAGGCCGGCAACGCACCTGTAGCTCCTCTGGTGTTGCATGGGGTCGTGGGCGGCGGTGATCACTTACCATCAGGTGACCCGCACGCTCGTTTGCCTTGTCCTCTCCCATAAAAAAAAATGGACTACCACCAAATGGACACCTCTCCCCCGAACTTTACAATGCGGTGTGGCAACGTCGCACGTTGTGATAATATGTCTTCATCATTTATATAGATTTTAATTTTTTTTCCACTATATTATTACAATATTATTTATGTAGTTCAAAAATTCTCAAAATACAATATAATCATATTAGAAATATAAACATACACATATTATAAAACGGTAAAAACATTACGGTCTACATAAAATGTAGCTTATAATGTTACAAGGGTTATTGTGAATGATAATCCTTCTTCTTTTGCATAAAGTGCTAAACTGATTTAGATGAAACTATACAGTAATAAAGCTACTACTAAAAAATACAATTTAGCATCTAAATTATAACATAGCAATAACTCCCAGCGAGTGTAGTAATCGTGTTTGAGTAAATATTTACCACTTTCCTTGTATGATGCAGGGAGACATGGCCACCAGCGAGGTGACGGGGCGCCCCGAGCCGCACTACGCGGCGTGGCGACGGCGCGCGTGGCGACACTGCGTGTCTCTACCGCTGATGTTGGTTTGTCTGGGCGTGTCGGCGCTGGCGACGTTTGTCTTGTTGAGGACGCAGGTGAATATCATATAAAATTTTTTATTTTAATTGTATATGTTTAATTGTTGTCAATTTTTTATTATTTGTTAAATTGTTGTTATCAAATGTTAACATAGTGAAAAATAGATACACAAATTGCTTTTAAAATAATAATTCGTAGTTGACAAACTTGCTAGTAGCAAAAAAAAACCGGTCGCAAAATAAAATGATAGCTGGCTTTTAATTTTAATGAATGAATTTGATCTTAAATTTAAACTTTATTGTTCTGCACAGGACTGGTGGGAGGACACAATATTTTATTTCAGTTGGATTCCGCGAGCGCTGCTCGCTATATTGATTGCGGTAGAGGAAGAAGTGTATGCCAGAATCGCTAAATGGTTGAACGACAAAGGTATTTTTAATAATGATATGTAAACACATCAGTTATTTTATCGTAGTACCCTGTAAAATATAATTTTTGATAATAAAATTAAATGCTTACAAACATAAATTATATTATAGGCGTATCACAAAGTAACTTTTTTTTCTATTCTCTAATATTAATTAGATTCCTAATAATCTATGTATTCGATCTTTTTGTATAGTAGGTACTTCTTATATACACAACTACTTTAACTGTCTGTAAAAAAAATTATAAACAAAATATCTCTTCTGAGCAATCAAAGAATTCTTCATTATTTTACTTATATTCGAAATATCTTACATTTTTATGTATATGGAGTGAGTTTTTTATTTAATAGCAACATTTGGTTAATAACATTACAAAAGTTGATATTTTTTGCATGCAATAATCTTTCAAGTTTCTTCTAGAGCTGATCTCTAGATCTGAGTAGATTAAAATTAGCACGTGTAATAAAAAAAACCTTAAATAGCATATTAAAAAAAAACTGTTTACTATTATTCTGAGTAAATGTAGATGAAAATATCATTAAGTAGTGGTAAAATATGACTATAGCGCATACTGTTTTCTTTTTACCGCTTACCAAACTGGAATGGATGAAACGACATTTCGTTATAATGGTAACTTCTATACATAAACAGAGAACTATCGACTCGAGACAAAGTATGAAAATCATCTGATACTGAAAATAGCATTGGTTTGTATTTGATGCTAAAAACTAATGCCGCGACATCACGCTTTAAGTTCACTAAAATATTATTTAACACAGGTTTTAATGTTAAAAAAGAAGTTTATATTTTTTAAACTGCTTACTTTAAGCATGCTTTTTTTTAATCTGTGCACGATATAACATTTGCATGATGTTAATTTTTGATTTTAATAGTTCTTTTTTTCATTTTACATGTTGTAAATAAATAACAGCTATCGATTCAATATTACATAATTTTATAAATAAAATTGAAATAATTAACAAAATAATCATTGTTATTACAATTTCACAATCACCACATTCTCATGACACTTTAATTTTATTTCAGTGAGTGACTACGAAAAGTTATTAAGGTACATTTTCGTAATGTTTTTGAAATTGCCCTTAAAAAAGTTTTCTTTTTATCAGCTTCACGCTGTATTTTCCTTGTAATAGGGTAGACAGAGGGAGCCTAGTCACGCAGTTCCCTACTCTCCGCTGAATTCCGGAGGCATTGCGTGTTGAGTGGCGTAGTTCAACGCAGCGCTTTGCCCCGACATCACAACGAGGATATAAAATATTTAATTTCTCGAGTGCTTCCACACGTTTTTACCCCAGTGACATGCCTGTTCTTTAAAAATGTTGATTATATGTATAATATAAATATTATAATTATTCATAAATAATATTACAATAGAAAAGATTTTGAAATATTTATTATAAAACAAAATGAAAGAAAAAATTACGAAATGGTACCTCATAAATATAGTATTGTATTGCTTTCGATGTACAATCTCTAAATAAACTTGAGTAATTTAAAAATATGAAATTGTTTTTCTTTACAGTTTCAGTTTGTGAATTCGTTCATGAGTTTGTTCTACATAGCATTTTATCTGCAGGACATGGATAAGCTGAAAGAAGTGAGTATTTAAATTTTAAAGAAAAGTATAATTGCTATGTGCGAGATACGTCGTAAAAAAATGACATTTGGTTGAATTTATAATATAAAAAAACAGACATTTTAGAACACCGTACATGCTTAGGTATGAATTGTAGAGCTTGGCCACAGTTTTGAATGTTACTTCTAGGGTTTTTTTGATATATATGTGGTTTTAAGATAAAAAAACACAATAATATATGAAAAATTGTATTTTGACAAGATAAAAATATGTTATTTTTGGGCTTTAAAAATTAACAATTATGTGACTTTCCAGCAACTAGCCGTGTTACTTATAACTCGTCAAATAATAGGCAATTTAAAAGAATCTGCGCTGCCATACCTCATTGAAAACCTAAGATTAGCTAAGATCTGTTTCGACGTATTTGGAGCTTTGAGTCCAAGTAAGAGTAAGTATAACTTTTGTGTTAATTTTTTGATCTATACACTTATATGAAACAATAATATTGGCGTTGTTATAAATTGAAATATAGATATAATATTGATTTTGCGATTTTGATCGGCAGAATTTAATTACTAAGAATCGTTAGAAATTTAAACTTGATCACGTTATAACATCTAATAAAATTAAGTTACATGATTGAATTTATTATTGACATGAAAAATAAAATGAAAAAAATATGTATTTTTTTATATGATATCAACGAAATAATTTACCACTATTCACATTGACAGTACCAACATCAGCACAATTAACAGAATTATTCGAAAAGAAAACGTCGTCGTCGGGAGATCAACCAGAAATGTTCATTAATGGTAGCACAGAAAAGGACAAAGATAGAAGAGACTCGGACAGTAAAGAGCCACTCGCGCAGAAAGTTATACATCAAGCTGAGTTAGAATCTCAGTTGTTTAAGGTAATCATAGTAATGTGATAAAGCGCGGCGTTATTGCGTTGTGTTCCGTCACTGTGTTCAGACAGTGAGTGGTGCTTAGGTGACGGTCTTGTCATTACTCTCTCTGAGCTTTCTCTACTTAGCGGGACTACTTTTCTCTACTATCTAAAAATAAGTTTTAATTTTTAACCATATATAATATGGTTGTCAATATGTGTTAAGATTAATGGAGAAAAAAGATATTTATGGCAATACTGAAAAAGACAAAGAAATCCGAATTTTATATTCGCATAGTAGAGAGTAATTTGCTTGGCCAAATGGCTGAATTAGAACATAATTTGATGAAGGTAATGAATGAGTATACTTTATAAAAAAGGTAAATATTTAACAGCTTATTATTTGACCCTTATTCATTGACCACCATATCATTATACTTGAGGCCATCGTGGCGCAGTGACACAAGCGTGTGACTGTAAATGTGGCGGTTATCGGTTGAATTTACACTCGTGGATTTAAATAATTTTTATTTCTCTGCTCTGGTAATAAAACAAATCACGGCGTTGAGTACCATCACTAAACACAATATCTCGAAAATTGCACAATGCATGGAGAATGAAGTGTCTTAACTCATTAAAGCTAGGCTAGCTCAGTATATCCTGCTGTATTCGGGATATTTATCAATTCCAGTACGAGGGCACTTTCGCGGAGTACCTCGAGATGCTGACTCAACTAGGCCATGTGGTGCTGTTCTCGGCCGCCTTCCCGCTCGCGGCGCTATGCGCGCTGCTCAACAACGCGTGCGAGGTGCGAGCCGACGCCTTCAAGCTGTGCCACGTGGCGCAGCGCCCTTTCGGCGAGCGCGTCTGCAGCATTGGCAGCTGGCAGGTGCGTGAGCTTGCGCGTGCGCATGCATGCGATAGTCGTCGGAAATTAATCAACCATAAAAAACAAATGGACAATTAACATTTTGATTGCATATTTTTTGGAAACAGGTTTTGATAAAATATTGATGGTCTTAAAGAATTTATGCGATTGAGTAATGATTCTTGTAAATTTATGAAAACATTTTGTATGATTTGGCTGTATTATATATATTGACTAACATTAAGATTAAGCGGGTGAAGCCGCGTTTGAGCTAGTAAATAAATAAAAAGTATATTTTTCCTCCAGCACGCAATGGAAGCAATGGTTGCTGTGGCAGTTTTAGTCAACTGCGCCTTAATAGGATTATCCGGGCCCGTGCACCGCTTGTTGCCTGATGTGACTCCGGCGCAGACTATATTAGTCATTGTTGCTTTGGAGGTGGGTTTGATTTGTATTGTTTTTACTTTGAAATGTTTTTCAAATGTTCTACTTTTTCCAGCTAACGTTCCACTTCTACTCTCACTCTACAATATCTCTATCCCTTGTTCTCTATATGTTTATTTTTTGAGAAATTCCTTTTTGCGTAGTGGAAATCAACGTTGCAGCTTTTGTACTAAAGTTAGGAAATGAAAATAATCGACTAGTTGGGAACCTAACATACAACCGGCGCGTTTATAATTTAACGACGCGCCATTACACCGAGATATATATTAAATATAATAAAAATTTCGAAGATATATTCTTAGAAATATTTATTATATTAAAGATGACCATTGCTGAACACTAACTTCAGATGTTATATAGTGCTTTATACGCTTGATTTTGAATCTTATACTCGACACCGTTTTTACATTCTAATAAATATTTATTATTACATCGCGCTTTCTCTACCAGAGTGTTGCTCGAGTGGAGATAGGAAAGTCTCTTAACACTAGGTAAAATAGCTTAGCTTAGAATAGCTTTCCGCCTGCAAGACGTTCAAGTGTTGAGTAGAGAAACTTAATGCTGTGCTTTGTCTTATAATCAAGAGCGAGGCCCGATAATGTCGAGTTAAAAGTCAGACATTGTGCCCCTGCACTATGTGAGTGGTAGTGCGTGGGAAACGGAGTGTCTCATTAGATTCTCTTTGTCTACCCTGTTGTGTACAGGATATAGCGTGAAGCGATTTTTTTAATTATTATTGAACTAATGTCAAAACATTGTTACCAGCACGTGGTACTGGTAATAGTACTATGTCTACGTATAGCCATACCGGAGATACCGGGGTGGCTCGCGACTGAGATGGCCAAAGTGGAATTTCAAAGACGGGAAGCCATTAAGAATGCACACGCTCCTTTGTTGGTGAGTGTGGGTTTCAATTTTGATAGAGTTTTTGGTTTGAGTTCTTGATGTTGCTATAAATAGTGCAATCTATTAAGAAACACCCGATATTTGTTGTTACAGCTTACAGTACAATTCTGCTATATTTTGTTATATATTAGTTAGCTTTTATCGTTTAATAATTATCTATGAGTGCACAAGTACACTACAATTAATGAAAAAAATCAGCAGAAAATATTAAGGTAGCTAGGTAAGATGTTCTAATAGAAATATATAGTTCAAACTACAATGTACAAATTGTTATCAGCTCGGTTTTTTTAGCTACTATGAGCATAATTTTTATTTATACATCCCTTACATCGGATATAATTTATGATCTAAATTCACAGTCGGAGTTGCCCAGCCAGGAGGACATACGCACATCGACCCGCAACACGCCGACTCGCGGCGCCACGCCCACCACGCCCAAAGTGGACAAGCCGCAGCCCGCAAAGCGCATCAACATCGGCAACATACCCGAGATACCGCCCTTCAGGTGAGTGATGGAGCCATACCCATCACGCTCAAATTGAGATCCAATAATATTCATAAAATGCTCAGGATGTTGTGGTTCAGGTAAATGTGTGTGTGTGTGTGTGTGTGTGATTGCAAATGTGAAGATTGTGGGTGCTATCCCAAAATGGATACGCTCTGATAGAAAAAGTGAGGATTGAATTGAATAAAGGATTATTTATGCGCAGAAGGGAGTGTTTTGATGCTAAATTCTCCATGCCCATCCTGCTATATAAGGGATAAAACTTAATAATATTTTTGTAAAAACAAACCTAATTACAGGCTGACTTTATAATAAGAAGTACAAAGGCAGAATATAGGTAGTATGAACTATTGGATTATCACAGTTCATTGAGTATTTTAAATGTTTTGTAATGTATGACATTGCATGTCTTTATTGAATTTAATTGTGTTAATGATGCAGTTATTGTAATAATTTGTATACAAATATAACACAATCATGTATGTAAGCGCATTTACTAGATAATTTTTGTGACAACTGCCCATATTAAACAAGTAAGTATAACAATACATGTAAATTGGTGTTTTAAATACATGTTTATCAGAACTACAGATAATAAATTACTCAAATGAAAAATCATTTAAAATTGGAAATCATTGAAAATCATAATATGTAGCATATTTTATGAATATATACTTAATATGCATTAGTTGTACGTAGAAGCCATCTTACACTCGATCCATACATCCATGTATTTTAAATTAGGTTTATTCTTTTTGTTTTCAGTTAATTTGACACAAGTAATATGCCTGGAACGGTGTGTAGTTACAGATTATATATTCATTCCATTGAATCAGAATGTAAAAGCTTGTTATTACTTTATAATTATTAGATATTGTATTTATTATTTGCAATAAATTTTAACTCTCAATTGTAGTTTTTCTTGGCCATACCGATTATTGTATGCAAAATACATATATACAAAAAGGTAAAACGATAGTTCTATTAAATCGCTTTTTGCTATCTAACATTACCTTGTCACTATCAATCTTTACACACCCTAACCAATTATATAAACTAGTTATATATATTTATATTTAAAATACATAAAATCCCAGAATTCTTAAACTATTCTATAACACACAATTATCTTCATGGCACGTTTTTTTATACATAATGCTTTCTTCTCCACTCGCTTCGTATAAACCTATTTATTAGTATATGATATATATATGTATATGTTTTCATGTTTCCAGGCCTAAGGCGGCGTCTATAACGGAGCCAGTTACAACAGGTTCTTTGCAAATGCTGCAAGATGTCAGTCCCACTAAACCTATACGTCGTAAGGTTAGTATTTTAAGTAAAAAAAATAGCTTCAGTTTAGCGTTTCTGTTATCGGTTAGTAACGTAAAAGTGTCGTTTAATATATATATTAGAAACAATATAAAAATATAATAAAGCGGTACTCGAACCCGTGCGTCATGTATACCGTTAAGCGTTATCAGCACTAATCCATACAGCACATCCAGTTCTTATCGGGCTACCTCGAACGAAAGAATGCTATGAACAAAACGAGAGAAAGAAACGCTAATAACAAATAATAACTTACGTAACGTAATTAATCACGTTATCTAAAAATATTTTTTATTCTTTAGTATGTAAAAATATAAGAAACGCGAAAGAACATTCAATTAACATAATTTACTGTTGATATATATTTAATTAAACAATAAAAAATTGATCACACTTTCTACATACAGGAAGGTGTGGGCGCCCCCCTGTCGCTGCTAGGTGTCCGCCTTCGGGACGAGCCTCTGCACCGCTCCGCGCACTGCATACCGCACCCGCATAGACCCCTTGTTAATCCCACTTTACAGGTATGTATAATTTCATGTTAAAATATATATCTATCTATAATATTAAAACAAAGTCGCCCTCGGCCTCTGGCTGGGCCTTTCTAAGTGTTCATCTAAACCATTCATTTTTTTGATGAGGTGTTCGCCAATAGACAGAGTATTTCTCAAGGAAGGTTTATATATAATTTATTATATATACAGTTTTATGTAATTTGACATCCTTGCCGACTACCTCGCAACGCAAGTGGGTCATTTATATAAAAATTTAAAAATTTAATATATGCAATTTTTTTTCTCCCACATGAAGAAGATAACACTAACTACTAACTAACACTTGTTGATTCTACTATTTGTCTCTTCAGATATTGCTGGATACAGCCTGAAGCTCATAATTTCATCTCACTTTGTTTAAAAATATTAAAATAATTTTTAAATTTATTTATTTATTTTATCAAGTGTTATTTATGAAAAACTAAGAATATTTATTTTTCATATAATACTTCACTCCCCTCAACCAACATCTTCAAACAAATGAGAGATAGATGTAAAAAAACAAATAATAAGAAGTAAAATAATCTTGGTCGTCCGCTTGTAGTTTAATTTCAACAAAATTAATATTTCAGGAGCTATCAGGCAGCGTGAGTGCAGGTGGTTCTGAGCCGGATTTGAACGCGGTACCCTCGACTGTGTCGGTCACGCCGTCTATGGAAACCAGTGCTACTTCCAGTGAGGATGACAAACCTAAGGATAAAAGTAGTGAGTGAATTGAATATACTTTATTAATTAAAATCGAAGACCAATATAGCGTTAATTTTTATGGCGTAGACAGAGGTATTCTCTTGTTTAGACACACCCTTTCATATGCATTCGAGATATTGTATGATAAGTGCCGAAACTCAAGGCAACGACTGAACAAAGAAATGATAATTTATTCTCTCGAGTAGGAATCAAACATCTTGATTACAGTCGGATATTATGCCGCTGCTGCCACAACATCCTCAGCATTAATAGAAAACATCTAAATACACTACAAATAAATACATTATTATATTGAGGCTGTCGCGGCGCAGTGGCACAACCGCAATGGTAATGAGTTCGATTCTCACTCGGTCGAATAAAATATTTAATATTTTTATTTCTTCCTTTTTGCAACAAGACAGAGCGTAGCTCTCTGAAAGTGTGGAACGGGTGTCTTAATACTAGGCTCCTTCTACCTACCTTCATTTGATTTGAACCCCTTAAATCCCAGGTCGGTCCCGAGCGCGAGCAGCGCTTGTAAAACGGGTACGTTCAGTCGCTGTGTTCTCTTTGGGATTGCGTAAAGCGCGTGAAGCTGCAATGGCGGCCGATAAGCACTCCCCCCACACACCGGACAGACCTCACACTACACCGGTCAGTTATTAGTGTTGAATATAAAATTAGAGTTGCTTGTGGGCTTGATTCTCATTTAGGAGAATTATTTTTTAATTCCTTGCTGAGGAGCTTACCTGAGCGAGAAAATGAAAATATTAAATATTTCATTTCTCCAAATGAGAATCAAACCCACAACCATCTCGCCTGCAATCAATCGCCTGTAATGAATATATTTCATAATATCTCGAAATTTCAGGGTCCTCCCGCACCGATGCTAGGCGGTGAACTATCCTTAATTCCGATCGAACAACTCATACAAGTGGAAGATGTCAAACCTAGACCTATTTCCTAAATATGCATTGTAAATTTATAATAATTCTATACATTTGTATTAAAAATCAATATTATTTCTAAATGACTAAAGATTACGTCATCGTTGTAAATGATGCATAAGTTGATCCAAAATGGCGAGTGTATATATCCCGCCATCTTGGATTATTTTTTTTAAATAAGTTTTGTTGCTTAACAAAACCATATATTACATGATAATACATTTTTTTGTGTCATTGTTTAATTTTGGACAATAGCTCATTCAAAATATATATATAATATTATTTTATATTTATTTCTTAATAAATGGTTATAATAATTTATACCATAAAGTAAGAAATACATGTACATTACGCACAAAATGTTTTCGTGCATATCTAATATCACATACCAAGTGAAACTGTTAAAAAATTCAAGTAAAAAGTTAAAGGTGAACGGGAAGTAAATAGAATGTAATTTTTCAAATATTCTTAAATATTGCTTCAAACTCTTCTTTTCTTTGGAATTGAGGATCTGGTGATAAAATGTCGATACAAAACTTATGCGTTCATGACAGTAATAGATATTTTTATTTAAGAATTGATAATTTCACTTTTATATAGTTGTTCTCATTGATATTATTTGAAGTTAAAATTTAAATATTTATATTTGTAATATTGTGTATAATACATTTTGTTTTAGCAATTCTCACACACAAAAAAAAACACACACACAAACAAAAATTGTATTGTATGCTTAATTAAGTTTATAATATTTAGAATTGTGTATGTTGTGTTTATTGTCATTTAAGTTTAGTATTAAAATCAAAATCATATATACAGCAATACTGTATGTTACATGTAAATATTTCTTAATTTATTTATGTATTTTTTAATAAATATTTCCGAACTAAAAATATAATGCCATGTTTCAACTTCCTAATTAAAAAAATAGTTACATTGACAATCAATTTCAAATTTAGGAAGATAACGTTATTACAAAAAATAAAGCTTATAATTAATTAAAGTTCGACTTAAGTATAACTAGGGCAAATCAAATGGAAATTGGGAATTAAAGACGATATCAGGTTATATTGGAGGAAAATTGTTTGAAGAACAAAATGTTTATTTGAAGAATATATATAGGATGTAGTTTTTGTATTGCATATTGAATATTTTAATATTTAATCGTTGTTGTAAAAAAATATGATATGTTGTAATATGTATAATTTTAAATATTATTGGAAGTATCGAGCAACTGAATGATTTATTGTTTTTTATGTTAATTAATTTGTTTTATTAACATCATACACATTTGAATTGATTTTAGTAGTTTTTCAACATATAATATCACTATTGTTCTTCAAACAACCTACTTGATAAGCTAAAATGTTCACAAAAACACGAACGAATATTTTGGACATTTTTTAACGAGTTTTGTATGAATTTTTCGATGTTGTAAATGTCAAATGCAATTGTTGTTTCTTGTGGCTTCCGACTTCTATAAGCAATCGTCTGACAATAACATTAATGTGTGGCGTTTGATCTTTGTCTTCTTGATTTCTTGACTGGATGAAGTAAACTTTTTGTGTTAAATAATCATTTTATTGGAAATTATAAACTACTAATTGTGCCTGCAACTTCGACTGCGTGTAGAAGTATATTTAAAGCAATAAAAAATTTAAGCTGATTTAACAAAACAGTTATTTTGTCAAATGAAAAACTTGCAATTGATGTAATTCGTTCATGACAAATCAATCGAAGAAAAACGAAATGGTAGTTCACAAAAATACGTAAAATATAGTGAAAACTGCGCTTGAAACGTTTTGATGATAAGAATTTTGAATATCATTGTTTTGGTACAAGTATCATTTTCATGATATTCGACGGGGAGGACCACATATATAAAAATTGACACACTTAAATTAGCAGACAAAATAAATATTTGTTTCAATTTTATATTTTTCCTAATTGGAATTTTTATTTTTTGGAACAGGTTAACAGGAAATGCTCAATAGATTTTCATTACTTTGCGCTACTTAAAGTTCAAAACCGTTCAAGATATAAATAAATAATAAACTAAAATTATCTAATATATTTTCAAAAAAAAAAAAACTATGTTTATTTCGTCCAGTCGTACTCTCTCTGTGTAATACCGCTAGATTCCCTTCACGTACCGTTGATTAGGATATTGTATAGTGTGTAAACAAATCATTAAGTTTTAAACGTTTTAGACTATAAATACAATAACACGAAACTTGAATAAAGGTTGGTTATTAGGAATATTAAATATGAATTTAATAAATTTAAATATTTCTTTTTTCCTGACAAATAATTGCGGAGTACCTCAAAACTGCATTATTTCATAGTTTTTAACAAAATGATATATATCTGCATGAAATAAATTAAATTTCTCAAATAATTAACATTATGTATACTAATTATAATCCATACTTTCCTTATATTACTGTATATAAGCAAACTGGCAGCTATTTCACTTTTCCTTGAGATTGTTTGTTAGTTTCATATAAATTGATGTTTTGTTTTTTATTCATAATACGTTTAAACATTTATTATTATTAAATAACCTCTACGTTTAAACATTTAACTATTTTTAATACTAATAATAACTAATGGTGTAATCCTATTATGTATTATTTCATCGCATTTCTTAATTAGTTTTGCTATATGTTTACGTACTGTTGACATTTTTATATATAAAATTAAAATATATGTATATATATATATATGTATTCGACTTCACCGCCCTTTTGTAAGCAATACAACAGCAACACTATATGCATAAACTGTCAATTATAACTGAAGTTACTGAGTTATTTTTCGAAGTTCAATACAATTTTTTACTATTGTTTGAGAATGTTCAAATATATTTTATATATAATTAGTTTTGCTCTCAAAGTGTTACTTCCACTGTCTTATCTCTATTTTTGGAAATAACAATTTTGTAATAATTAGCATCTATGCTGGACGTGTTTACCAATATGTTAGATTTAGTTAGTGTATTTAACGGTGACGTTAACACAATATTTTATGCTTATACGTATATATCGCGTATTATTAATTTGCTGAAATAAATTAAGCAATCGTTTAAATAATATATATCTGTTAAATAATTTTAAGGTTTTTTTATTAATCTTAATACTAAATAAAACTGATTTTTTTTTCTTATGGTGTCAAACTAAGAGCACTGGCCCTATAAGGGAGGTTATTAATGTATCCAAATTTTATGCTTATTAAGTACATTACGTGTTGTAAAGTTACGTGACCTAGTTTCTCATGAATTAAAAACCATACTCATGTAGATTTGTCTATTTTTCATTATGATTACTATAAAGAATATATATATTTATTGTAAAACATTCATAATTTATTTCAGTAAATGAATATACAACGAGTCTATACGATTTTAGTATAGTCACATTGAGAGAAATAGGATAGCGATTGGTTAGTTACAGCTTACGATTTACATAACATAGCTTTAATTATATAATATATTTTTGTTTTTATATAATAATTATTACTCGTTACTGAAGACGATGATTTAACGCGAGTGTCTTAGAATATAATGTACAATAATTTCATGTCTTTTTACATGTTTTTTTTTTTATAATTCTTATGTCAAATAGTGATAAAATTGTTAAAGCTTTTATTTTGGTCAAGCAGCCTTTACACCACAATACTTCTAGTGCATTAGGTGAAGTCAATAAAAATAAGCGTCTCTATTTATTATTATTTTTATCTAATATAAACCAAACATTTTCTTTTTTTTTTATTTTACAACATTTTTACACTCAAAATATTATCGTTCCGGTTAACATTATTTAAGTTTCATACTGCATTCATTCATTCTTTCATACATTTACAATAGTCTTCATCTAGCTCCCTGTTCCCATTATGCAGTGGACTAGAAATAGTGTGGTGCAATCAACGCTTAAATAATCCTTCAACTTCTAATATTCTACTCACTTTCTAGATTAAAACATAATTCTGTTCGTTGAAACTCATGTTAGGTGATACAATTTTGTTCTTATCTGTCTGTAATTTTGTGGTTAAGTTTTTTTTATATAGCAAAAAATGTTATAAATTATAAACTGTTTTACAGATTATCTATAAACCTTGATAAAAATATTGATTTCATTATTTATTCTCCAATATTTTTTTATAATTGTTTGCCAGTCTACATGAATATATGATGTACTGTATTTTTGTTAATAATATTTCTTTGCAAAGTGCCAGATCGAGTAATATTTTATATTATGCTGCAAATTCTTGTATTTTGACTCTTTAGTATTAATAATAAGATTAATCTGAAAATGTTTGTATTAAAGTATTACTCGATCGTATGTTAGGTGATGTGAAATGCTTTATTCTGAATAGCATTGCGAGGTAGCAAATTAAATATTCGTTGTTATGTACTTATTTTTTATACGAGATATTGATAAATGTTGCATTTTTAAGTAGAAATATACATCTTATGTTTGCATAATGGTAATGCTGTTTTATTTGGGTGTTTTCTTTTTTTATATTTATCAGAAGACATACAAAATGTATTATAAAAAATTGGCCATTATTGCTTTTAAATGTTGTTTTATTATCTTTTTATTGTAATACAGTAAATGCTCAAATTAAATAAGTCCTAATGCCTCCTATAACAAGTGTAATTATCATAATATATATAGAACATATAATATATATAGAACAAGAATCATAGGGTTGTTATTCTTCCTTGGAGTAAAGAATTTTATATCCATTCTTCAATGGATTCATTATTAAAGAAAATAAAATACTATAATGAATATGAAAATTACTAATTTCTACATACATAGGGTAAATAGAAATCACAGTTTGAATAGGCACAACGTAAAGTCCCTAGCTTTACCTTGGCTTGCTCCACAGTATTTTTTTTTCGAACGGACATAATTGCTGTTGACTTGGGCTGGTCTTGACAGTATCACCGGACGGAAAGGGGCGAGTGTATCTCGCCCCTGAAGAAAAAGTAAAAGTTTTGATGGTCGCTCGTGAAGTGTTGGCGATCGCAGGGGAAAGCCCTGCGTACGGTAATCAGGGGGGGTTCAACCGTTCAACCTTTGCGCGGCCGTGCCGTGAGATAGGACTGGCCTCGCCGCTTCTTATGGCGGCGGAGAGTGTATCATGATACTGAGAAGCGAATCCTGCCTATATATTGGGCATTTGTGGCTGTGGTTGGGCCGTTGGGATCTAGAAGGACACTGCGAGGGGCGTCGAAGAAGCGGGAATATACTCATCTATGCGTTTTAAAGATCATTTAAAAAACATATATAATCTGTTAGATTTTGACAGAGCTTGTACAATATAGAAAATGGCGGTTGTTGTAATAAGAAAATATATTATTTCCAATTAGCGTCATATCTTTATACATTTTGAGTAATTATTGCTATAAATAGTTTAAATCTGTGTTGATTGATAATGGATATAAACTAAAAAAAAACTTTGTTATTTTAACTTACAATACCATTATAATAGCTCTAGCTAGGCACTAGCAATAACGCGGTTTTTTGATTACTTTGTTTCTATGTAAATAAATTGCTATTATAGCAAAAGAGTTTGTGTAAAAATTAAATAGTGTTAAATGTGTTTTTGTTTAATACTAAACATTCATTTGAATGTAGTTCTTAATACGTCTAGTGTAAAGAAATAGTGATGTGTTGATAATCATTATCCACCAAAACAATGGGTGAAAATGAAGAATTTAATACATTAGCATTTGAAAAGAGGCTATCACAACTGAAGGATACTCAAGAGAGTATACAATCTATGTCATCATGGTGTTTGAAACAGAGACTTCATCATAAAAAGATAGTTTCAAGTTGGCTCAATGTTTTGAAAAGGGTAAAGGTAGAACAACGACTGGTATTGTTTTATTTAGCAAATGATGTGATACAGTACAGCAAAAGAAAGAATTATGAGTTTGTTGAAAGCTGGGGCCTTAATTTACAAAAAGCCACTCCATTAGTGAGGTAAGTAAAATGCATTGAGGTTATGTTTGTATATTTTTATTTTGAAAACTATTAAATTTTTCTAAACAAGACTTAACAAAAAATGATGTTTACGAGAACAATTACTAAAAGCTTTTATTTCATAATTTAATTTTAGAGATGAGAAAGTAAGGCCAAAAATCTTGCGCATTTTTAAAATTTGGGAAGAAAGATCTGTGTATGATGATGAATTCTTATCAGATCTCACTGGCTTACTAAGTGCAGGAGCTATAAAGAAGACTGATGATGATCCTTTGGACTTCCAAGTAAGTATTATAATGATTTTTATAATTGAATTTAAAATGCTATGAATTATTTTAAGATATAAGAATATATACAAACTTTATTATTCTCCTTTTTCAGCCACAGCAGCTAGTTAATAAAATTAAACAATGTTCAGTTTTAGAAGCAGATACTCAAATAAAATTAAAAAGTATACATGATAGTCATTTAGAGTTATCTGATGCAGAAGCATTATGTGCAAATTTAAAAGGTAAATTTTATAAAATAACATAATAAAAGAAATACTGACACTACAAATATGTAAAAGTACTTAATTGATGCCTAGTTCGAACTTTAATATTTTTTTTTATTGTAACATTTTTAAAGTCATATTCCACAAATTCTTATTTCAAAGCATAAAAATTTATCTAACATAAAAACTTTAACATAGCAGGAACTGACCGACTAATTAGTTGGTCAGATCGCTTGGACATTTTCCAAAGAGGTGTGTGTTCAAATCTCGCTATGTTTAATACATTTTGTTTATAAATATTTTAAAGACATTGATTTATAACAATGTTACTGTTAACAACATGCAGCTTGCTGTAGTACAGTATGTATAAAGCATAAAACAACTAACTTTCTTTTTCAACAGATAGAAGTCATAAAGATGATGTAGAAAAAGAATTGGGTGAAGGTATAGTTTGTGTTGAGAAATATACACAAGCACTGCAAAGGGAAATTGTTGCAAGAGAAGCATTGTTAGCGCTGTTGAGTTCCGCAAATCAATATTATTCCACTCAAAGAGGGGAAGTTAAAGTTGTGGCTTATGTGAGTATCTTTTCTTATTAATATTTTGTAAGGAATAATAATACTTTTTAAACTTTTCTGTCTTTCGTTTCTTATTTTAACAATAAGTTAAGTCTATATCAATAGATAGTAGTAGTAGGTTGTCTCCAAGGCGTGAACAAACTGATATGAGTGTGAAATTAGGTGTCTTGAATGTGAATTGCCTGTCTGCCTGCAACTAGCACTGCATCATATGCATACAACTTTTCAAAAACCAGATTCACTCAAAAACCAGAAACTTTGTCTTATGCACATTCAGATAAATAAGACAAAGGTTCTGGTTTTGGCGCTCCATTCTTTCTGACTACCCCACTAGGGATAAAGTGTGAAGCTAAGTTAGTATTTCAACAGTAAGAGATCTGTTTTGATAATATACAAACTTGTAATGTTATTTTTATATAATACATTTGCTTCGACACTAGAACAAAGAAAGGAAAATATAAATGTAAATAAAGATTTCACTTCCCTGAGTGGGGATCGAACCCACAACCGTCGCGTAACAGGCGCTATGCCTCGACACAAAAACGAAGAACTGAAAATATATATTTAATTAAACATTTCTTTTCCTTAAGTGTCTGTGTTTGCAAAGTCAGATCTAAAAAAAAAGTAAAATGTTAAATCTACGTCCAGGCATACAAAAACTTTGGAGCTCGAGTGCGTGCTTTAAAAAGGAAGCTAGATGAACTAATACCGACTCTGCCCACTGCTGCTCCGTCACCCCCACAGCGTGATGAGGATGTACCGTCCCCCGGACCTGATGAGGATCTGGAGCTACCTGTGCCTGAGGTAGAGGAAGGTGAGAGTTTAATATAACAAGGGCTCAGTCGTCACAATGACGAAGCTATAAAATATTTAGTTTTTGTCATTGCATAGACCATAGCGATTAAACATTAGGTTCTCTCTGCTTATCCTGATATTTGCTGGATGTTGCCTAAAGCTAAAAATAAACAAATTGTGTTTTTTATTCTAGTATAATACAATAATATATACAGACACAGAACATGCAATTCTTTCAGCCAACTTGATTTGATTCTCAATTTTACTATACTTAAGGAGACCACAGTAATAGATATTCATAGAATTTAATAATTTTACTTAATTAATTTAAACATGATTGCATTAATTTCGTCTGTGTCTATTTACATTATTTGGGTTGAAAGATTTTCTTATATATATATTATAAACTATTAACTAGTAAATTAAATCTGTAAAAAAAATGTTATAGGCATTTTTTTTTAAACTAAATTTGTATTTTTTTCCAGTGCAATACAATATAGATAGAACGTTCAACACGTCTATCTCCGCCGACTTGTCCCTATACAACTTTGGACTGTCTTCTTTTCTTTCTTCGGACAATCCGATGGCTATATTCAATGAAAGTGCTGATATGGATATAAGTTGTAAGTATTCACTTTACATATAGATATATGTATAAAATAGTGATAACCATACAATAGCAATTTAAATGAAACTATTTTAACCCAATTAATCTCATATATTTGAGATTATACAATTTTGGGAACCCAATGTTTTGAGCACTTTGCAGTAGTCTATGGTCACGGGTAGATCGGTTAAAATAGTTTCATTTAAAATCTGTAGTAGTCGTGAAAATCTTTAGAACTATTTAAAGATGCTTATCTTTACGTAACAAGCTTTTGTTACGCCAAGTCTTCTCCTAAAAGTTAATAAATCTTTTGTTGGTCTGAATATACGTGCATTCAGAGTTTTTGTCATCATCACTTTAAATGAAACCACAGTTTTAATTAAAAAGCCTAATACCATTAAAACAAAAGAAATTTTGCCAAAAATGAAAAGGTGGATTTTTCAAACAAATTAATTAATATAATTATCGTTGCAAAATAATACGCCATTTGTTAAGAAAGCCGCTTCACGAAGATCAGCTTCACGCTGTATCCCGCATATAGCAGGGTAAGCAGAGGGAACCTATTGATAAGACACTAAATTCCTAGTTTAATATGAGGCTATGAATAAATATATTAAATGTATAAATGGCTTATTAATACACTTTATGTATTTTAAAAATGTCACTTGAAAGAAATATCATCAATTTTGATATATAAACTGGCTTAAAATAATAAAAAATAATAATAGTAAGAAAATTGTACATACATGTATATAATTGTTGTTGTATTGACAAATCACCTGTATATAGGGTACAGGCAGAACAAATATCTCAATTACATTACAGATATTCAAAAAATTTTTTTTTTGTGGTACCCACTTTTAAGTAAAGGGAATATATTCAGTATTATAATATAACTAGCGGTCGCCCGCAATTTTTTGTTTGCGGAAAATCTCTTAGCGCTTCCCTTCATTCTCGAAGAGGCAAATTTCAACGCTCTACACATTGCCTGCTGGTCATCCAGTAATGATAGATATAATCAATAGATTTGATTCAAGTAAATCGACTAATATATAGCATGTAATCTTGTAATAAACAACATATATTAAAATTGATAAAATAAGCATAATTGTAAACAATGTATGTTTTCAATTATGCTTTTCAACATTTTTTTTGTGTTAAATAGAATAATAACACCTTCATTCTATGTTACAATGTAAATATTTTAAGATTCTTAGCATTTAATATTTCATACCGACTATAAAAAAAGAATTTTCAGCAAATAAAATACAAGTGATTAACTCGCGGCCGAATGAAAAGCAAGATTTTGATTTAGGCGACATTTTGGATAATTTTGATCCTCTCGATAATATATCTACGTCCTCAGAAAATAATTCAGGTACCACATTATAGAATGCATGTATATGGATGAGTGTTATATGTCGCATTTCCTATTGATACATTGTAATAATATGCAATTGTATGCATAATTGAACAATTGTAAACTTTCGATGACGATTTTGCTATTTTATTAACAAATTCTTTTAAAAAAAAAACAAATTCAATTTAATCTTGTTTAACTAAGTATTGGAAATCCTACAAGTTTGATGTTTTCTAAGAAACATAGATTCGAGGTCCTGCTACTTAATATTTCTATAATATATTTCTATTCTCAGTATGGAATAACACTAAAAATGAAATCCGAATTTTGTGACATACCACGATCATTCATACACGTTTTTATTAATTAGAAAATTCACAGGTTTGCGTAGCATGTTGTTGTTAATATGTATATATGTTCTTTCCCTTTCTTTCTTTAAATAGTTTTTAATTGTGCTTATATGTATTAGCTTTGTTTTTAAAAGTGGATACCATAAGTTTAAGTAATGTCTGATCTACGAGTAATAAATATTTAGCAAGTGTTTTTATATTATTGTTTTTGTTTTTCTTGTTTATTATGATCTGTGTTGTATTAACTGTATATTTATAAGAAAATGTTTTTAAGCGGCGATGATAATTGACTAATTCTAGTACACTTCATGTAGGGTACTAGATAGAGTGTAGAAATAGAATAGTGCATGTAGATATGTAGGACCCTAAAATTAACTACCTTAATTGGAACACATTATTTGTAGCGACATCTACAGGGATCCATCTATAAAATACGTGACAATTTTAGATTTAAGAGTCGAGCCTATTTAAGCTTATTAAGGGAAGTGGCCATTCCACTTTCATGAGATATTAGAACACATTATATCAAAACATAATATACAAACATAACTTCTGCTAATTAATATTATAATTTCTAGGAATTGTTACATATTTGACTTAGTGGTACTCCTGAGGTTTCAAAAATTGTGAAATTCGTATAATGTAATTTATGGATGGATTTGATTGTACGTACGTAGTGCAGGAGTAGTGTGATATATATATATATATATATATATATATATATATAGATTCTAATTTGTAGAATTAGATAGATTTTAATGTCAAACTTTTTTCTAGTTTATTTGGTAGTGCCTCATGATAGACTTTTTATTTTAGCTTCACACTTTATCTACCACATAGCATCGTAAGACGAGAAATTTCAAAAAATAATAATACAATATTGATATATTTCTTTAATATTTCAGCGACGAGTGCAAACATGTCACAACCGCAAGAAGCTCTCCCGGGCCTCGATCTGCTAACTCCAGAAAGTACTGGAAACCCACCGCCGCCTACGTCGTTTTATGGAACTATGGAGACTATAATAAGTAAATATTACGTTTTTTTATATTTATAATAGTATGTAGGTAGATCGAACGTAATGGTAATACACTTCATTTTCAATAAAGTCTAAAAGTCGGAGTCGCCCACTGAGGGTACCGCACTAATTTCATGATCGTAGGTGTGATGTGGTAAGTACCCTCGGTGGTAAGTACCAGTACCCCATAGGTTTTTGATTACACCGCGTAAAAAAAACGTTTAAAAAACGCGTGTATCTTTTGGTTGCGTTGAGTCAGAAGATTATAACATCTTTGTTTATTTTCAGTTCCAGATGACCCGGAACAACCTTACATGCCGGAAGCGCTAACTAATACGCAGTGGAACAACCCCGCTTGGAGTGTACCGCCGGTAAATTATGTTAATATATATATATTATATTAATATTCAAACATCTAAAACTTATACGCAAAATGTATGTTTTAAAATAATTATAAAATAATTTCAGCCAACAACAACTCCGTTAATACCGCCGGTACAAATACCTCGCAATATATACACTGAGCCGCCCGCCTCGCCGCCGCCCCCCCGCGCGCCCGTCTGCCGCGCCTCCCCTCAGGGAGAGACCCAAAGTAAGTGGGTGACGCGTGACACCGTGACACGTGTGACACGTCACATGATGATGCGACTGGCTTATGTGATAAGACTGAGAGTGTAAGACACTATGACACAAGTGACCTAAGTTGGTCTGACTGACAAAATATGGCACAAGCTAGTGGCAGCCATAATAGAACCATAGGGTTTCCCCAATTAAAGGACTTCTGCCGAATTCTGGAGGAATTGCGTGTTGAGTAACAGACTTCATCCCCGCCCTCTGCCTCGAAACCAGAGCGAAGAAATGGGAATATAAACATATATAAATATTTTACTTCCTCAGGGGGATCATGACCACAACCGTCGCGTTATAGTCACAACCTTGTGTTGTTGCGCCACGACGGCCTTACATTAAGTACATTGGCATAACTGTTATACTATGTAAAGAAAAATACAAGAGCTTTCATGAAAAATTATATAAAACAATTGTTTTGTAATTGATTTCAAAATCGATTTGGCATTAAGAGAATGCTAATGAGACGAGACCTTGTATTCAACTCAATTATTATATATTTAATTTGGTTATTTATACGGAAAATAATTTCACAATGACCTTTGTAGCGAATAAATTTGGGGTGTTGACATGGCGTGCTTACAAATGTTACTTCCAAATCATACTAATAATAAAAGTATGAAGAGTGATTACGCGGATACTTTACTTTCACGCAAAAAATATTGAACGGATTTGGATGAACTTTACAGTAATGTAACAAACACTTGGACTATGGCTTATTATTTATTTCGACAGGATATACCACCGTCGGATGTTGACATTCGTGGCATACTACCGCCACCGCCGCCGCCACCAGTTCTACCATTATTAAGTCGTAAGTATTTGTATTGTAGGATTTCTTTTATATTTGCCTTTTTTATTTTAAATGATTATAGTTTTTTTTTCATATATGGAACATTCCACTCGAAACGAATGCAATATATTCCATAACTTTATTTATTTATTTGTTCCTTTTTTAATATTTGATAACGTGATTTGAAAAGGTGCATGTTGGTTGGTCAGTCACTCGTAACTTCAAACCCCCTATAACGCCTAAACTAAACACTATTATATTTTTTGTTTTATAACTAAATATGCGTAATAAATGCGTAATAGGCTATCAAATTTTGGAGGCATTGTGTGTATATTTTACTATATATTTTAGATTATTATATTTTATAAACAAATTTTATCTCCCTTCAGACCTAGAAGACGTAGATCACAGATTGTTACCCAATTTGAGCCAACTTCCACCGGCAGTAGCACCAATAAGGCACTCTATACACCAAGGTAATGTAACTATATGAAGATACATATTTATATATATTATATAAGCCGTCGTGTCGCAGTGGCACACGGGTGTGACTGTAACGCGACGGTTGTGGGTTAGATCCCCACTCGAGGAAGTAAAATATTTTTTTAAATTTACATCATTATTTCTTCACTCTAGTGTCGAGGCAAAGCGCGGCGTTGAGTTCCTCCATTTAACACACAATGCCTACAAAATTCGGCGGAAAGTGGGGAACGGAGTGTCTTAACACTAGGATTTATAGTTTAGGTTCACACTGTATCCCGCTTAATGCAATGTAAGCAAGGGGAACCTAGTGTTATGGCCCTCCCTTTCCCATTTTCTGTCTAATTCCGAGGCATTGCGTGTTAAGCGGTGGATTCAGCTTCGTGCTGTCTTGTTATCTGAGTTAAGGAGAATATATTAAACATTTCATTCCCTGGAATAGGAATTGAACCCACACTCCTCATGTCTTAGTGATAAGCTTCCGTACCTCACCGATGATAAGTAATTTATCATATTAGTGACATATCAATTAATAAATAATGAGACATTTTTCTATTCATATAAGGTTCAAAAGAGCCAGATGTTGTTAGCGAAGGTAAGTTGTATAGCTTGTAAAAAAAAATACTTTTGTTTCTCTGCATTTTTGTGTTTTGTAGGCTTTTTCCTTGGTTTTGGGAATTAATAAAAATATATACATCTAATAAAGAAGCCAAATAAAATAATAGCAGTAAAATAATCAACTAACTATGACTATTATAATTTATTGTATTTATAAATAATTGTTATATTATAAGTATTTATAATATATTATAAATAATATTTTAATTTAAAACAAAAAAAATCGTTTCGTTTGTTTAATGAAAATTGAATATTATAAACATTGATTGACTAAAACAAAATCGCAATTTAAATATCAAGTTATAAAAAAGTTGCTTTCAATTTTCTTCATGTTCTCATGATGAAGCAATATGTTACATCTGGTTATTCATATATCTATTATTTAAATTGTCAAACAATAAAAGCGAACTGCTCTTTTTAATTCATATACACTATCTTTATAATATATTTTTACTTTTTATTGAATATTTTTCGTTTATATATTATACACATATATTCTTTTTTTATATGAATGTAATTTTTCATTATTCATGAGCACTAAGCATGGTACTTTCTGAATTATTACTTTTTGTACATCTTATAAATATACTTTTATTATAGTTTGATAGAATGCTTGAATAACAAATTTATAAAGTACAAAAATATAATATATAAACATATATTGAAATATTGACTATTTAGGTATATAAAACATCTAATAATATTTGTGAAGTTGAGTTCCGCCACTCAACACGCAACGCGCCAAAAATTCAGCGAAAAGTGGGGACAAATGTCTTAACACGTGTTCCCTCTGCCTATGTGCGGGATACAGCGTGAAGCTGAAAAAAATTTTGTAAATACACTCCATTGTCTACTTTCTGTCTATCTATATATTAGAAATGTTTTCGTATTTAACATAGTTATAAATTTAAACTTATGAGGGAGTCATTGCCCTTTTGCATTAGGTAATTATTATTATTTCAAGTAATATTATAGTTAGAAATGGATCTCTGGCATGTCATTAGAACCTCTAAGCTTTAAAAGTGTAACTATAATAGGTACACATGCATACATAATATATTTTTATAATATGTACAATGTTTTTTAAATTATTTAAGCTCAAAAATATATTTTTCAGACGTAGATCATAGGAATTTGATATCTTTAACTCACCAAATACCGCCACAGCCGGTGCCCAGGCCGCACAATCCGATAGATCAGGTATGTTAAAATAATATAATATATAGTACGCTCGACAAGTCGTGGCCTTACTGTTAAGTTATCTTTGATCTTTTGCGGATTATATACTTGGGAGGTACATATATAATAAAAACTAGGAAAAATACTAATAGCAAAGCTGTTTATGTATTAATATATCTGCATATAATATAGCGGAGATTTGATCGGACAAACAGAAAGACAGACAGGCAAAAAGTTTTGAATTAGTTTCCTTGTTTTTAGTATTATGTAAACAGCAATAGTATAAAATATTTATATTGCCTGCAGAATTCGGCGGAAAATGGGGAACGGAATGTCTTAACACGAGGTTTCCTCTGCCTACACTGCTATGCTCTGCTATGCGGGATACAGCGTGAGGCTGATAATAATAATTTTCATTGCAGGATTACAGAGTGCCGCCGTTGGTGCCGTTGTTGGTGCCACCGTTAGTGCCGCCGTCAGATATAGTTGAAAGTGTTGATATGGATCTTTCTGAAGATGAAGACCAACGTATGTTTATGTTTAATATATTTTAATAATAAGTTTAAATAAATAAATATAAGAAATGAGTAAATTTTTCCATTTGTACATGATTATTATTACACATTTATACATTAGAGTGTTGATTAAAATTATAAGCACACTTTAGTAAAAGTCAATTGTATTGCTATAATAAACAGAAAATAACATATACTGACATGTGCATATTTAAATTACAGCTGCGAGGTGTATTTCCTTACTCGAAACAAATTCTTTTTATATATATTTGTTTTTTCTTTTATGATTTTTGACTATTATATTTGATTTCAGATGGTATGTATCCAAATCAACAGAATTCGAACGAGCATCGACGTAACAGTTTCAACAACAACAAAGTGTTAGTCGGTGGCGACGTGAAACCTGAATCTGAAAAAGACCTAAATCATATAAAAGTGAATAATATACGTGATAAAGATGGTCCCCACACTGCTCCCATTGTACCTTCATTATCTAACCCCTTTGATAACATGCCGTCTGGTCTAAAGTTTAACATGCCTTTCCAAAGCCCAGCGAATTTCCCAAAAAAAAACAATTTCGACGAAGACACTACGAACAATGCAAATTTGGAAGGAGATACTAGAAGTCGTAGTATGGATAACATAAGAAAATCACCAGAATACGAAGATTTTACTCAAGACAATGACTGGCACGGCCCCAGGTTCGTGAACCAACGTTTTCCAAGGAATTGGGGACCGCGGGGAAATTTTCGACCCTTTCCTCCCCAATTTAGACCTAGACTTGGACCCAGACCTCCCAATAGGTGGATGGGGCCGAGAACGCAAAGATTTTGGTGAAACGATAAGTTGCAAGCTTTGTTTTATTGTATAACTGTATAAATAAATGTGGGTAAAGATTAAGATTTTGCTTAGCTATCTTGGAAATTTTTAATATTATGTAAAACTTTCTTCCCTCCCCAATTTAAATCTCTTAATGTAGGTAATATATATATATAAACATATATAAGTTAAGCAATCAGTGATATTTCTTAATGTGATGTAAAATTTATAACATTTTTTTTCGCTAAAGAAAAAATTTGTTATATTTTTTAAATAGCATTGGTTCAATGTAAGCATTGAATTGCTTATCTTTATTATTTTAGTTCCTCTTTAAGTATATTGTATATACAATTAGATTACAAGGCTAATTGTTCACTAGCGTGTTTCTATGTAATACACATTTTATATTAATAAAATTTATTTGTGTTCCTGTTTCATTTTTATTTTTACAAACATTTATAATCCATTCAATTTCATTAAAATCGGTTTGTTAAATTTTACTAAAACCCTATCTTTTACTTTTAAATTAAGGTATATTAAAAATGGGATTCATGAAAGAGATCTAATAATGTGACATGATTTTTATTCATCAGAAATATTTGTTTTAAATTTCCAAGATATAACCAAAATTTGATCCAAACCCTATTTTATATATTATATATAGAAAATATTTTAAGTTAACATTTTTGACTATACTACTAGTTATGACATAGTTGGAAATATTATATAGAAAGCAACTTATAAATTAAATGATGTTATAGTTTATATTTATATATAACGAAAATATTTCGATTGTAATAAAAAATAGTATTTCTCACTTGTTTTAGACATGTTTGTTCTGAAGAGCACATTATTGAAAATAAATATAAGTATGCTGATTTTGTTTTTAATAAAAAAAAGAGTGAATGTCAATGTTTACCATTTTTTAACCTTTTAGTATTTTTAGTTCATTTAACAGTTTTAAATTTAGGGATTTATATAAAAAAAAACATGACATTGTATATACAGAAAGATTTATTAGTCAATAAAATATATTAGACTGGCTGGCTTCTTCTTGGGAAATGAATCCAGTATGTAAAATGAGTTATGTTTTATTTACAAAATAATTTTACTTATTTCTTGCCATATGACAAGTTTTATTAACTTTGTTATTATGTAGGACAACATGGAGTTTTAGGTACAATAAAATAACATTTTAGGAGAAACCAGAGAAAACTTTATGTCAATTTACTCCGTTCCCGAATTTTCGATAAATTGCCCGTTGATTGGCGGTACTTAACGCCGAGGATTGCACCTTTTCCAGAACGAGGAAATAAAAGTGATTTATTGATTGGGGATCGAACCCATAACAGCCATTAATAGTCAGACGCTCTCCTGCATCATGACGCGGCGTCAAATAAAATACAATTCATTTAGAAAAAGATAGCTTCTGACTGTTACTTAACGTCGTAAGACTAGGTAACTTTATATTTTAAATACAACATAGGCTCGCATTACTTTAATAGTATATTTAAAGTTAGTAATATATATATATATTTAAATTTAAAGAGTAATTAAATCGTTTTTATTATTAGAAAGTTTTTTGTAGGCTTGATTTTAGAATTTTTAGTTAAATCAATAGATAAGATGTCGTTGTTGCGCATGGTACAAGCGTGTGACGTCAATATGGCGGTTAGGGATTCGGTTCCCATTCGGAATAACATTCTAATTTTGCAGGAAGGGAAAGCGCGGCGTTGAGTTTTGCCTCTCAATCCGCAATATCTCGGGAATTCAGTCTCAATGAAAATCTCCATAGAACAGATTCTTTTCATTAAGTCCTCTGGATTCCTCTGCATCCACGTACAATTATAGTTTAACTTTAAAGATTTGACCAATTAAGTAATACATATTTGCATTTATTTTGTCTTTGTTAGATATCGTTTCTTTAAAATATTTTTAAACTACTTTGTAATGGAGCTCTTTAACATTGCGGTGTCGATAAAACAGGTCGATAAAAGCTAGTCATGTTTGTATACTATTTTCACGTATTCCTTATTTTTATATACTTAGTAGAAAAAATTTTATAAAAATAATATTTTAAAAAATACCTTTAAATATTTACATTTTTTTTCCATTTACTTTGATTAATTTTTATAAATATTTTGAAGTATTCATTAAAATTAAATATAACCTTAATTACAATATAATAGTAAAAATCATATGTAGTCAGCATTTGTTAATAGTTTAAATGTTATTGAAAAAAGACTCAAAGTCTATGTTAGTGACAAATACTTCAGTATTTATTATCAAAAATGTGCATTTATAGTAGAGAATAAGGTAATTAGTGTATAAAATAATGTAAATAATTAGGGGAGGCAACGCAAAGATTGACTGAATTACTAAATTATTCATAGTTATTGTTATGGGCGTAGGAGTCTGAGTGGGAGTCGGGGTGATCCTGACCCAAATTTGTCCTAAAATTAAAAAATTACACGAACATATCTGTACAATGCTAAAGTCCAACCCATCTCGAAATTATCCGTAGAAATGCTCATTGTTGATGTCTTGTATATATATTTTCTAGTTATATTTGAATGAATTATGATGATGATAAACAAGACATGACTTCATTACAGCTTTATTAAAAAAAAAAAGATAAAAGTGTCACTACAATAATATTAACAATATTACTGTAATCTAACGCTACAGAACAAATGTAGAATGCATAAAAAATCATTGACAGGAAATTTGATTTTTATAGTCTTTTGTTATTGCTAGATATATATATGAGTTCAATTGGTCGTTAATTGATGAGGGTAGGGTAATCTAAAAAAAAATTCTACCCTAGTTTTATGACATATTTTAGTTATGTCGATTTGATTGGTCTAGACAAATAGTTTGCTTCACCGTCCACTGTGACAAATGTAAGAATGGGTATAAAAGCAACGCATTCCAAAAAGAATACCTACATTTGATTCTGGTAAAAATAATTATCAATACAACGTACAAATTTGCAATTTAGTTACTCTGTGTCTTTATTTTGGGACTAAAGAGCCCTTGTTTATCTACCCCTCAAATGTCTGAGATATTTTATCATTAGGTTTCCTATTTTTAACCCATGTGATGCGCGAGATGCGTAAAATTAATAGTAGGTATATAAGACGTATGATATGATATATCGAATCTTACAGGGTATTAGAACGGCACCCAGTCCACTATTAAAATGTATGTAAATATATTGTAGGTAATTGTTTATTTATATTGTTATTAGATTTAAAACGGAAGCTATCAGTGCCAAAAAAGGATAGCTCTATGAAAATTATTGGTTAGTGACAGGAAAAAATAGTTTTAAGACGTTCTTTTAGAGAATTTAAGTTTAAAATATTTTTCATATAGTTATTATAAGTGGGCAGTATGAAAGTATAATTTATAAACCATAATTTGGTTGTGAAATTAAGATAAACTATTATATTGTTATACAAAATTATTTTTATTTATATATATTTTATTTACTAAATTAAATAAATAATTAATATACTATCGTATTAACAATTAAACAGCCTTTTACTGGATATCAAATTTTTATATATTTTTTATTATACACACACACACATATATATATATATATATATATATAAATATAGTTTGTTAGAGGTTACAGAGCAGTGTCAACCAGTTTCTAGTTCTCGATTGCATTAGGATCATTCATTAAAGTTTAGAAACTTAACATTAGGGCGGCCACGACTCATCGACCGTACTATACGGTATGTATGGTTAGAGCATAATGAAAATTATTATGATTTACCATTGCTATGTTATTATATCTCTTAAAAGTTTGACTGATTTTATTTATTGTTTGTTCTTTATTATTGCTTTAATGCAACAAAATCTAGTCTTAAGATCTTTATTTTATCTATAGTGTATAGAGCTGTAAATCAATGTACAAATTATTAGAATAATTTAATATTATATTTATAATAAATTGTATATGTTTGAGCTATGTGTTTTTTTTTATATAATATAATATTATTATGTATAATATCTGTTTGGAATGAGCAGGACCGTGTATAATTCAATATACTTTAATATACTTGATACATGATATCAAATAGCAAAGTTCGAGTAGTTGGCGAAGTGCATGGATTGTCCCAATATGTTGTTTAATCTATACGCGGGCCGTAGCATCGAGCAATGTATGCGCCAACTCTGATACAACTTTGCATATTCTACGAGATAATTAGGGATTACTTTATAGTATCGGATATTGTTTGACAGTCTGAGTATTGGAGAACTACTTGTTAGTAAAGTTTATAACGAATAATATTGTCGTCGATCTGCAGCAATGATTATTAGTTGAAATGATGAATATTTTATTTTATAGTTATTTGATTGTATAAAAACCAGCCATATACTTTATTTGATAGTATAAAAACCAGCCAGTTATATTTAGTACAGCCACAGAGGTTTATTTGTAATAATATTCAGGCAATTTATTTTGAAGTTCCTCCATCTCCATTCATGTATTAAACATTCCCATATAAAGTACAGTAATAATTGAGGACAGACGCAGGGGCACAAGCGCGCGACAGGTTGTGGGTTGGATTCTTGAGGAATTTAAACACTTTCATTTCATCCCTCGGGATTCGAGGCAAAGTGCGGCGTTGAGCTTCGCCACTCAACACACAATGTCTAGGATTCGGCGGAAGTGGGAAACGGAAATGTCTTAATGGGAATAACCTACCCCGCTATATGTGGGATACAGTGAAGCGTGAAGCTAAAACAAAAAAAAAAAACAAATTAAAATTAACGATAATCAATATCGATGCCTGAATACATAATTATAGAAACAATATATTGTTAACGTTAATTACAGTTCACTTATTCAAAAAACCCACGCAAAAGAAGTTAAAGTTTACATTCAAGCGGACATTTATACGTAATTAGTGATCCTCAAACACGTACACAGGATAATAAAAAAAGCTCGAAGACGAAAAAAAAACACGTTGAGTGTGAGCTTAGGTCTGAAAGAAGGTAAATTAGCTAATTTTATACGTGGGTTTTCTGAATTTTTTGTTTTGAGTCAGTCAAGCTACAGGCCATACGACAGAAAGTCTAGTAAACGCGACGGGTTGTGGATTCGATTCCCACTCGAGTTGGCGTTGAAACATTTAATATGCAATGGCTCCAGAATTCGGCTGAAATTGGGAAGTGGAGTGTCTTAACCCTAGGTTCCCTCTGCTTATCCTACTACGCGGGATGCGGGATACACCGTGAGGCTGAAAATAAATCCTTAATTTTTTCGTATAGTAGGATACATAGTGATAAGACAATATACAAATATTGAGTGGCGGAAACCAACGCCGCATAATATGAAATTATCATTTTATATAACAGCTGTTTACATCTATAATGTTACACTATGCTCTACATGTATTGTAGAGGGACAAAGCTAAAATTGTACACCAAACACATACGAAATCAGAGACAAAAGCTAGTTATTAAAATTATATTAATTCTTTTCACTATTGTTTTTAAAATTGTACCTACTTTTATGAGAACGTATAACAATAACACAATTATACAATATTTTTTTAACTTTCGAACAATATCTAGGACAAGAGCCTAAAATGAAATATACTATGGAAAATTTAAATAAAAATCTCTTTCATTATTTTGATTTAATAAAATTTTCATAAAGAATATAGTCGACCTCAATCCGTTTTCACAAAGGCAATATCGGAAATAATGGCGGAAAGGACAGAGGAGTCGGCGCGTTGGTATTCTATGAGATTTTCTATTTTTTTTATTGAATTTTAAACTGATAACACTAAGTCTAGCAAGCAGGTTCACTCGTCTTGAGTTTGGACACAGGTTACCTATATTTCTCTTAATTTACTTACTAACTCTAGTTATTATAATATAATAATTTTCATTGAGTAATTCTTGGTGCCGTCGGTGAGGCCGGCACCTTATCTTATTAAAGATGAAGTCTAAGAGCAAAAAATTAAGTAGAGATATATTAGATTATTCTCTCGGAAGGTGGTTTTATTTGATGTTTGGTATTACGACAGTTACATAAGTAAAAATGAAATATTGAAATATGGACGAAGGACATTACTCACATTTTAACATAATTTGACGATTCAAAAGGGTCTTGGATTGAATATAAAATATTTTTTCCTATATAAAAATATCTTTTGGATAATGTCATCAGCGACGTGCAACAGGCTGTAGACACGAATGTCACGTTCCGCCATGGCAGACCGCGCGAGCGTGAGCGTGTAAGATGGAGAGGTACGCGTTGTGACGCCTGTCCATCATTCATTGTTACTTGTAATTAATTTGCCAATAAGAGCAAATAAAATAAATATTGACTTATCTACAAAAATGTTTTTTTTAAGCTCACGCTCTATCTCATACGTAGCAAGTATATACAGGAATACGTATAGGATAGGCAGAGGACAGGCAGTTCCCATTAAGAACTTCCGTTCCCCACTTTCAGCTGAATTCAGGAGGCAGTGCGTAATGAGTCTCAGAACCCAACACGTTTTTGCGCCAAAGCAAGAAAATGAAAATATTAAATATATTTTTTCCTCGGGTAGGAATCCCACCTATGTAACGAGCTACACATAAAAAACATCACCTAAAAGGTGCCATTGCTGTGAAAAAAATTCCAACACTTTTTCTATATAAGATTACTAATAGAAATAAAAATAAATAAAATTTATTCGAAACACACGTCAGCACAATTCTCTTGCTAACGTCGTTTGCGGTTTTTTGGCATCGGCCGGTGCTATTTAAGTGTTTCTGGACCGCTAATTGCTGCAAAATGCCTAAAGATCATACCGGAAAATGTCCGGCAAAAGGAAAACTTTTCTCCATTATCTGCCATTTTGTACGATATTTTGAAATTTATTACGCGAGAATAATTCCAGCGCTGACTCTCGGGGTAAGCTATTAAATAAACTTGATAAAGAATTATTCAAATATTTTGATTGCTCGACTTATTAAGCGAAACGAATTAAAAATGAAAAATTTTAAGTTCAGTTTTCATTTGCATTCAGCTTGTTCTAGTAAAAGCTGGCGGTCAGTCTGTTTGTTAATAAAACAAAGTTACTATCGGTAGAATATATTTTACATGCACATAATATATAAATAGATGAAAAAGCTTATATTTCTTATGAGATTAAGTTTGTCGATATGTCAATGATTTATTATTCCTTCGAATAGGGGTGGAATCCGCAACTATCGTGTTTCATTCTGACGGAGAGAGTATGATCTGATTGTATGGGGTTTTTTTGTCTGATCGTCACAGCTTTTAACACTCTCGAGGATCTCCCAGAAATAGGAGACATAATAAAAGAACATGAAATATGAAAAAAAAAACACATTCTAACTTTAAAATGAAAAAGAAATTGTATCTTACATAATATGTCAAAAGTTATCATATCACACTTTCATCTTAAGGAGCGAGCGCTTTTCTGACAAGTTAATGAGCGTGACTTTTCTAAACTCCTGCAACTTTGTGTGCTTTAAACTTTGAACTCGTATTAACAATGTCATATATATCAAAGTCAGAACAATCCTTCTAACGGATGCGAACTGATTAAGGTTTGAAATTATTTAAGTTATACAGAGGTAGACGTGCCGCAGTGGCATAATGGTGCCGTCGCAAACGCGACGGTTCTGGGTTCGATTCCCACTCGAGGAAGTGAAATATTTCTTTACTTTTATATTTTCATTTTTCTTCGCTCTGGTGCCGAGGCAAAGCGCGGCGTTGAGTTCTGCCACTCAACACGGAATGCCTCCAGAATTCGGCAGAAAGTGGGGAACAGAGTGTCTTAACACCGAGGTTAGGCAGAGGGACTGCCTACCCTGCTGTGCGGGGATCTAAAAAATCGTGAAACACGTGTTCAATTAGATATTTTTATGAATCTGAATTTCAAATGTTATGAAAAAATCGGTGTTGATTTAAAAATTTGTCCATACATAATACATACAAATTTTCTACCTTTATTTCATCCCCTTAGGGTAAAAATTTTTCAAAATCCCTTTTTAGTGGATGTCCATATTACAAAAATAAACATCTGAACAAATTCCACGATTCTACCATCAGCGGTTACGACTGTGCGTGTCACCTCAGTTATGATATAAACATTAAATATAAGAAATTTCATTAAAAAAATATAGTTTCGATTTTCATTCTTTCTTGTTTATCTTTACAAAAAGAAAAGTCGATTTTTTTTCGACATATGAGCTACATAAATATGTTTTAACTAACAACACATGTTTACTTATAAAACATTCATATTATATATTATATACTGTTATATAATATATAATATGCGCTGCTCCGCTGTTTTCACTCGAGTGGGATTTGAACTCAAAACTATCAAGTTAACTGACACCATTCCACTGCGCCATAAATCACAATATGTCACAATTGTTTATTACAAGGTTTTTTTCGATAAATGTGCGATAAAGTAAAATAAAATCGCCCCCAGTGTCGCTGTGAGTATTCAAATCGTAGTTCTTTGTGTCGGACGGATCATAAAACTCCCTTTTTGCTTTGACCGCGCGGGTTTATTGAAAATATTTATGATTTTTTTTAGAATTGAAAAGGAAATGTATGGAAAAAATATATATTATAAGCCTCTTTTTAATACGATTATCTTTTTGTAAATTGTATATTATTATCACACTTTTTTGGAGTCAGTCGTGGCGCAGGGGCACAAAGTGTGACTGTAAAATCGATTGGTTGCGGGTTCGATCCCGATGAAGGAAAGGAAATATTTATTTAAATTTCGCTCTGGAGGTCGAGACAAATAACATCTTTCTCTCTGCCTACCTTTATCTGAAGTAAAGCTCGAAACTGAAAAAAAACTTTATCAAATAAAAGAAAAAGGAAATTCTAGTAAAATTTTATTAGAATACCATTGAAAATGGGTCCAAAAATTATGTAATAAAAAGGGGAAACAGAAAACAGCGTTAAAGGATAAAACATAACACAATTAGCGAAAGCCCAGCCCGTTCATTAGCGGTTTTGAAATGATGATTGTAAGTAAATTTGAACGAACACTCGTGTTTGTATTTAATTCCTTTTTCTTTTTTTTGAGTTTGAAGTTGAATTTTTTGGCCTTCACGCTTTAGCAGAGTCAATCTAGTATTAAGAGACTGTTCCTTAATTTCCATTTTATTTTCAAGACTTAGTGTCTCTATCATAGTGATTGAAATATTTACTTACTTATATTAAATGAAACTATTTAACTGGATTAATTGCGTATATTTATTAACGTGATATAAATTTTTAGATGCTCAGTGTTGAGTTCCGCCACTCAACAAGCAATAACCTCGAAATATTCAGCAGAAAGTGGGGATATAGTGTCTTAACACTGGATTTCCTCTGCCAACCCTACTGTGTGCGGTGTGAAGCTTATTTAATTTTTTAAATGAAACTATTTAACCGGATCAATCACATATATTTAGTAGCATTATTATGTTGAAGCATTAGCATACACAGTGTCCAGTAATCCGTAGTCACGGATCGACCACCCGATTCTATAATACTAAATATACACGATTAATCCGGTCACACAGTTTCATTTGAACTGTAAATATTCACAAAAAAACAAAGATCTTATTTATTACTCACAATAATTTTGTAAATAACGCACATTTCTCGAGTACAAGCCAAGAAATTCCGGTCTATATCATAATAAAAAAAATATAACGTTTTATTACATTAATACCGTCGAAGCGATTTTCCGAGTCCTCAGCATAAAAGGTCCGGCATAATTAACACAATTCAGCATAAAACTTCGCGAAAAGCTCGATGGAAACGAAAATGAAATTGTGTTTTCCTCTTTTCCTAAACTTTAAATGTATTTTTTGTTCTCCGAAGCGTGGAATTTAAGGCGCCGATGTAAATCACTTAGAGGGGCGTCTTATCTATAGATATAATTTGCTTTTTTGTATTAATCAATATAGCGAGCTATATATTTATTTTGGGTATATTATTTTTTCAGCTTTACACTGTAAAGAATATAATGAAAAATTTAGTGTGAAAACACTACGTTCCCCATGCACCGCACAATTTCATATATACTATGACGGTTTCATATCGTATCGTATTTTAATATAAACAGTGAAAAAATACTGGTGAATTAGTATAAATTTTCAGCATATAAACTGGTGTTTAATGCCTTGTCCGGCGCAGATCAGCGTTTTGCTAAATATTATATTTAATTTTCCATCTGTTTGTGTCGTCCATGTGAAGTTGAATTGCGTTGAGTAACTTTGTACAATAACTTATGTTATTTTAATACGTTTAATGTATAAAATTTTAAAGTCATAATTTTTTATTTATTTAGAGACAAGGTTTGTTTTAGCTATACTGAGGAAACTTCTATAATACTTTTGTTACTGTTCATTAATTTGGATTCGAACCCGTACCTATTGGCAATCGTTCAATCGTTCAAAAAATCGTACTAAGCCATACGTTCTCATTAAACCCTGTTAAAATACTTGTACGCATATCGTACGCACTTATATATCAGTTAGCTCATCCATAGGATTTTTTTACTAATTCTTCCTATCATATAAGATAATCGCTTAGAATTATCATGTGGCAGAAGAGAATATTATTTATAAAACATTATTAAAAATGTTGTTTGTTTGTCACGCGCTCGAGAATCCGCGCGGAAAATAGGGAAGTATCTGAACACTTATCCAGGTTCCCTCTGCCTACGACGCGTCTGGCACGCATTCAATAGGTGGATGTAATGCATATTGAATAGATGTCCAATGTTGTCGATAGCGGCACAAACGGCCGCTACAACCGAACTATGGTTATTATATGGTGGAACAGCTTGGCATCGGGTCACGACATTTGAACGAAGTGTTATGCGATTGACAGTCTAATGGTGGTTGATAAGCTCGTGGTGTAAGGGCCAGACCAGGTTGGATGGCATAATTAAATATAGTATAAGATTTTTTTTGGATTCTATGGAATTTCGGATTCCATACGTCAAAAGGTATGGCACCTTATATACCATTATAGGATAATTTTGTTGTTCGTCTGTCCGCCCGTCAAGAGCATTTATCATGAGATCATGCGAAAAAATCATTTTGAAATTAATATTAAATATTTAAGTGAGTAAAGATTTTTATTTTTTGTTTTATGTTAAAATGATTATCTTATATTGGAGTGTCGTATCTCTACGACGCAACTGATTCATCAAATCACAAATAAAGCTAAAGATTTAACCTATTTATTTAGTCTGTGCAAAAACATATTCATTGCTTTTTTACACGTTTCATTGTACACACATCCTTACAAAGCCGTGTACATGTATGTAAGTATTATGGTCCTGTTTTATGTTACAGTAGACTGTTTAGCGTTGGAATCTACTACACCAGACAGTTCATGCACGTTTACATTTCTATGATTTGTTGGGGTTATATGGGAAGAATGTATATAACTCTAAAGCTTTTTTTTAAAATTATACCTAATAGATAACTATTAATGATTGGTGTAGGTTCAATACCCACGCAGGGGATCAAATTATATTAATAGTTATTTTTCCAGTTTGGCAAGATAAAACATGGCCTCCCATCATTCAATACACAGTGCCTCAAATTCTAATTGATATTTGAGAACATAGTCGTTAAATCGGAGTGTCTTGACACTGATGCCCTCAATGGGCAACACACATTCGGTTGAAAAATAATTATAATTCTGATAATGTATGTTTTTACATTACAGTCATTTAAAAAACGCAGTGTTCAATAGGTAAAAAAACAATTAATGTTAATAAAGACACAGCTTATTATATAATATACTTATTTCGTGAATCATTCATAGCTCTCTCTAGGTGCCCTAACCAAAAAAAAAATGCAAGGAATTAAATAATATAATGTATATATTTTGTATTTCATAACTTAATAATTAGTTTAGTTTAGTTTGTTTCCTTTATAAAGACAATAATAATCATCCTATCATTAGGTATATCATACTATATAACTAATTGCTGTAGAGTTGTTAATTTTATCAAAACTTATCACCCACTACGCTCGAGAACAAGTTTCTTCTATTAAAAGTTACAAGGAAGGAAATAGTTTCAAATGCTCACAAGAGTCGGGAGTCATGTTGGTTTAATGAGTTCCTTACATGTCACTAATAACAATTGTATATTGTACAGTAAGTTGATATGAAGCAAATAATTTAATAGGTTAAGTTATAACCAAGTCAGTCAATCATTTAGTTAGTCAGTCAGTCAGTCAGTCAGTCAGTCAGTCAGTCAGTCAGTCAGTCAGTCAGTCAGTCAGTCAGTCAGTCAGTCAGTCATTTATACGTTATTATACGTTTCATTAATTATTTTTTTCTAAAATTATGCAAATTTTCAAAATGAGCATTGAATAAAAGAAAAACACCATACATTCTGATTTAGAAAATCAAACCGAAAGCGTGCTCTCTAGAAATAGCTTCATGACTATTACGAATGCAAATATGCGGAATACATTGTTTACTTGCATCACGTTGACGTATCCTAAACGAAAATTTCATCTCTATTTCAATATTTATAAAGTTGAAAATGCAATGTGATATAATAATAATTTTGCTTGAATTGTTTCGCTCAGGTATACCATAGAGACTAATATGCGCTGAGCTTAGAGCTTATGAGTGGAGAAATCTAAGGCTTCGTTGGGCCAATATCATCACAGGCCAATACATTTTTGAGTCGTGGCGCAAAGGCATTACGTTTGATTGTGGGTTGTGAGTTCGATGTCCGCTCAGGGAAATAAAATATGTATACACATATCTTCGTTCTGGTAAAAAGACAAACAAGATTTTAGCTTCCTGCACTTCTATATACTGCATATAGCATAATTCATCTCTTCATTCATAATATACGTAATGTAATCAAATTGTAACTGATTGCTGTTTGTACATGGAAGATGTATGAGAAAATCTTTTACTAGTAATAATAAATTAATAAATAACGGGCAATATTCTGGAATATGTGGTAATATTCTAGAGTAGTTGTTCAAGCCCCATAAAGGCATCTATATAAACGATCTATATAAATTTAACAACATTATTGAAAGCTTTAAACCTAAGTAAACTCCATATAATAACATATTAACAACATAATTTTCAACATTTGAACTTTGATCGGCCAACATTGGTCAATGTTTGGCCCAACGCGTTAAAACGGCAAGACGCAATTTTAATAACGAGTGTAAATATTATCTCAGCCCACACTCCCTCGGGCTCATTTGACTAAGTTTATTTAGAGTTAGTTTTATTTGGATTTCTTTTATTATTTCTTGTTGTTCTTTTAAGACTGTTTCTTAGGAAATCTAGTGTTAAGAAGACAGTCTTTCAACCGAAAGTCAAGACACTGCGTATAAAGTTGCGTAAATTGAACGCCATCCAGAATAGAATTTGCCGAAAGAGGAGTTCTGATCAGTGCCTGAGATTTGCGGCCCAAGTACATTGTAAACTTGTCTGCAGTGTCCGAGTTTCATTTTACCAAAAAGTAAAAAATATTAGTAGTAAGAATATTCTAAATTATAATAAAAAATAGACTTAAATGCTTAGCTAAAACTAAGTATGTTTTATAAACCTACGTTTTATATTTTTAGATTGTGAAAATAACTATAAAAGTATACAATATTTGCATTTTATATAAAAAAGTAAATATTATAAGCTAATAAAAGATAATATTAATAGATACAGGATACATACAGAGTCAAACGATAAAAATTGTATGTACTTAAGCGGCGAAAAAAAAACAATACATACATCAAAGTATACGCGTGAACTCTGCGATCATATAAATATCACACATATGAATATTTATTGCTTTGAAAAAGAAAATTATCGAAAAAAAAAATGCGAGGGCCGCAAACAAAAGGCATAAATTTCCAATTATAATATTTCATACTTCGTCGGAAGGAATTTGATTTTCGACTTTGGGCTCATATCGGAGCAATTTGAATCCAAAATGAATTTGAATACGTGGCTTTCGAATGACATAGAAAATGTTAGATGTGGCATAAATACAGAAATTTTATATAAATAATTATAAATTTTACTTTATTCCATATATAGACACAACAATACAACGATAATAATAATAATACATTTATTTATTGTAAAAATGCTTTAAATATTTTATATTTTAAACATTCTCTATAATTTCTCTCAATATGTATCATCTCTTTATTTAACAGTTAAACAGTAAATTTTAATTGTATAAAAGCTCCATATAAAAATTAAATATTTTAAATCTAGTAAAAGAAACATCTCCATCACATTCTAAGACCGAGTAACGTCATTGACAGGATTCTGAATGTAGGTAGAACGTTTATTACTTTATTATGTTTTCATTGTTGGCGGAAATTCGGCGCTATTATGAATTATATATCTTTTGCAGAACCCGATTTAAACTTTGGGTACAAATCGATTGTTCAGAATGATAATAGCTAGATGGATACTCGAATAATTCATTTTAGATAAATATATGTTACATTTACACATAGCGCATTTGGTGCAACAATGACGTATTTGAAATATTGCGTATTAAGTTTGTATATAGTTTTTCCATGTGCCATGATAATGTAGATGTGTAAATTTTTTTTAATTTAACAAATTCAGGTTGAAAAGAAGTTAATAAAATAAAAACTGTAAAAATTATATTTAATATAGAGCCAGACCGTTTTTATTACGTGAAGCTTAATTGGCTAAATCATATAATCAGTGTGTAGCAAATCCTGCTATGTTAGAATTGTATAAGAAACTTCCATACATCTGTATATTATAGATAACAGCATGTTGTTACAAAGCTTATGATAAGAAATACTTTGGAAACTGTTATATGTACTCGATACTTTTGGAGGAGCCTCGTTTATAGAAAATATCTGTTTTCGCGAGCTACTCGCCTGGATCAACTTTATATAGTCGACCCGAGTTTATAGGTTGCCTATTGTGGCCATCACAATAGCGATAGCGAAGCTTTAGTTATACAGATTTTTTTAGTATTGAAAGATGAATCTCAATGTCACTGCTCTTGATAAGACCAAGGTGACTCATGTTTACCAGTAACGTTGTTACGGAAAATATTTATATCGTGTATATAAATGCTAGTTGTGAAATGAAAATATTAAATATTTCATTTGTCGAGTGAGAATCGAACTCACAACCTGTCATTTTTGCAGTCACACACTTGTGCCTCTGCGCCACAATTGGTCTCACATATGAACTACTTACTCATTTTAAAATTTTTCTTTTATTAGTTAATACTCGCCATTCGATATAATCGCTACTGGCGTGACCCATATAAATGCACTAAGCTGACGGTTGATACTGAGATGGCGACCCTGATGACGATATTTTACGACGCCAATCTTCCGTGCGCCTTAATGGTGGCAACAACACAGGCGTCATATAACCGAATATATTTCTTATTATCATATAGCATAGAGAATATTTTTCTATACCTATTTTTTCATTACTTTGATTGGGGGAAGGCAATTAGTAAGTTGCTGAGCGTAAGCTTAAGTTATGGGGTAATCCATTAATGCGGAGGCTCTTATGGGGATGATGTGAAATAATATAGAGGTTGTATTTAAAGCAGGTGATAGAGATAGAGAGAGAGAGAGAGAGTTAAAGAGTATTAGAGATATTTGGTTGAAGAACATTGATTTTTCAATTCGTATTTGGATAGCTGTCTTCGAGGAGTTAAACAAAGTGATATGGGAGTGAAAGTTGGTGATTTGAATGCCTACTGTACTTAGATGATGCAGTGCTCATTGCATCATCAGAATGCGAGTTGCAGGCATTGGTCACCACTCTTAAAGAAGGGTGGGAAAAAAAATATTTACGCCTGAATGCTAATAAGACAAAGTTTCTAGTATTTGAAGGAGATGAAGGAAGCACGGAATGGAAGATCAGTGTAAATGGCAAGATGTTAGAACAAGTGAATGAAGTGGTGTATTTGGGAGGTATGTTCAATAGAGATGGAAGATACAAGATGGATGTGGAAATGGAACGGAGCCTTAGGCACGTCAAACGAATGAGTGATGTAAGAATGGCAAAAAAGATTTATGATGGAAAAGTGAGGGGTAAGAGAGGTAGGGTCAGACCTCGGTTGACCTTCGAAGACAGTATCAAGGATACTGGAGGAAGGTCACGTAAGAAGCATGAGGACCCCCCGGAGGGCATGCATGAAGAGGTTGATGACAGTGGACGAGGTGAAAGAGGTATGTAGAGTTGAATAAGAATGTATGACAATAACTATATTTCTTTTCTTAGTGTGGAATAGCACTTTAAATGCACTAGGAATCAATTATTTTAATGTTATCGCTCTCGTAACAACATAAAACGCGTCATCTACTTCCGCCACTCAACACGCAATGACACGGATTTCAGTAGAAACTGGAAATTGGAGTGTCTTGACAATAGTTTATCTTTTTCCACCCATCTAAATTCTAAATACAATTTAAGCTGTAATCATAATAGAATAGTTAAAAGCTTAAAATATATTTTGGTGAAAATGATTCATCTACTAATTGTCATTGTTTTTTATTTTATTTTTAATATAATTCATAAGTTAATTGTCTGATTCGGAAATACAATATGTAATCAATTCACATTAATTGACAGAAAATTGAGTCTTAATTAAGCAAAAAGGTTAAAACTTTGCGAATCGGAAATTTCGAAGTACGTAATTATAATTGAGGCCAGTTGTGGTGGAGCTTACAACTGTGTGATTGTAAACGCGATAGATTGTGGGTTCGATTTCCACTCGATGACAAAATATTTAATTTTCATTTTTTCGCTCTGGTGTCAAGGCAAAGCGCGTCATTGAGTTCTGCCGTTAAACACACAAGGCTCCCTCTGCCTACACTTCTAGGCGGGATACAGTGAAAAGCTGAAGTCAGAAGTTCAGTCTCAGTGATGTGTCATTGGAGAGGACTACTTCTAGCAGAGGAGGAGAACAGGCTCAAAATTCCTTTTCGTAAATTTACAACAAACACTTTAACTACAATTTTACACATTTCCTGTAAAACTAATGTACTGTGTTTAATTAATAAAGTTACATCGTAAATAAAACTTGTTATCCACAAATCCTCAACAAAACAAAGCTATAAATAAAGATAAATCGCTAAAGCACTGCGCGCTGCATCTTTTATTGAGATGTATTGTTCCCAATCATCTGTGATACCTAATAGCGTTCTATACGGCCGTCATTTTTGTCATGTTTCAATAATAAATTGTAGGTTTAACTTTAAAATATTAGCTTTTTTATATCGATTGAATTGAAAATATATAATTTTTTTCTCAAATTTGAGGCCATCGTGGTGCTATGGCTGTGGGTTCGATGTCTTACGACCGTAGCTGGCCGTACGTCTACACTTCTACGTCTCTATTAGTTGGCGAAAAGTGTGTACCCAGCTATGTCGGTAACTGCCTTTATGTAAAACAAATGTCATAATGAAAAAATATAATTTGATATTTAAATGAAATTAAAAATGAATAAAGGAGTGCTTTGCAGAAATAATGTAGTAAATTAAAAATTTCTAAGTCTATTAATATAAAGAAAAATGATATTTTTGTCATAGGCAAGCATAAAGGATTTTTGTTTTTTAAACGAAATTTGAGTCTAAAATTTATTATAAACGTCAAAAATTCCAAGAACTCCTTGAATATTTTCTTATTCAATAATGAATGTTCAATATTCGTAGGCGGAGACCGTCGTCGGAGGCGGACGCTCAAGCGTGCTCCTAACGCTACGGTTATTGGTTCGATTTCCACTCGAGTAATGAAATATTTAATATTTTCATTTTCCCGTGCTGGTAACGAGGCAAAGTGAAGACAAAATGCCTCAAGAATTCAGCCGAAAGTGGGTATCGCAGTGTCTTAATGGGTAACGAGATGCTGCGTGTATTAACTAGGTTCCTCCTAGGTTCCTCCTAGGTTCCTAACATTATGACTACAGCGTAGAGAACACTACGATATTAGAAGGACAAAAACCAAAAAAAAAATCAAAATACAAAACAAAAAACTATCAATAAAAGTCTATTTCAATACTTTAACACAACACCTTGAAATATTCAGCCATATATATAGCCAGTGAACTGATGTACCGAACGGTGACCATTATGGGTCACAGATCGCTGCACTCAATGCATCTCAATAAAAGATATATCCATCTATAGGCAATGTTTTAACCATCGATCCTTATTTATAGCTTTGTTTTGCCCCGGATTGTGGCCGCTTCTATTTACTGTGTGTAAAGTAACTGCATGTATGCAAATAAAGTTGGCTAGTTCAAGTTTGTTTGAGGGAAATGAAAAAAGAACGAATGAAATGAAGTCAGTTCTTGTGCAAAGGAACGTGATTCGATTCCCATTCGATGAAATAACATATTTAATATTTTCACTTCTTCTCTCTTGGAAGGGGAAAGCACGATGAAGAGTTCTGACACTCACCATGCAATGCCTCCAGAATTCGGTGAAAAGTTGGGAATGGAACTGTTTTAACACTAGGTTCCCAGGTTCCCTCTGCCCACTCTGCTATGTGACTGCGGCTGCGACGTGACGCTGATATATGATATAGTTTTCAGTAATATTTAGTAATTTTGGATAGTTTAGAAATCTTTTAAATATATTAGCAATTTAATGGATAATTTTTTAACTAACAACCTGTTGATAGGCAGATTTTGTAGGGTAAGCAAAAAATATGGAATCATTTATATACAATTACAACTCTTTTTTGACTAATTAGTCACATTGCATGTGGAATAGCAATCCAATGTTTCAATTTTGGACAACATATTGAATTTAGTCTGTTTTCAAAATTAATTTGCATTTTCCATTAGTCAGAGGCTGTTGTAGTACAGCGGAGCAGCGTCTGACATCAATGGGTGTGGGTTCGATTTCCACTCAAGGAAAATAGAAATATTTTCTCGTTCTGACAACAAGCCATTTCATATTTTATATATTATATTTAAATAATATTAATTCTTTATTAACAATGTAACTTAAATATACCAACACTCGATGTTTTAAAACACTACAACGGAGTACAAATTGATTTGATGGCACATTAGCGCTATTTATCTCGACGCATTTCCGCTTTGTGTGCGGTAAGGGAGAGAGAGTCTAATGATACATCACTACGTTTTCCAATTTACAACCCATTTTGATTGAGAACACAATTGTTTATAAGTTATACCAATTAGTTTTTAGTAAACTACTATGAAACCTGTATCAAATGTAAAACAATTAATTCAAATATTTTAATTTCCTCGCTTCGCAGCTTCGCAATATCACTAGAGGCGATAGACTATAGATGTGAAAACAACCAAGATGTCATTGGACTTTGAATGTATAATAATATCAATATTTAACGAGTGCCATGAAAACCGTGGTCGGTGTCTTAGACCGCCTTGATGGTTATTTCAAAAGTTATGTTACGTACAATGTCTGAGCCGTTATATTTTACAACTGTCACGGACGGCGCCTGAGACTATTATGAAAGTAAATATTATAGCTCTAATTTAACAGTTTCTATGATAAGATTTAGTTTTTATTAGTTTAGTTCATTACAAGTAGCGTTTTAGAACCCATTTTATTGATAAGTGGATTTTAATATTTTATATATATATAAAATATTAAATTTGAACCTATGACCAAACATTCTTCACAGACTACTGCTCCATAGTGTTGTGTATAAATAATATATGTACCTTAACACGTAATATTACTGTAGGTAAACATGAAAATTGAGATTGGATAGGCTCGCAACGTAGGACGACGGGTCGAGCCCGGGGCGGTTGTTATGTAAACTTATCTATGTATGTGTCTTACGTGAATATTATGTTATATATCGGAATTTAATAGGTACGCCCCCGTGGTACAGTGGTAAAGTGTGTGGCTGTGAACGCATGGGTTGTAAGTTTGATGTAAATTTCGAGTAATTCGGGATCTAGTTCGACTCATCGCTGCGATAAGTTGCAAATGTCTTGACATAATTTCTGTATACCAATAAATGAGTGAAGTATGTAAATATTTTTCTATGTATATTTCTACGTACAAAAATATAAAATATTAATTTAATTTGGTATAATTTTTGCACGATTGTGTATTATATAGTGAAATTGATTCCTTATAGAAATATTGACTTTGATAACAAAATTTATACAGCTCGTTTGTTGGTTAGTTTGTAATTAAATTTCAAAACTCCACCAAAAAATATATTTAAAGTAACAAATAAGTAAACGCAAACCATGAATTAAAACTAAGTAAGGCCGTGTGTCGTATAATTGCTGTGTTATTACGTGACTCGAGATCATGTAATTATTCCCATTTTGCTACAAAACAAAAGATTTTATAATTAACATCTATTATATATATATTTATACTACATATATATAAGAGTTCTATAGAATAGAACTTTTTTTTAACTAAGAATTGATTTTTATTCAGATACAGAGACTCGATGTATACACTGAGCTTATCGGACCGCTTACTAATAAGCACATCGAGTTCGTGCTTATTAATGTGTAAAGCTTATTTATAGTTTTCTAATTATTAACTTTAACTATCACCCACACGTGTAAATTTTAATGTATAAAGCTAAAATAGACAAACACATAATATAAATGTATAAATTAGATTTTCTTATATCTTTTATATGCTTTTCCGCTCTCACTGCTAACTTGAGATGGTAATTTGTAGTTCACCAACGTTATCCGCCCGAGTCTTCGCAATCCGCTCTACGGTAAACTAATCTTGTACTAATTTAGACTCGCTCCTTGCTAGAATTGAATCGAAAGGCCTATCTGTATAGTTGGTATTTGTTAAATTAAAGGCATTATTTTTTTTATGTTTTTGTTTTGTTGAGATAAATAGCAGGTATGTTTGTTTTTGTATTATATTTCTATAAAACAAATGTTTTTCAAGTAAAGCTACTTCATCATGAGACTTGATAATTATATGTAGATCAGATGACAATATAATATTATGGTACCATTGGGCTGGTCTGATGATGGATTAGAAGATGGCTGATGGAACTTTGCACTGCCTACTAGTAAATATTCGTTTAATTAATAAGTAATTATAAAAAATATATTTTAACTATTATATAACTTAACAACTTAGATGTACTTTACTTACATAAAGAAATATACATATTTGTAAGTACTTAAGAAATATACATGTTCCTTCCCCGCCAGCCAACTCTCGCCTTCCAACTGGTTACGTACTTAAGTTAATGGCAATAAGAGAGTAAAAAAAGCAATAAATCGAAATAAAATCGCTAACGAAATTAAGTACCATTAAAATATATAAATTAGTATAATATATTTTTACAATCTCGAGACCTGCTCTCTCCTCCGCGCATATTATCCAAATGAGGTAAACTTCGAGTATTTTGTGCGCCTTATTCAATCCAAGAGAGTGCACTTTATTTACTTCGCGTCTGGTCGACACTCATTTCAGATAACGTCGCTCACGTGTCTGCCGCGTTTACCGGTACTGTGTGGAGTGAAGCTCTTAAAACTACTATTTTATATATTAATATTTATATTTTATTGACCTGAGTGGATATCGAACTTGCAACCGTTGCGTTTATAGTCTGATATTTCTGCCTCTGCGTCTCGACGGCCTCAACTAATATTTCTGAATACTATGACTTTGTTTGTAATTGTTTTTGTAGGTTTGTGCTTAATTCCAGTCATATAGCTGTTTTTATCCACAATGATTCTCCAAAAAGAAAAGAATAACAATTTTGGCTTTCTAAGACTACGTCAAATTGAGAAGTTGGTAACGCATTTGTTGTTTTCAAATATAATTTTTTATTTTTTTTCTTATGTCAAGTGACAAATTTAAAACTTTATTAGATTTATATTGTGTATGATTTACGACGTTCTAGTGGCCTCTTCTTCATGAAGTTGAATTTATTTTAAGCATCTTAAGGTGTCAAGAACTCATTTAAAAAATTCAGAGTTGGGAATTTGATGTTTGAAGATTTTTTTTATATTTATATTGTGTTTTATATAATGGTGGGCGTACGGATATCGACTTATGTTTGTTTTTTTTCTGTTTATTAATTGATTATTCATTTTAATATTTAAATTACTTTATTAATTATAACTTTTTTTTCGGGCTAAACGCTGTATCCCGCATACAGGCTAACCTAACACCGCGTAATAGTCTAATAGTCTAGGTTTTTTTGTCAAACCTGCTTAGCGAGAAAACGCGTAAAGCTACTACAATATAAATTACATTAATATAGTAAATATATATTTTTCAGAATCAACTCAATTATTCTACAGGAAAGTTCCAAATGTGTGATTCGGGAAACCGACATTTATTTATTTCCACCATACGAGTCTACGAGACTCATATTGAACTTAGAAGACATGTTTACTTCGATATTTCAAGTCAATATAATCTGCAAGTGAAATTCAAAGACTATTGAACTGACACTGGTGAAGTGAAATAGTATATGAAATTTTCATATTACTTTTGGGTATTTTTCAGGGATATTAGTCGTAGATATTTTATTTTATAGATTGATGTTTAAATATATAAATCTAATTTTCATAATTTTTTTTGGAATTTTTCGGTTTTTTTGCCTTAATATTCTAGCTGTAAATAATACAAACATTTATGCGGGAAATATCTAGCCTCGTGACCGGAAAAATACATTTATTTCCGGTTTGCCCGTTGCTTTGTTAATGGTATACTATCATAAGATGTTAAGTATAACATCTTAAATGGTTTTGATTTATAGGAGAAAAGTAACACAATGACTCCAGATTTCGGTGAAAAGTGGAGATCGGAGTGTTTTGACACTAGACAGAGTAGACAGAGTAGACACTAACAGTGTCTGTCACTCTGTCTACCCTGATGCCATATGAACATTAGATCATTTTCAAAGAGAAACTCACAGTTTTTTTCTCTAAATACAAAATTATTCTGAAAAAATATACTTTTTATTTTTGTTAATAATATGTACCTAAGTATTAATTAACAAAAACACTCCAAAACCAAAATAATTTTAAGCATTTCTAATTTCACTGATAGTTTAGTATTACACTTAAGAACAATAGTCTTGGTTTCGATTTACTGATAGAATCGCTTAACGTAAGGCTCTAAACATTTAACCAAACGCCCACTGCGTTTAAGGTATCTACACAGAGCGGTGAATTGGAAATGGCGTATATTTAGTGGATTTTATTTCAATTCATATTATATTTAGCTCATAGTGGGATAGCTAAGGGATCTTGGGAACCTAGAGTTAAGACACTCCATTCCCCATTAAAATACTTCCATTCCACACTTTCCGCTTGGATCATTGAGTGTTGAGTGAGCCAGTGAATGAAAATATTAAATATTTCATTCCCCCAAGTCAAAATCGAAGCCACAACCGTAACGTTCACAGTCACACGCTTGTGGCCCTGCGCCACCTCTCTTATATATTACTTTGTTATTAATTATTGGGGTAAACAAATAGTGCACATGCATGTAAATAAAATAAAACCATAACAAATTTTATTTGTGTATATTTGTACGTATGACGTACGAGTATATTCTAATGAACATCTACTCTGTATCATTTTGATTTTAGCTTAAGAGGCGTTCGGCGTACCACAACTGCGTCTTTACTTAGTCTAATGACGCGATTTGTTATTTTGCGGTTTTACGATATATACGCCACTTAATTTCTTCGGAGTTCCATTATGAAGGTATCAGGGTACTCCTACTTTTCAACATGGATTAATTATTAGATAAATTAAAGACAATTTTTTAGCTAGGCGTGGGAAACTTTATTGTCAAATATTTATTTTTAGGCTTTTATTGCATATTTATCGAGCACAAGCACAAATCACTTATTTAGTATACGTATTTAGGAAACGTATAAAAATATGAACGTAGCAGGATTTGAACCCGCGCCTCCTGGAAACCATCCAAGCGCTCTGACTACCGAACGTTACGTTCAAATTTTTATACGTTTTCTATCCTCTTGCCAGGGAAGGAAAATAAAACCAGTTAATTCCCCTGAATGTGATTTGAACCCATAATCATTGTGTTTACAGTCAGCCGTACTCTCATTGCGACATCCTGTATATAGCAGGAAAGGTAGAGGGAAAAGTAGAGGGAAAGTGGGGAACGGAGTGTTTAGACACTCCGTTCCCCAATTGCCCCGAATTTTTGGAGGCATTGCATTGAGTAACAGAACTTAAGGCCGGCCTTTCTTCTTGGTGCCAGAACGAATAAATGAAAATATTAATAAATAATAATTTATTCCGTGGGAAGAGTGGGAATAGAAACCACAACCGTCGCATTATAGTTAACCCTTGTGCCTCTTTGTCACGATGGCCACAATATTTTTTTTGTAAGAGTTCGTAAGATACCTTCATTAAAATTAAAATGTTTTTACAGCCCTTTGTCTATAAAGATGACAATTTCGCCATTAATTAAATAGATTATTACCAAAGTTTAGATTACTTTAGGTCTTAATAATTATATTATCGTATATTATTCTGAACTAGTTTAATTTCAGTCTCATCTACTGAGTTTACTTTGGATAATCACATTTGCCGGGTATAACCCTGGCTCTTTAATTTTTAATTAAATAACGTAATAATGTATGAATTGAAATTATAATTTGGTTATACGTATTCGTACGGTGTATTAGAATTATTGATATTATCTGATATATAATAGAGTTAGTGGTAATATTTCTTTACGTTTATATTTCCATTTCTTCGCTCTGGTGTCAAAGAGATATAGCGTGGCGTTGAGTTCTGCTACTCAACAACGCAATGTCTTGAGAGTTCGGCAGAAAGTGGCGAACGGAGTGTCTTAACACTAGGTTCCTTCTGTCTACCCTGGCTGTTTGCGGGATACAGCGTGATTCTGGTTCAATGCTGGTGAATGTTTCGTAGGTAGGTTGGTAAGTTGTGCTTACGAGTATGTCTTACCTTATATAATCAACTCTCCGTGAATTTTGAATACCGAATATTTTTCATGTTTAAACAAATTAAAAAAAATAAAGAATACAACATATTAGTAGCTTCAGTGGTAATTTCTCTCTTTACAAGATTCTATCTACACTAATATTATAAAGATTAAGCCAGTCGTGGCGTATCGCTAATTAAATACAAATTCAATAAAAATATAATTAAAATGATATATATAATATATATTTAAATTCAAATAAGATTTCAACGAAGTTGCAAAAACAAAATAGAAAATAATATGTACCTAATTGTAAATAAAAATTAAAATGGCCAAGAATAAAACTTTTTAAAGCTCACAAATTCATTATAAGTATAAAATGGCAAATCTCAAGAAAGCGTGTTGAAATAAGAAAAATAAAAATATTAAAACAATTGTACGTATGAGGTTACTAAGTCGAGGCTTCTAATGAATGCGACGACCTAATTTCTCACTTTAACACTAAGTTTACACCACATAATTAGAGTGCTGGTGCTGCGGTCTAAGTTCTTGTAATAGATTATATTTTCTCACTTCACGACGTTTCCAGTTCATAACGGGCCAGGGGAACCTGGGAACCTACTGCTAAGATAATCCATTTCTATTATGACACTTCCGTACCCCACTTTTAGGTATTTTTGTAAAATGTTAAAAAAATATTTATTTGCGATTTAGTATCGTGTAAATAATTATATAAGCTTGGATAAACGCGTTTATTAAGTAATAATAGATAAATATTACAATTTTATTTAATATGTACCTAGATATACAGTGTAAAGCGATAAATATTTTAACTTAAATGAATACCTAAGTAACATGGAGTACGGGGCTGACAACACTAGGATCCTAATTTAATTTTACTCGTAGTATGTATTGATAATTCTTCAATAAAATCAGATCACCGCTTCAACCACTCATCTACAGAACTCTAAAACGATCACTCTGCTTAATTACAAAAAAAATATAGGAAAACGCTTATTCTTGTACATCTGCAATCCGCTACATGATTTCAGATTTTCCACTTAATGCCAAAGCATTTTGAGCCCTCTGTCATATATAAATAAGGCCGTTAAAAAATCAAAGCCGAAACAATGAGAAACTAAAACATAGTATGTGTGACTTGACATTAGGGAGTTTGCTTTTATAGATGCGGTTTGTTCGATCTTGTAGTTTGCTCTCTAGAGATCATTACTTCGAGTTTGAGTGTACATCGCTATATACTTTGTACAAAGTATATAGCGATATGGAGATATGCTTGTAAGTGATTGTTTATTTTTTTTAATTTAATTTAATTTAAATTTGATTTAATTTATATATTATAGATAGTCATAGTCTAGTCGTAGTATTATGGATAGTCATAGTGAAGGGATCGCCAAGTACTGCGGCCTCTACGTACCTCTTTTCAATCACATCAAAATCTTCGGGGGGTCCTTTATGACTTGATAGCATGATTTAATCTTTAACATCACGTGGTATCACGTGGTGGTGGAAAGTGTCTTAATGGAAATGTAATGTCTTAACACTGGGTTCTTAAGTTCTTCTGCCAACATTACTATGAATCGACAACTCGCCTCCTGTGTGATCGGAAAAATTTTCGGAAGAGCTCAATCGATATTTATGACAGTTTCACTGGAAAACTCGCGAAGTCGAGGCGGAACCCTCATCTTAAAATATAATATACTTCATGTATAAGTAATTACGTATAAATAAAAATAAATATTTAATTATATACAATAGTATAAGAACCCTTACAATAGCTGGAACCAAGACCTACATATTTTTATACAAAAAATATTGTTAGTACGACATTAGAAGAGCGTTGTTCGTCTAGAATATTTTATTTAAAATACTCTGAAGTAGCGCAGTTTTCTTATGTTACAGCCGTTGTTGTTATTTATATAAATTATTTTTTAAATTACCTCTTTGGTTTAGATCTGCAAATGCTCGAATCCGATTATTCGAATTATAATTTTCTTAACAATTAATTCTTCTTGCAATTGTCGACGCTAATTATGCGCGTTCGTTTATGCGCGTAAATTTTTCTCATATAATATGTTTTTCTTTAAGTTATGTTTACTTTGTCACAATAAATGATTTGAAACTTAATCGAACCTTATAAAATGTGAACAAGTCATCGCCTGCAGCTTTGTATGCGACGATATATGAATCTTAGTATGTGAAATCTAAAATCCTCTCTTTTGACGTTTCCGTAGAAACTTTGCCAATTGTTTTCAACCTATTCCTAAATTAAATTTCTACTTTCTGTTTCTGTGCAAATTACCCAGTAGCAAACGAGTTTTATATGTCAATTTATAGTACATAATTACATAGCAAATGTTTTACCGAATATAAAAAAATAATAAGAATTTTCTAAATAAAAACAAATCTCACAATCGCATTAAAGTTGACTGGCTTGACAATACAAACTTTCCGCTAAGTGGAAAAGTTCGCCTCCAAAATGACAAAAAAAAAACAAATCTTGAAAACCGGTGAAAATTCAATGTGGTTGGCATCACTATCTATATATTGCTTTTTAAGATAAGCTCTCGTTCTATTTAAAACTTTAACCGGTCTTTTTTTTTTGTTTTATCTTTTTAAACGACCGAGAATTCATTGTGAAATGGAAACGTAGAGATTGCTTAGATTGAAATATATTTATTAATGTCTGTTTTTTTAACTTCATAGAACGAAATATTTAGTATTATCATTTTCAGCATTCAGCAGCAGCAGCAGCAGCAATGTGACACTGAGTGTCATAAGACTAGGTTCCCTCTGAGTACCACACTATTACTAAGTACTACGTGCGGGATACAGCGTAAAGCAAAAAAAAAAATTGTATTATCTTTATAAAAAGCATTTGTTTTTTCCTGTAATATTGTTCTCCGAAGATAATTTATTTTCATCGTAAGCAAAATGCTTATGAAAATGATTTCTAAGAATTTACGTAACGCAGTGGAATAATGAAAGCGGTATATTTTAATGTTATTTAAATATATGCAACCTGACGTATTTCCAGGCTGCCCGTCGTCTCACTCAAGTAGATTATACTTATTAGATATAATTATATGAGTAAATAAAATATTAGGTTTTTATCTGGTTTTGCTATTTTTAAGAGTTTTTTTAAGAGTTTTCCACTCTATTCTAAGTTATTAGTAATTATACTTGTGCCATTACATTATTAAGAATAAATTTATGACTTTTTTTTTAAATTTAAATATTGTATAATTTATATTACTATATTTACTACAATGAAGAACTCTTCGTAGTAAGAAGAAGAAGAAACGGAAATCTTCTTTGGAAACTTTACTATCTTCTTAGGTTCACGTACAAATTGAGCTACCTCTAACAATATACCTGCTAATGTTGATATTCGTCTCGAAAATAATACTACAACTTCTTAAGACCAGGTTCCTTCTTACTTCCCTACTATATACGAGACACAGCGTGAAAGTTGCAAAAAATAATATAATGTATACTAATAAATCTCAAAAGCTCCGAATACAGCTTTGACGAGCCGGATTTACGTATTTACACGTACACGTGTTCCCTACAGAGTGCCTTCATGAAAACAAAACCGTGAGTTCTTTAAAATTGAATCATGTCCAAATCGTGACCTAAATGAAAATAATATTTGGCTGACAGTGAAACGTGAAATTATTATTGTGTCATTAGAATATTCTCATGTTCCAGAGTTATATTTAAAAGTTGAAAGCGTTTGACATTTTATGTAATAATTTTTTCAGGCTTACGCTTTAGCAGGGTAGAGAGAAAGAACTTAGTGTTAAGACTCTCTGTTGCTCGTTCCCGCTCGAATTGAACTTTAACTTTTCTTCTTATCTTGCCGGGGGATCATTCCCCTACCCTCATGCATGCAGCCAGATGCTGCATGCATGAGGATGCTGCGCTACAACAGCCTAATTCTATATTTATATGTATATGTATTGGTGTATCTTATGAAAAACAACTTTTGCCTGACGGATTTTAAAGAAACAAGATAAGGGTTATTTCATTTTCTCATTTTGCTTCTTTGGTAGTCTAGCTGACTTTATTTTTCAATTCTTATACATTTGTTTTGTTACCTTTGCGGGGAAAAAATATTTAATCTGCAGAATAAATACTGATGTTGTAATGCAGTCTTGTAAATTATGGTTTTAAATATATATAATAAAATATTGAGGACATCGTGGCGCAGGGGCAAAAGCGTGCGAATGAAAAATACAACCCGTTGTGGGTTCGACTCACACTCGGGGAACGAAATATTTAATGCTTTGATTTCCTCGGTCTAGTAACGAGAGAGCGCGGCGTTTACTTTACACATTCAACATGCAATGCCTCAGGAACTCGGATGAAATCGAATGCTTTAATAGGGAACCGACTGTCTTAACAGTAGGTTTTTCCCAGGTTCCCTCTGCATACCCTGCTATTTGCGGTATACAGGGCCAACATACTGTAAATGATTAAAACACCAATCTATATATAAAATTAAATTTACTTTTCTAGATATTTAAACAAAGGATGCCGTTTTGAGTGTTAATTGGAGTTAGAAGTCCATGGCACCATCGACCTTATTTCCCCTACCGAAGCGTCTATTCGTTCATGACAAAACTTCACTGGTTCTTTTCTCATTAAGGTATAGTTTCTTAAACGATATCTTTACTTAAAAAATCACAATAGCTTTTTTAATTAAAGGCGATCGTATGCTATTAACGGCTGATCTAATCGGAATCTTAGCAAAGAAAGAAGATGTAATAAAAAATATATATGTATTTTGGGGGTTTCCCCTCTTTTAACAAAAGCGAGGACATTCCTCTTATACAGAGTAGGTAAAGAGAAATTAATGAAAATTTATCAGTCTGTAACTTTGAAAATCGCAAAAAAATGCAATAATATAACTCGAACAATTCAATCATCATTACTCATCCATTACAAAAATTTGCTTTATACATCATAGGCTTCCTATTTCATATAAAACCCTTAAAAACTCGTTATCCAGGGATTTCCCGTGACAATGGATTATAAATTTACAAAAAAAGGGGTACTTTGTACAAACAACCATTGTACAAACGTATAATGTTACGAGTAAAGAATTAAATTCTTGTAATATCGGCTTAACACAAAATGAAATACATGTATTATAATGAATTAAAGCAGATGGATGGTTATTTGATAGAGCCTCGTTTTTATACCATTTTTTAAGGGTTTAAGATACATATTGTATTTATATTAAAATTAGCTAAGTACATTTTTATTCTTGTAAGTCTAAATCTGGTTAACTATACCATATTACCATATAGATTACATTAATGTATTATCTATAGGAAAACACAATCTAACATGTAAATCTGCTTATTCCTTTAAAAATAAAAGTTAATTTTAACTTAAATAAAACATTCTCCGCTTAGCAATATATGGATGAGCTTTCGAGATCACCATCTCACACGAATAATGAAGAGGGTCCCCCGAGATGTTACATAGTTGAATTATTTTGACGCGGGTACACCACTGTCAAAATAATAAAGCAAGTTTGTGATATGATTGACGTGGATCTCACTCTTACCGGAAGTAAGTTGTTTTAACAATGAACACGAGCGCTGAAAACAGTATATGTTAACATATCGTTGAATTATGTTAATTATTTCAATAGGAAAATTACAATACACTCGTAGTGTAGATGTGACGTCACTAGCGAGTGACCTACAATCGTTTACACTTTTTCAAAAACTGGCTCTACACCTGTTGTATGACGGTTAACGCGACAGTCTGTGGTTTCTATTCCCACACGAGGAAATGAAATATTTGATATTTTCATTTTTGCTATCTACATCATACATAAACCGCGGCGTTGAGTTGCGCCACTCAACACAGAATGGTTCCAGTTTTCAGTGGAAAATGGAGAACGGAGTATCAGAAAAAAAAGCAGTAATAGATATACATTTAAACAGTTCAACCTACATAGCCAGTAGCCCATACAGCCTACACTTCAATGTGTACAAACGCGATAATTAAAGCCTATTTAATTCAATAGCAATTTCCCTACATTTATCAAAAGGATCAAAGTATCCGCACAATGAGGCCAGTCATTATGTGAAATAGCCAACAATTGCAATGGAAAAACGTATAGAATAGCAATCTAATTGTATCTATTGCTTTCAAAGCACATTTTTGTGGCACATTTATATAAGTGGTTACGTTTTGCATAATGAAATTTTAACTTTCGATTTTTATTCCTGAAAGTTATAAATATCAATCATTATTTTTATTTTATTAAATAATCTTAAAATTGTTTATTGAGTGAGCTAAGATTATTTAGGCACGTTGTTATTTTTTCCATTTCTCACGCATTTTAAGGAAGTAGAAGAGAGGTTGAGATAAAGTTATTATATTTTTAAATTTGAACTCATGATGGGTTGACTGCTAAGATCTAAGTAGGTACCTACCTATTTAAACGGTCTAGACCGATTAGCATGGTAAAGCCGTACTGGCTGCTTACGAATTATCTTTAATATGATTTTATGGTATTTTATCCAAAAAATACACATAAAAATTTTGAAGTTTGTATAGAAATAAAAATATTAAATATTTCGTTGTCCAGTGTGGGACTCGAACCCACAACTGTCTCTTACAGTTACACACTTGTGCACCTGCAACGGCCTCACTCCTGGACGGTATGTCAATCTGTTCAAGTTTGATGGCGGTCGAAAGAGGTTGAGATCGTTTGGCTCTCCGTTCTCTTTGGCTATCCCGCTAGGGAAGGGACGCGTGGAACTACTTCAATTGGGATAGGACTATGTATTCAACATTTTAACTTATGGCAATGCTATTTATAAAAGCTAACTTTGAATTGAAGTTGACTTCGGATTAATACAGAAAGCTCAACTTAATGCTAATTTAATGTTCATTGTTTTGAATAAAGAGGCCGTTTTAGTTAATTCGCCATTGTAGTCAAGTTTACGCATCTCCTTCGTCTTACCACGTCTGAGGCTCTGGTGACAAATTACTTAGTTGTCCTCATTGGACAACCCAATGTCGTACTTTACCTTAAATAGTTTATTTGTATTCATATCTATATTCAATAATGTAACATGGAAAATCTTATATCATCTCGGGAACAACTAGTTCGATTTATCATTTATCGAGGAAGATTATAGACTATATTATAACACGCAAAAAACTCTCCGTCTATCTTTTAAGAATAACCGACAGGACATAATTTTATGTTTTGTAAATGAAATAAAAAATGAAAAAGTATCCTTATCTAATTAATTAATGTTGTTATGCGTCTTATATAGGCCTAGGTTGTCTTTTGCAACAGCTTTTTTAGTTTAAAAATACGGAAGCAGAGTGATCGTTGCGTCGCGTGTGAAGTGACTATCGGATGTCAGTAGCCGCAGGCAGTGAGTAATCTTACCTATTAATCGGCTGCACGCTGTATCCCGAACACAGCAGGGTAGGCAGACGGAACCTACTGTAAAGACACTCCGTTCGCCACTTTCTGCCGAATTCTAGAGGCATTGCGTGTTGAGTGGCAGAACTCAACGCCGCGCTTTACTTCGACACCAGAGCGAAGAGATGGAAATATAAACGTAAAAAAATATTTCAAATCTTATCTATTATTATTTTACAATCTATTTAATCTATATTAAGATAACAAAGCGTTAAATTTTAGAATATATTAGTTTAGATTAATACAAATCGTATTATATTGGCCGCTCTCCGCCATCGATAGATGGATTATTCAATTCCTAAGAAGGTCAGAGATAACCTACAGTATATAATAAGTACGGTTACGTACTTAAGACGTACAGTCGGACTTACTAGACACTTCGGGTCGTTACAGCAAATTTACGAATGAAAACGGTATCTCAAGATCGATTTTACATTTGAGAGAGGCTTGTAAATAATGTGTCATCTGTTATACACATTATTTACAAGCCTCTCTCAAATGTCAACACTTAGACGGAGCTACAATTGCTAGTATTATATATTATTACGAACGCGCAATGTCTTCTTATGACAAGGATTAAAAAGTATTCCCACCTATCGAACCCACAGCTGTCGCATCTACAGTCACTCGTGATACTGCGCCAACAGTTTCTTAGTTGTAGATGAGAAAATATCTTCAGCAGTTCCTAACCATTTGTCTAATAAAACAATTTCTCCATAAAGTGATGTTTTTTGAAGACATTTTAAAATTCTTTGACCGCCGTTTACTTACAATGAATTCACAAAGTTTCGTGTATACTATCGCAGAAACCACTACGAGGAAGTAACTCTTCGTTTTGTCGCCTCCGCCCGCTCCCAAGTTTGACATTTTGTTTTTCTAACTTTCAAACTTTGCTACTTGTTCTCCTTTCTAAATAGAAAGATTTATACGAATACATTTTTAGTGTATCTATGCTTTATACTCATATATATTATGTTAGATATAAAAACACGATAGAAATTATTATATTTATTTTTTTTGTTTTTCCTACTCTAGTAGACAAAATGCAGCGTTGAGTTACGCTACTCTAAGCTCGGTATATCGAAACTTTAATGTAAAGGAGGATTTTCTGTACTTATTTATATTTAAAATTTATTAAAGAACAGAAAATAAAGAAAACAAATAACTAGATTCATATATGAAAAAAAAAAATAAACACACGCTAGAGACCCTATAGTCCCATAGTTGATTCTTCGAAAGTATGCCAAAAACTTTACTTGAGATAGCTTTTTGGAGCGAAGCTCTTGAAGATGGTCCTTTCTAAATCTTGTACAGCGAAAGTTGTCGAACTATTCGTCTAACCGTGACGCTTCGAAATATTCGTCTTCATCGTATTAAAATGAAATTTTGTATAAAATATTAAAATTGCATGTCATTGTATAGATTTTTTTTACTAGCGACGCACTCACGGCTTCGCTGGTTTTATATATGATCATATCTCTGTGAAATATAATCATGCAAATATTGCAACTTAAATATAAATTTCAATTAGAACATTTTAAAAGTAAAGCTGTAAAGGATCACTTATATCTGTTTAACTCTAATGAGCTTTGAACCGGAAACTGTGCTTAATCGACTATACATATCGTAGAAGTATAGCTATCGTAGGAAGTCTTATTTTCCACGAAACAAAAACAGAACAAAAAAATCTTCAACAGCAAAACCAACGTCGATCACCCAAATCTCCAATTGAAACTATAGAAGAATATAATAGAAACTAATACCGTTCACTCCCGCATCCTGCATCTGAGGCCTCCACTATCCGCATTACATACGAAACGAGGGTGAAAACTAATAAAGGAATATCCGTTAAGTGCGTTAAGTCCTTTAGTTAGATCTGAAATGATGTTACGTGCCCAGAATGGCGATCGCGTTCAGGATACCTTACTAAAATTTGATTCTGTGAAACGGTCTTTGTCCAACTTCCAGCGTTGCAAACTCGTTCAATTAATTTTAGTATTTTTTTTTCTCTCACTTTTCGCTCAATTTCAGACATCGCGAAGCTCAATGCCGTATTTTTATAGTTCTGTACATCTAAAAGTAAAAATTGAATATATTTCATCTTTGTAGAAAAACTTTCAAAAACCAAATTAGAAAAATCTAAAACGTGAAAATCCATACTTACATATTTCATAGAAAACACTCTTTACAAACTTACATTAGTAGTTAATTTCATACAAAACGAGAACACACGGCCGTAAACTTAACTTTGTCAACTTAAATAAATTGTAATTTCCGTTGACAAACGGAAACCGGAAATTGGTACGGAACCCTCGTTATAAGAGGCTTACTCTTATTTCACCAGTTTTTTGCTTATTAACAGAGCGAAGTGAAATTTAATATTTCCTCCCAATGGGAATGGAATCCCAGACGTGACGCTTACAGTCAAACGCTGTACCACTGCGCCACGACGGCCTCCTTATATTAGAAAACTTAAGCGATGACGTTAACGTTTGCATATATAAGGCAGTTAAGGATATTTTTGCGAACATTTTATTTTATTTTCCACCCATACTTCGATAGGTGATATTTCTTTGCGACGACGTCTAATGGCACATTATATTGATACTCAGCAGGAAATAGGATTTGAGGCCGTCGTGGGGTAGTGGTACCGCGGATGACGGAAAATGTGACAATTGTGGGTTCGATTTCCATTTGGGGTAATGAATTGTTTTATTTCTTTAATTCATCACTCTGGTTCGTACCTTAACTGTAATAAGTATTTATTTAATCAGTATCACGCTGTATCCCGCACCCACACACACATAATACATTAGAAGCTAGTGCAGCTTTTCCATGCTTATCGGGCTAGACCCTTTAAATAAATATTTCATTTCCTCTAGTGGGGATCGAACCCACAACCAGTCACTTTTACAGTCACTCGTTTTGGTCCCTGCGCCAAACAAAACTGGCTTCAGTAATTAACAATTTACCAATATATCTCCTGAATAGTCCTTAGTGAAAAATTGTCTTCTTCTCAGCAATGAAATGAAATTTATCATAAAAAAAATATGATCTATAAATATATCTTATATTTTCTTACACGTGATACTCTAGAAAATAAATAGAAACATTTAAATATTATACTGTCCTTGTACTCGTATAATGTCAACAGACCGTCTGTCCGTCCGCTTCGTATAGCCTGTCGTTAGGACTTCCACCCTAAAAGGGATAGATATATTACCTCATAAACGCCTCAGTAATGGCTATCTATATCTTAATACTGACTGAATTTAAGATCTATGACGCTTCCTAAGCAGATTGAAGCTCTATTTCAGTGTATTTACATTTAAATGTATTTCCTTAGGCCATCATGGTAGAGCATCAGAATGTAAACGTGACGATTGTAGGTTCGATTCTGCAATTTTTTTTAGGCAGTTCTTAGTTAACTTATATTATCTATTTGTGGGTCGTTACATTTCTATAAGTTCATAAATTTTAAAAAAGTTGAATCAATACAAGACATTTTTACGCAATGTTGCTACAAAATAACTAATATTTTTTTCTGAATTAGATAAAACTTTGATTTTCATATGGATAATAATAACTTAAAAAAGATGTAAGATTTTATAAATAAGACGAAAGTAATTTCCATTTAGTAAATAAATATAGTACATTCGGCGGGCGCTCACACGTTTGCCTTCTTTTTAACAAATTTCGGCGCTAAAGTTCACCACCCAGCATACTCACAGGGAAAGAGAGAAAGCAATAATTATATACCGCTATCTACTTACTCTCTGCTTACCTTGCAAAAAATAAATGAAAATAAAATAATTTTCAATGGGCGTCCGGCGTAATAACGGCCTGTGCTGTCAACCGCGTGTTTAATTAATTAACGAGAGAAGAATTACGGCAATAATGAAAATGAATGTAAAATTTTAACGGTTTTTAAATTGTTACTTACATATTAAAGAAAGAAAAATACAAAGGAATGATCAAAACGTTTATGCTAGTAACAATAATAATAAATTGCAATAAGCGTATCAGAATTTCATCGTAGTTTGAAAAGAACTAATGGTTTAATTGTGTAGAGTGCTTGGACGGTTTCCAAGAGGCGCGGGTTCGAATACGACTGCGTGAAATTGTTAATACGCTCCTAAATATAATAAAATGAAAATTCACTCAAAATAACGTAACGGTATAATAGCATATAATAGGCAAATCTTCACATCTTCAAGCAGATGTTAATATAACCTGTAAAATAAAGTTACAAATCCTTTTAAGTGTAAGCTTTGAGGATGGAGTGATAAAATATTCCGTTCTTCAACTTTAAGACAAGCTTAGGAACAATCTCGAGGCTTTTATTGTTCTTATTATCTTGTGAATTTTGTTTATTGCCCTTTGCAGTTGAAAAAGTTGAGTAAAATTTGCGGGGTGGCTCCTTCGGAGATTTAGGGGTGACGTTTAAAGAAAATTTACTTCGTTTATGAGCGAGAATGATTTAATACGATTTCCTCCCACGTTATCTGCTTCTAACTTTTTTAAGGTATATTTCTGCATCTAAATAGAACTCGTCCGAAGTATTAGAACTTGTGTGTAGTGTTAGTTAGGGAACCAAGTGTAACATACCGCATCGCCCAATTTTCGAGACACTGCATGTTAATTGACGAAATTCAACGCCGCACCTTGTCTTGTTACAAAATGTAAATAATTCATCCTCTGAGTAGGAATCGAACTTACAACTGTCACGATCAAAGGCTCATAGACGATAAAAAAAACCAATATTTAACATTGTAATGGTATTCTGTAAGAATATTGAGACTACATGATCCCGAAACAAGTGAAATTCAAAGCGTTTACATCTCTTCACCTCGCTAAAAACCCTTAGATCTCGAAATATAAATTCTATGTTACAACTTTTTGGTGTCGTGACTGAAATTAGGCTTCATCATACTTTTCAGAAGAGGGTAGATTCCTTGGACATACAATATTTATCTAATCAGCTTAATTACAGCAATCAGCTTAACATTCTAATCCCCTGCTATAGCAGGGTAATAGAGTGATTTTAAGACACTCTATTTCTCATTTTCGCCACAAGCGTTTTATATACATATAATACTTTTGAAAATTTATCCAAAAATGAACAAAAGCATACGGAGAATAAAGTTACGAAGCTCCCTTTCCCAGCCATTGACTACACATTGTTGGACAATTTCAGATTCGAGTGGAAAGTTTTGCCTATCGGAGTAGTTCGCAGGAAGTGCTGCTAACATGTGTTGAGAGGGAACTTGAGTGAACATCGACAATTTTTTTTTGTTACACGACGTTATTTTAAAAAGGATTTTTTTTGGTGAAAATAAATCATGAGCTTTGGCTATATAAATTGAATTATCGTAATTAACATATTACGATAACTAATACTTTTGCTTTTAACACGTAAAAATTTGTTTTTATTATATATACCTGCATATAACTTATCTATTTTTAAATACTCTATTTTTATTTATTTACTATGTTTTGTTTTTTTGGTGATTAATAAATTTTGGCAAACAAGATTTTTGTATTTTTCTATAAAAATGGTTCTGACTAAATCTACAACTACGATAGAAATATACAGTAGAAACAATACAATTATTATTATATATTTTTTTATTATTAATTTACAAATGGTCTCTCAAATATATATTACTTAAGTTCGTGAGATAAAATTGTAATGAAGCAGATCTATTTTTCGGGATATTGTAACTCAATCGTCCTTGTAAAGACCTTTTAAAGGGCAGTAAACTTTGTTACATTTTGAAATACAGCATTATTGAATTCATTGGAAATTTCACTTTATTGTAGATTGAAGTCAATACTTGAATAATATATTGATAAAAGTGGTCAAAATTACAAGATTATCTCTGCTTATATGTATATTCTGTTCTAGATTAGTGGAATATAAAAAAAAAGTTTAAATTTACAATATTAATATCTGCAGAATATTTTTTTAAACTTTTAAAATTTAGATTTTATCTTAGTTAAATTGATATATCTGTATGATATTAATATTTAAATAAATTCCAGCAAAATAGAACGATTTCTATAGATAAAAAGTATACATGAAAAAATAAAATATCTGTAGTGAAATAGGAATAATTTAATATTGTAGATACATCCATATGTATGATATGATAATTCATGAAAGATTGACCTAAATCTATGGTTGTAATTGTAATATCGGGTTATAATAGAGAAATTATCCGACAGTTCAACTTAAGCTATTTCTATATCAGTTATATGAAACTCCAATTAGAATTAATATTAAAGGCGAGATGATTATATAGTTTAAGATAAAGAGCTTTATATGAGTATTATTGGAGGATCGCTCAGAATATTTTTATCTGTGGTCGGGAAACGGAAACTTTAAAAGATAGATTTACGATAAATATATATTTACAATATTCCACTCTTAAAGCTTATAAATAATCAAAATTAGTAAGAGAAATCAGGTCAAAAGTCCAGTTATATACTATAAGCTAATATACATTATACCCCTGACACTGATGAATTATAATTTCATCCTTCCCGAAACAGCCTCACTATTCTAAATGGCGTCAATTAAAATGACAAAGAAGGGAAAATGTGAATGGAAAGAGATAAAAGATTTGAAAAATGAGCCCGAACTCCGTTACAAAGTGACAAAAGATACTTCGTTAGTTAAATAGCGGGGCCGTTATAACGAATCCAGCCGCATAATCGGAATATTATCAATTTTAAAAAGCCTACTACGGTAAGTTTAATTGTGTAATGAGAATTGACGGTTGTGTTTTTATCCTGGGATCTCTTTTTTGTTACTTATTACTTATTTTTTTTCTATAGATTATGTAAAATACTACTTTTGCAATGTGTGTAAATAATAAAGACGTCAACTTGGTACGTGGATACGTGGGATACTATGATGGTCAACGCGATTTACCTTTCGGTAAGCTTTTTTTTATTTCTTTTCTTGATAAGAACTACGACCACTAGGTCATCAGAGCTTAAATTCGGACGGAAAGCGGGAAATGGAAATGTCTTGAAATTAAATTCTATATTTAATTTCAAGACACATTATATTGCAAAAATAAAAATACGAGACACCAAATGTTCAATTGCGTTATTTGATTTATTTTTCAAAAAGCGAATACTATATTAATATAATTTCACCCCTTACAAATAGATTTTCAGTGGTTCAGTAGATATTTGAGAATCTGTATTTTTTAAAACTGGATTCTTAAAGAAAATTTGCAAATAAAGTCCAACTGTTCATGTGCGTTCGTAGCCAGGAGTCATTTTAAAAACTTCTGTAGAGTATTTGTATAGAATTATCTCTGAAAATTTCATAAGGCTCGCCGAACAGTAAATTTTTATTTTTCATCAATCTACAATGCTTATAGAGTACAAATATTTTAATATAATATTGCAAAGGCCGTGAATTGGTTAATGTACTTGGATGGTGATTAATATTAACTTTCACAGGCTGGAGAATAAGTGTCTCATAAATAAACATTTTTATAACTACAAGTGCACATAAAGAATAATAGCTTTTTCGACTTTTTATACATTTTCAAAATAACATTATGGAGATAAGAATAACACTATGAAAACGCACACAAAAAGCAAATAAAAATTAACTTCAAAACACTTTTTCTTCCATACTTCGTGAACGGTTAACCCAGGCTGAGGGTAGAAAGCAAAAAATTATCTGGACATTTCACGAGACATAAAATACAAGGTAAGTACTTAATTACACTGTAATCCTCGGTGACACTATCTGAGCAAGGTGCGAGACTAACCACCGTTTACACGCTATGTTATATCGTTAGGGTTTGCGGCCTAGTGGCATGGAGGAAATGAATTTGAAAATGTATGTCGCGTTGTGTTGCAGCGGGAGAGCGCGGGTACGATTCCCGACTCAGTTCAGTTTTCACTATTCAATTTGTTTCGATAGGAAATAAACAAATAATGTGAATAAAAAATATTTTATTCGACTGAAGTGCCATATAATAACTATTTTATAATATAAGTCTAGTTTGAAGAACCAAGTCATAAACTACAAATAATGTAAGATTTTTATTAAAGGACGTTATTTATGTGAACTATTATTTATCTTATTCATAAAACTTTTAGTAAGAAATGAAATAAGGCTTTAAAATAATATTCTTTTTCAAATATAATTTTACATAACAAATTTAAAATATTTTTTATTTCTCAGGAAAAAAAACAATACGCACTTAGGAAAGAAAAAACATTTTCCATAAAAACAGAACCGAACAAGAGCAAGTCGGGCTCGCCATCTAGTGTTTAGTTTTTCACTAAGCACGCAATGCCTCTTTCTTCACTGCCATATGCGGCATACAGCGTTATGTTAAATGAAATACATAAAAAATCATAGAATTTCTAAATTGTTACTTACATATTGTATCGATAGTGTTGAGATAAAGATAGAATATATTTAATAGTGTAATTTAATAGTGAGAAGCTTATACTCTATAGGTCTTACGTGAATAATAGTTTAATGTACTACATCATTTTGAACAAAAGCTTTTAAAGTAAACGATACTTAGAATGTTGGAATCACTTTTACGGTAAACTATTTCCTGTAAACTAAGTATAGTGTTATATTTAAAGTAATTATAGTAATTTTGTTCGAAACTTCCACTTTATTTATTGTGTATTTATTTTGCAAGGCTATTCTACATTTTATGTTACTTGGTTCAAATATATATTAAATATAAAAAATATATATTATAAAGGTTTTCTAAAACTGACATTCAACGCACTGCCAAAACTAGTGAATATGACAAGTTAAGGAGTGGAGAAGGCAACTAACTAGAAAAAGATTCCTCGAAATTCATCGACAAAATGTAAATATTAGGCATTTCACTCCCACGAGTGGGAATAGTACGTAGGACCGTCACGTTCCACGCTTGTGCTTCTGCGCCACGACAGCCTCATTTATAAGGTTTGGTCTGCCTATGTAAATATTAAATAAATTCGTGTCGTCATCGCTAGCGACGCTCAAGTTACATATTGGTTAGTGCTCTACAACTAGGTCACTCTCCCTAATGCAATATTTGCACGTAATCGGAAAATTCAAGAATCACTTTAACATACCGATCCTATTTCCCATATACTGTTTATATCTCGGGAGCACTATTGGTGTGTAGTGGAATTTTAGAATAAACTTAAACAGGCTAGAATAAAATTACTGTCAGCAAAATATGACAGTTATGGGTTTGATTCCCATTTGGAGGATGAATTATTTTCATTTCTGGCTCTGGTGAGAGGGTTAAGTCTACAATATGTCTCGAAAATTGGCTCAAAATTTAATTTTGTTGTATCTCTTTGGACACCCCATGTAACAGACATGGCGAACGTAGCGTAAAATAAAAAAAAAAACTATTATATTTATTATATTTAACTATATAATAAATATAATAGTTTATATATTAAACTTTTATATTTATTTATTAAAATTACTGTGTATTGCTTGACATCTAGTTCAGAATAGTAATTTATTATAAAGATTCGAATGGAATTTTTCCTGGTTATGGCTATTGAATATAAATAAATGTACGTAAGTAAGTAAAGTAAAGTGTTTTTCCGGTTCCTAATATTTTTAGAGACTTTTGTCTCTAAAAATATTCTTGTTCAAAATCTAACTTTTCTGTTTTATCATATAGAGTATAGTAAGTATTTATCACAGTGGGAATCCAATCCACTATCGCCAAGTAGAAATACTCTTCAATTCTCAAAAGTTAACGTCAAACTAAGATTATTTACTATTACTCAATGAAAGCACTTTAAAATCTCATGTTCAAATGTAAAAGCTAACTTTACTCAAATTAAAGTTGATTACATCATCTCCCAAAATGTGGACTTCATTTAAAATAAAAAAAAACTTATATGTGGTTTAAAAAATGTGATACTGTAAATTAATTTTAAATTAACATTATGCTTAGTAGGAAACTTCCTAGTAAATGTTATATTAAGATAATATTATAAATTACTTTATAGAATTGCTTGTTCTTTTTGAAAATAAACACCAAATCGATTGTGATATCACCTAAGTATATGGCAGTTATGTACGTATTATAGAGCGGTAGACGGAATTTAGTGTTGGGACACTGTATTGATCAAGTATATTCTAAAAATATACTTGATTTTAAAAATGGATCTAGCAGATTTTCCTCAATGGAAATCGACCTCAGAACCTTCGCTGTTCCACTGCGTCACCTGGGCCTCTGTCTGTATCATATAGGTAAAAATTAACATATTGATTACAAGAGACCCTTGTTCTGACAATATTGTACGTTAACCGTTAAAGTTGGAGACGATGATAAAAATTCATGAAGTAATTTTTCCGTGACACTGAAAAAAATACAAAAGAACAAATTTATATAGTCGCTTTGAATTTTTTAAGCTGCACTCCAGAAGAGTGTGAATATATGAATGAAAACAAGTAGAAAATAAGCATTTGACTGTAACGTGGTATTTTGCTTAGAAACAAACATTAAACTATAAAACGGGGTGGTTGTGATTTCGATTCCCACTAAGGGGAATACATTATATTCGTTTCCTTGCGTTTCTAGTTACGAGAAGAAGAGTAGACAACAACATATGTGTATAATATAAAACCTGTTTCTTTATTCAAATAATAAAAATAAACATTTTATGACATTTCTGACAGAAGAATTGACTTCGGTTAGTCAATTTGGTAGATTTTTTAAGGTATCTATTAACAGATGGTAATTTGGTTTTTATTTATTTGGTAATTAGTTAGAAAATATATATCAAACGAATGAGAGATACTGAAGATTTCCTTGTAAAAGGACAAGAAACAAGAAAAGATGAAAAGGCGGAAACGACTATTAATATTGAGGAGAACGTAGAGAATAAAGATAATTTAGATAAAAGTAATCTAGACCAAGAAACAGATGCCAAATATAAATTAGATAAAGATGAGGTTTCGAATGTGAACACTGAGCATGTTGTAGGATCGTTTGTAGTACAACAAATAAATACAGTGATTCGTCATGACAGTAAACAATTAGATAAGGGCACACATTGGGTACAATATAATAAAGGTACAACGAAAAAACATCTATCTTATATAAATATATTGTATTATTAATATTACTTTATTATTATTAATAATAGTACTTCTATTTCGTTCTATGACAATATTTATTTCTTAAAATTTGCTTTGAGAAAAACAAAAAAATTTGCTATTTGTTGTCATAGAATACTCTTTTGTTTCTCACTTCAATGGAATGGGATGTAGGTTAGCATTAAGAGGGGATTTCCCAAAATCCCCTACAGGAACGGAAAGGGATTAACGTCTTATAGTTGAAACTATGAAAAATATAAATATATGGCATGATTCACAGTCACGTAAAAAATATTTTCTTTTTCTTTCCTTTTTCTGAAAAGGATTTTTATAGACGTTGTTAGGTTGTTGTTATATCTTTAAGACTCTCTGCTTATTTATTTGTAAATTTGCCAAATGTAGTGCTCATTCTATTTAAATCATCATCGTTGATATAATTTTTTAAGCTTATACTGATAAGGACCAAGTGAGGGGGCCGAAACAGAGTTTCGCGAGAGAGGCTTTGGGTAAGAACTTTGAACCGGGAGGGGAACCCTTAAATTATGACCCACAAACTCGAAATGCATTTGTAAAGTTGGTTTTTGTCATTGTGCTGGTGATGCTTCTTTTCACTGCAGCTTATGCTATAATAGTTTTGTTGACGTGAGTAAAAAGTAATATTCATTAACTATTATTATAATAATTATTAGTTTCTTACTTTTTAGTTATTCGTTTCTTTCTTATTTAAGTGCCTAAGTAGATAAAACAAATATTTAACGGTCTTTTGAGGGCAGTCGTAGTACTTGGGACTGACGACGGACCTGTCGGGTTTACATACACAGCGTGCGACTGTAAATCCAACAGGAAATAAAATATTTATTATTTACATTTCTTTTCTCTGGTATCGAGGCAAATCGCAGCCTTGAGTTCCGCCACTCAATAGACAATGCCTTCAGAATTCAGTGGAAAATCGAAATAACCTACAGAATAGGCAACATTTCTAAAGTAAGAATAAATTCTTCCTCTGGGACTAAAGGTTGAGAAGGGGACGTTGGGGTTGGCGGAGGAGACGGCGCAGGTCTCTGTCTAAGTTTAGTCTGGTGTAATTTCGATCAGACTGACAAAAATTCTGCATCATCAGTCCATCAGTCATTCTGGCAATGGTCATGTCCTTCCGTCATTTTTTTTTATGTCCTCTCCCATAAAAAAAAAAAAATGTAGTGAACTTTCGCCAGAATGCGCGTGTACACTTCGACAATTACACAGCTCAGCGATTTTATCCACTTTAGACGTATTGTCTACAAAATGGCGGCTTATTTTTCATGAACTAATTTATATTTTCAATTTTAGACCTGATTTGAAAAGTTTTTACTTAAGATATGCATTAATAATACTAATTGCAGCTTTGTGAGTATTAAAACTCTCCATCATTATGTTAGTAATAATATTAGTTATTCTATTAGAAGTAGTGTCATCGTTGCACAAACACACACACACACATTGCCACTCGGAATATTTAAATATTTTCATTTTTCAATTTTGGTAAGACAAGGCGCAGTGTTGTGATCTGTTACTGTACAAGTCTGTGTCTCTACTATATTAAGAATTAAGTGCGATATGATGGTTCCGAGTTCATATTTTGGTAAGGTAAAAATATATATTTAAAATAAATAAAGAAAATAATAAAAGAGGCCGTTGTGGCGCAGCGGCACAAGGTAACTGTGTGACTGTAACGTGACGGTTGTGGGTTCGATTCCCACTCGAGGAAGTGTAATATTTATTTACGTGTATATTTCCGTTTTCTTCACTCTGGTGTCGAGGCAAAGCACGGCGTTGAGTTCCGCCACTCAACGCGCAATGCCTCCAGAATTCGGCAGAAAGTGCGGAACGGAGTGTCTTGCTGTCTACACAGCTGTGTGCGGGATACAGCGTGAAGCTGAAAAAAAAGAACATAATAGACATAGCATCCTGCCATAGTATTTGATTCTAAACGTGACGATGGCGGGTTCGATTCCGACTCGCGAGAATTAATTGTTAGCGTTTCTTCACTCTGGTAACTAATGTCTCGAAAATCGTCGGTATGGTAAGTTTGTAAGTTGGAACTGAATGATTTAACATAAGATTCCCTCTGCCTGTATCGGCATAAACAGAATAAATACAATGCGAAGCTTAAAAAGAAAGAAAAAAAAATCGCTACCCAAATAATTGGATTTTTACGAAATCTATGTAGAATTTATTTATAGACAGACGGAGAGATATTAATTAAAAGTAATTAATTCCTTATTCTTATATTTTTTTTTAGGATTTTTTTAATTGTATTGAATTGTTCGCTGATGTGTTGTGAATGTACAAGAAGACCTCCTTGTAACTTTATATTTCTCGCTTTGGTGGTGAGATGATCATTTATTATTTTGGCTTTGATTATTTTAACATTTATCTGTTTCTGTTTCACACGTGTCTTAAGATTATTTCACAAAAGTATATAAATTTTACATTTTTTTTTTCGTTGAGTACCGTCACTCAACACGCAATGCTTCTAGATTTATGCAAAGAGTAGATAGCGGAAGAGTGTCATAATTGAAACAAAGTGTCTAACAGAAGGTTCCCAGGTTCCCTATATCTACCCCGCTAGGTGCAAAATATAAATTAAGACTAACAAAAATATGTTTAAACTTACTTTATTTTTCAGGTTGTCACCATGAGCAATTTAGTAGCTGTTATCACTATTAGATACAAAACGCACATTTTGGTGTACGCGCTCGCTGCTACGGCGGCGACAGTTTTAGTTTGTATTCTATTGGCCTGCTCTAGTGTAAGTATGGAGGAAATTACTCAAAAACCGCATAATTTTCTTATGGATTCCAAACATTGTGTATTGAGTGGCGGAACTTAACGGAAATAATGATAGAAAAATAATAATAGATTGATAAGATATTAGAACAAGTGAATGAAGTGGTATATTTGGGAAGTATTATATTCAGCAGAGACGGAAGATACGAGATGGATGTGGAAAGGCGTGTTGCTGCCGGTAACAGGGTTAACGGCGCCTCAGCTGCATTGATGAGACGACGAAACGTCAGCACAGCTGCGCGTTTGGCCGTACACAAGGCAGTTTTGATACCGACGTTGTTATACGGCATCGAAACGTGGGTATTACAAAAGAAGAACGAAAGAAAGATGAATGCAGTGACGAATGAGTGATGAAAGAATGATAAAAAAGATTATATGATGGAAAAGTGAGTGGTAAGAGAGGTAAGGGGAGACCGCGGTTGACCTTCGAAAACACAGTATCTAAGATACTGGAGGAAGGCCACGTAGAAAACATAAGGACCCTCCGGAGGGCATACATGAAGAGGTTGATGACAGTGGACGAGGCGAAAGAGGTATGTAGGGACCGTAGCGTTTGGCGTTCCGTTTTCTGTGACTAACCTGCTAGGGATAAAACGTGAAGCTAAGTTAAGTTAAGATAATAATTGAATTGTATGTAATTTAACAATTTGTATATATATATTTCAGTTTGATTTTACAAAATTTTACATATACTTAGTGGCCATATCCGTTGTTTTCGTAGTCATATCTTTTATGGTGGGGATGGCGATGTTCGTTTTGAATATTAACTACAAGCCGGTGCGCATTGTAATGTTGTTTGTCGGAGGCATTATAAACGTTGTGGTAAGTAGAAAGTGTTTATATAAAATTATACGAGTATAATATATAAGCCCTTAGCGGACCAGTGGCGTATGTGCGTGACTGTAACCGCGACATTTGTGGGCTTGATTCCCACGAGTGAGTGAAATCACGGCGTTGATTTCCGCCACTCGACACACGATGCCCCACGGTTCACACTGTATACGTTATATATAGTTACATAGCAGAATATGAAGATGGAACCTGCGAACCTCGTCTTATGACACTCCTCACCCCCACTTGCCACCGAATTCCAGAGGAATGTTAAGTAGCGTAGCACTGCCCTTTGCAGTTTTGACATTTTTTAAATTTTATTCTTTATAGATGTTAATAATGGAACTGCAAATGATACTAGGAGGTAGAGCAGTGGAGTTGGGTGAAGACGACTACGCAATTGGAGCATATTTTCTTTATACTTCTATAATAGACATATTCTTGAAGTATGTTCAATTGATGGGAGAATAAATATTTTTTTTAAATAGAAAAGAAAATATAAGTATTTTTTTTTAAATTTGTTAATAAATACATTTTATTGTACACATTTTTCTTTTATTGACTGGAAAAGAATGTTGAAGTTGTAGTTATTAGACTTATATAGATGCCGGGTGGCGGAGCAGTATGCCACGTTTTATTACTAGGACGGGTAAGAAAGAAAATATAGTCGTCTCCGGTGCCCGGATTGAACCAGCGACCACTGTGTTTTCGCTCAGATACTCACTCTATTATTTAGGTTATTAGTTTTAAACTAACTACATAGCAGATTAGGCAGACGGAACCTGGGAATCTAGCGTTAAGACACTCTATTCCGATTGGAACACTTTCGTTCCACATTTGCCACTGAGTACTTTCACAAGAGGAAATGGAACTCAACTCCATGCTGTGCCTCAACACCAGAGCGAAAAACTCTAAACATGAAATATTTAATTTTCTCAAGTGGGAATCGAATCCACTACCCGTGTTTTGCCAATCACACGCTTATGCCCCTGCGCTACGACCGGTCTCTATAATTACTCGAAATGGTACAAACAATTGCGCTTGTTGTGAAAATAACAGCAGTAAATTTGGCGAAGTGAACCTCGCCAAGGCACACGGTTATATGATTCTGCAGAAATGTATTAGTAAAAACGTTTTGAATATTTTAATGTTTTTTTTTCAGCTTCACGCTATATTATAAAAATACGTAAATGGAAAATAAATGGGTTGTTTTTTTTAACTTTAAATATATTAATTTAAAGTTAAAAAATTTTTTAATTCTTACCATTAGTTTCGGAGATTTTTTTGTTCACCCAAACGAACTCTCCAGTTTTGTAATATTGGGTCACTTACCATATATAAAAACAACGTAATCATTTTCGAAAGGCGCCGTTTGACAAAGTGGGTGGCGCGGCCGAAATTCAATTTCCTCACACATATTTCACACGGAACTCAAGATTTCGTATAACTTTTACATTTGCCGAGATTTATTAACTCCGGCTGCTGGGTCGCGTTGTTTTATTGATGTTTTTGTCGTTAGAATAACAAATTTTATATATTTATTTAAATAAATTTACTATTTATATAATTTTTTTTATGAATCTAGATCAAAATATTTTCATTTCTTCGCTCTGGTGTCGGGGGGAAACGCGATGTTGAATACCGCCACACATCAAACGAAAATAGGGAACGCAGTGTCTTAACAGTGGAACCCTAGGTTCCCTCTGAACGCTGTGTTCTTATCCTTTACTTAATAGTCACTCCTCTACTTCCATTGATTGAATGGAAGATATCTCTTATGGAAAATAAGAACATTTAAACATGAAATATCGTTTAAAATTTATGCTTATTTCTTATGTATTTACTACATTAAAGAGTTTTATTATATATACATTATAGTAAATGGTCCTGGCTGTTGTAATGCAGGCTTAATTTCCAAGATTATTATAAGACTAAGATTTAACTCTTGCTCTGTTTTCATACAAATAATAATTTTATATAAATTATAGAAATATACGAATACCTACATTTATACAAATACGTGTATTTATCTATATAACTATTATATTTATCTATTTTATTCAGTATCGAAAGACTTTTACTTCTGAAACCGAATAAAATAGAGCGACTGACAGACAGCCTACAGATAAAACTGCTGGACTTAGAAAGTTGAAAATTATGTTGGAAAGTGAGTAAAAGTAAGTATTCTCGAAATCCCCATGGGAACAGGAATAGCGGCACTTTCCATTTACGTTTTAACAAGTATACGCAAACAAAGTTGAGGACGATGACTAGTGTTTTTTTTAAACTTAAATTTACAAAACTATTTTCTTACCTTTTTTTTTACTCCATTAATATATAGGAAAATTAAACTTATTCTAAAAAGAAATAAAAAAAAGAAGACGTACGGCTTACATATATATAATAATTATTATAAATAAATAATGACATTCATTTTCCATCTTTCTACATACATCTCGGTCATTTGCCTCGTAGAATAAATAGCTGTAGGGCGCTGTCGACTTCCATACTAGTAAGATTCCTTTTAATATTTCAACGACGTTTTTCTTAGGTTGTCATACTTTTTACAATGTGCTTGACTCACTTATGATTCTATTATGGTTTGTATTGAGCTTATGGAGTGAAAGAGAGAGAGAGAGAGGAAGCTTAGAATGTTCAATAGAATTATTGAACTTTTTTACAAGCTTTTATTTAACTTGACATGTTCTTATTTAAGTAAGGTGAATTGAATTTTTTCCACCCACTTTCTAAGTTGATTCCATTTCATACAGGTGGTGACTGTTCCTTAATGGACTCGGTAATAAATCTACCTCTCATAAAATAGAATGACAGATTTTATGACTCCTAAGTATTAGAGCAATTGTTTTCCTCAAAAGTAATATACCTAATATGTTACAGTACGTTTAGCGGAAAAGATTGATAGGTTTCCATTTGGAAACCGGCGATATTTTATAAAGTGCCATCGATCATTCCGATATATAACGTGACCGATGTTTCATCAGCTTTGAGATGTTTCATTTTTTTTTCTTCCATTTTCATATTCCAAGTGTGGTGGGTGACTATAAGTGGATAACTTTTTTAATAATACCAATTATTAATGACAAATACATTATTAGTGTTTTTATCAGGTTTTTGTTATTAAATAGTAGTTTTGTGCGTTTGATAAATATGCTGTAGTGAATCGTGGGGTTTTTCCCGTATAATAGGGTAGGTAGAAAGAATCTAGTGTTATGACACTCCGTTCCCCACTTCTGATGAACTTTTTATATAGATGAAGCATATACGTGTTGAAGTTTCGTTGTGATTCGGAAAAGGATATCATAAGCTCTATATCTTAACAGCTCTTTATAGTGACCATTGATAGTGACATTAAAGTATGTTTAACAATATATGCCAACTTTTTTCAAGGCTTCATGGATGTTTGTCTGCTTTATATAATTATGCCAAAAAATACAAAAGAAAAATACATGAATTATAATGAATAATACATCTCTAATTTCATACATGAAAGTTGAAACGGTTCAACACTTCGCTTCGCTTCCCAACAATATTTATGTATGAGCCATCCAGTCATGCATGGAACAACACCTTCGCCCATCTGGCTGGCTAATCATCCGTAAAAGCCTTATTCAAAATGTGACCCACAATACCATTCAAATTGAATCCTATATTATTTGAGACGTGACTCGTGAATCGTGAACAACCTCTAGGTGTTTCGTGACAAGGTTGAACGACAAAAAATTAGATTTTTGATTGTTTGTCATAGTGGTTGGTAGTTAGTGTTAGATTTTCATTGGAAAGTTGATACTGTGCGTTGAAATGGATTAAGCGTGACTTTTTTTACTTACGTTACATAAAATGATAAAAATTACATAAATCAAGTAAAACAAAATGTTCTGGTTCGAATTGAGACGTCTGTGGGTTCGATTCCCATTCAGTGTAATGAATTATTTTAATTTTCCTCGCTTTGGTTAAAGAAATATAGAGCAGCATTGAGTTCATCCTAGTGAAATTAGCCCTTTTTGTACCCCAACAGTACATGGAGAACATGGTCTTTTAACACTATTTTACGGAGAAAATGAACCATAATTTCCCTTACATTACCTGAAATACCTAATTAAGTAACATCTAAATTACACATAAAGTGTTTAGGCACATTGATACAAAATAAATAACATCGGCAAGTAAACTCTAAGAAAACTTACTAAATTAACAAGAACATATACTGTACTTAACAAAACTAATCTAATCGAGTGCTCTGCATCGAAGCTCTTCTAAGATGTATCTTGTAAGATGGATGCTGGGATCATGAGTATCGTTTAAATGAAAATTATCAATCATTTTTGCAATATGGTTAATCTCGAAATTTAAAGAGATATTCCTAAGGCTTATTATCCTTGTTTAATTTTAACCAACTTAAAAAATTGAGGTTATCTATTTGACATGTGTATGTATATGATATTGAGTTGGATAATATCTGAATAAATGGTGGTCATTTGGGCGCTCAAAGAAGTGTGTTAAATGTAACTATTTGTATGTTTACCCATAAATTTCTTGGAAATTAAAAGCCACATCGAATGATATTTTGATTTAATTTGAGTATATTCCAATCTAGGAAACAGTCTCTAGTTTCGTCAAAGACGGTTTAGTAATTTTTGAGATATGGTCTCACGGCCTTGTCCTGTTATTATTTTTTTTCAGCTTCACGCTGTATCCCATAGGCAGAGGGAACCTCGGTGTTAAGACAGTCTTGTTGTCAGATTAATTATTAATTATCTCGACTGATAGTATCGAATCCACAACCATCAATCACCTTTAGAATCACGCAGGAGATTTAATTATTTTTAATAACACATTAAGAAACAACAAGTTATATAAATATCTTTTTATAGTTTACGCTGTCACTTAAGCTGTCTTCACACTTGATGAGCAACTAAAATAGCGCACTCCACTCATAAAGCCATGCAAGTATTAAAAAATGCAAGCATACAGACGGGTCACGTATCAAAGAGTTAGAATGTTCTAGACGTTTTTTGTTGACGCTCCCGTACACACAGTACGAACGAATACGAGTCGTAGTCGAATAATAGACGGTTTTGCTTTCGAGAATTTGTCCAACTGCTTTTTTTGTAAAGGACTTTAGACTATTCTGGTACTATATTACAGATACGACAAAAAATATATATTTAAGTTGTTTTTTTTAGCTTTTAATTCTATAGGCTGTTTTGGCACAGCAGCACAGTGGCTGACTGTAATCGTGAGGTCATAGCAGAGAAGGCAGAGGGAACCTGACAGCCTAGTCTTAAGATACACTGTTCCCATAAAGAATTTTCCATTTTCCGATGAACTCCGGAGGTTTTGCATATTGAGTGCCAGAACTCAATGGAGGAAATAAAAATGTTACAATTATTATTTCTAATAAAACAAACATTGTAATGAAGAGATTGCAGTACAGATTGTTCCATCAAATAAGAATACATATTATGGAAAATTAAATGAGCTGATACAGAAGCATTATAACGTAATTTACAAGTACTTACCGAAGTAAATTACATATTGATTGCTTTTGAACCTGCGCCTGAACTTCGACCAAAGTTCCGTGGTCTCCTAACTTGAATAATCTAGTGTAAAGTATGCTTAGTTGAACTGATACTACAGTATCATTGCATCTCTCTATGTCTTTTTATTAAAACTCTCAGAATAAAAGTGCAAATTATAAAAAAAAACAGCGAAGCGCGAGTTGCGCTCACCTACTGAGAGTTCCGTGGTAATTATAGGATTGTAAGTCAACAGGAAGTAGAAATTAGAGTAAACGTTGGCAAATTTAAATTTGTGGTCGAATCTACTCATTTTGATGAAATTAAATGTTGAATTGAAAGTTTGATTTTTCTGTGCTCCAAGGGACTGAACACCCTTGAAAAACAGAATCCTCATATAATAAAGTGTTTTACGTTTGAGTTATGGAACCCTAAGAGACCTTATAATAATAACAATAAACAGGGAATTAAATGTTAGGCAATAATTAAAAAGAAAATTTCAAAAGCCAGCAAAATGTTTTTTTTTTTATTAAAATTATATAATACATATTTAGAACGAGGCGACGTCTCAGCCCAGTTTTCTAAGTAAGAAAAATAAGAGTAAACGTTAAGAAGTAAATGAGATTATCGTTTTCCCTTGACCTACTTAAGTGGCACTTAAACTAATTAAAAACGGTTTAATGAAGTAGCTTAACAGTACCTATTAAGATCTTTATATAGAAATAATCACTTATAATTTACATTTATTTTATTTTCAGAGTTTGCGTGGAAACTGGAAAAACTTTTGTAAAATCATTTTGTTTCTTTCATGATATAATGACATAAGTATTACTTTATTCTATGCTTGCTTATTTTTTAAGTTTTGAAGCATGGACGGAATTCAACGCTGCGTTTTATCTAAACAGTAATCAAGATGCCAGTCGTGGCGCAGGGGCAGGGGCAGGGGCGAGCGACTTTAAACGTACCTGGTTTAAGGTTCGATTGCCATTCAAAGAAATAAAATATTTTTATCTTCCGACTTCGGTAAAATCGGGTAAGTGGGAAAACGGGGCATTGTCTTGATAGATACGGAGTGTCTTAGCACTAGGTTTCTGAGTCTCTCTGCCTACCTTACTATGTGCGGAAAATATCGAGAAGCTAAAGTGTCAGTTCCACTGGCTCAAAAGATATTTCTGTTGAGAAGAACCATCGATATATTTAGCAGTTGATTAAATAATCACTTTTTGGTTATAAATGTTTTTTTATAGAAGTCCACCTAAGTCTACCTATTTTATATCGTTACATGTGTAACTGGTAAGTCCTACCAGTGTGGGAAATGAAAACAATTAATTCTCACAACTAGGAATCGAACACTAACCTTCATGTTAACAGTCATCGAAGTTTTGAATGATAACTGATATATGTAGCTATGTTAGTTAATTATCTAAATGAAACAAACATCACATCATGTAAATTGATACAAATTTAGTTTGCACGACTCACTAATGAGAAAGGATTGAAATTTCATTATATAAATGGTGGATTAGAATATCCATTTCAAAATAAACAGCATATTATTCGTTTTTATATACGTAATTTTATAGTTACGATTTGTTAATATTGCTTTATATTTCAAAAATATTTGTTAACTCACTAGCATTGACAGTATACACGATGTTTCTGGATTTGATTTCCACTCGGAGTAATAATTTTTTTTCGGGTCCATATTATGACATGACAAAGCGTAGCGTTGAGTTCCGACACTCAACACGCAATGCCTACAATTTAGATGGAAAACAAAAAAGAGTTTGTCTTGAGTCTTATATATTTTATATTTTCTATTTTATATTTCTTTGACTGATAACGAGCCAAGGCACGGTGTTAAACTCAGCACACAATATCTCGAGAATTCGGCAGAAAGTGGGTTACGGATTTTTCTTCCTTCTAATCTATCAGTAAAGCTAATATGAAGTATGGGTATTTCATCTCTTGTGTGACGCAAATGTAATATTCATGGTGCCAACAAAGATTCTAATTTTAATCTCAATATTAACATCGCCCCATTGGAATTTCAAATTTTTCTTTTCAGATATTGGTATTTTTCGATGAATTATTAAGAACCTGTACCTATCGTGATATCTTATTAACTTGTTCCCTCGACATTATTATGGATAACGATTTAAATATTCTTTTTCTCTCAATGACAAGGCATCAAGCCTGTGGCTTTGCACAGAGACGTCTCCTCGCTGTGCGCTCTCTACTGCATTTATCATGGAGAGAGTTTTGAAGAAATGTTTGACCTATTACTTGCCACCGAATTTCCTAACTGCACAGTACGTCACAAGCTAAAATATCATCCACACCACCCGGATACGTGGCACTCCACTACTGTGCGGTTTCGTGGGAACTTCCTTCCACGCTCCACGGAACTGTGGAATGGCCTACATACGGTAACTTTCCAGGTCGATAAAACACGCATACCTTCAAAAAGCGTATTTATCTGCCGGCAACGCACCTGCAGCTCTTCTGGTGTTGCACGGGATCGTGGGCGGCGGTGATCACTTACCATCAGGTGACCCGAGCGCTCGTTTGCCTTGTCTTTTCCATAAAAAGAAATGCATGTGACTTTATTTCTTTTTCTTATACACTACAATAACGTTTAATTATTTACTTTAAGTATTTTTTTGAAACAAAGATAAATAATTAAAACATTTTGCATTAGCTGTTTCTCTACTTTTTACTGCGTTGCCTGCATGGTGAAATGAAAATCATTAAAAGTTGCGTATATATTACCTACACGAAATACGTGCCCAAATTACTCTGACTGCAGCTATAGATTCTGTATTAAAGTACATTCTTATTTTTTTAAAGCATGTGAAATTAAAAATAATTTTCTTTCCTTTTCTTGAGTAGTTGCAATGAACGCTGTAGTAGATTTAAATGTACAATATCGGCATACGGGGTAACATAACCATACGATAAAACGGCGGGAATGTACAGAATATTTTTAAAGCAGAGCTTAATGTCGTCATAAATTAAAGGAAACGTTCAAAAGAATTAAAAAATGTAAAAAACTTAGTGTAAGTTACAGTTTCAACAAAAGAAGTAAACACTCTGGAGAAATATGGCGCAGTTTATCGGAGACGCGCGAAATATCACGTTCCTTGTAGTTTAAGAAATAATAGATGTGCTCGTGTAAACTATGTAGGTATTTGTTCGCTTTTTTTGGTTCCGTAGTTAATTTTTTTGCACGTTTGTTTGTCTTTTCATAGGTCAAGATAATTATTCTCGAGAACTCGTGGAGGTATCAAGTGCAAATTCGTATCAAATGGCCCAGTTTACAAACTTTGGGAGCGTAATAAGTGGGAACTTAGAATATAAATAAAAGAAAAAAAAAACCGTAAAATGAAGATTTAGGTACTAAAAAAGCTGAAAAGAACTACAAAGATTAAATTCATGGCAATATAATGAAAACCTTCGACTGGACACTGGACATGGTTTGGGCAGCATATAAAAATTTCTTTATCGAATTTTTCGACTTCATCGAGCAATGTCTAATAAAACGCGAAATGTTTTAGAGCCTAGAAGGTCCCTTTAAAAGCTAATCAACTATGAATTTGCCTCTATTGATAAGAAATTATTTTCTTTTGAATAACATTCAATCTTTATATATCAAGCGGCAAACTATAAGTAAAATTTTGCCATTAAAGATCTTTTTTGTTTTTTTTTCTTTAAATACTTCTGTTTAAGCGTCAGTTTTCATAATGTATTTCACCCGTAGTAGTTTTATGCTTCACGCTGTAGTGGGTAGGCAGAAAAACCTTATTTTTAGGGGCACGCACCCATACCACACACCCACAGATTGTGGGTCGATTCCCACTCGAGGGAATAAAATATAGAATCTACACTATCTAGCACTAGCACTCTAGCACAGTCCTAGAATCGGGCTGAAAGTCGGAAACTGAGTGTCTTAACACTATGTTCCCCTTGCCTGCTATTTGCGGGATACAGCGTGAAGCTAAAAAAATAAATATTCAGTTACGTCATAATATATTAAAATTATATTTCCAAATTCAATAGGCAGAATAGAAAACACGGCTGACGCTAGCCTAACTGAAAAACATAGATCGCCATATTGCGTACTTCAATTTTTTTTGGATTAAAAAGAAATCACCTGTACATTTATCATTGTACTTATTCTCAGTTTCATGTTGTGTTGCATATACAGCAGGACAGGCAGAGGGTTCTTGGGAACCTAATCTTATAATAAGAATCTCCTTTGAATGAAAATAACCGAGGAAATGAAATTATTAAATATTTAGAGTCGCACACTTGTGGTCCCTGCTCCATGGTTGGCCTCTATTAGTTTACTTATATATTTACTTTGACTGTTTTTATTTTCATTTCATCATTTGAGATGTGTTCTATTTGTGGAATTGAAAATATATAATCTTAATATAATCGTTCCCACGAGTGGTAATCAAACCCACATACTTATTGTTTGCTACACTATCAAAGTCGAAAGGCAAGAGAAGCTTTAGTTTAAAAAATAAACCGCCGTATATTTTCAGAGCTAATGCATTTTTTATTAATTCGATCCAGATTGAATTTCTTCAGAATTTATTATCTTCACGTTACGAAATGGCCCGCGGATAATGAATATGAAAATTACATCAGTCAAGTCACGAGAATATTATTAAATGGAATTTTGATAAATGTTACCTAATGATTGCGTTTGACTGAGCGATGGTTGCGGATTCTATTCTCTTTTCACCAGATTTTATATTTTTATAACATTATATATTCCTAGAGGCCGTAGTGTTAGAAATGGGCAGTGTTTATCCAACATGTGAAAATGCCCGAACCGATGTGAACCTAAATATTAAAAAAATTAACACAATTACAAACCTGTATTGCAAGAGAAAATATACTTTGAATATTAAAATTTTTATACAAAATTAAATTCTGGAATTCCATAGCACGTAAGCCAAATATTGCAAGAAGTCTAAAACTTTTTATCCTGTAAATATTGTGCATTCAAAAAGACTGTTCGAGGGTTAGGCAACCCTTAGGGATTGTTGTCGACAGCTTCATAGTATAACTTATAATATGGACTCTGTAATTCTAATAATAGTTTCGTTTGGATAATGATAATTCCTACATAGATTTGCAATGGTTTTTTTCAATCATCAGAAAAATATTAACTATTTTTCTGGTTTTTAAATAATAATTAAAAATAACATTGTGATAATTGAGAGCAGATCAGGTCACAGGGTGAGACAGCCTATTGAATTTTCGAAATATTGAGTGTTGAGAGGTGGAACTTAACGCCGCGTTTTGTCGTCTCAATATTTATCTCAATAAGATAACAATAAAAAAAAATTTACTAAGCAAATGAAAACTCTTGAATATAACCCGAATATCTCATCATATTCAGTCAACACCAAACCTCACTATGTCAAGATAAGTAAAGAGGGCTCGGCTCAGGTAACACGAACTCAAATATTTGAAATACAAGTGTATACGCTCCCGTCACACATGCTCGGTTACGAAATTTATCTGTGAAGCTGAAACCGTTGAGATATTTTTCAATGTCGATTTTTTATGTGAATTCTATTTGATTAAGTGGAGTTTGTTTTACTTTGATCTGATATTTGGTTTGATATGGCAGTTTTTCTTTTACTTGTATATAATATGTTCCTAAATACTGCTGTTTGAAAGAGCGGCGTCGATATCATGTATCCGGCACATGCGTGAAGCTATATAAAAGCTCTGTTATTAGATTTGATGCTAGATTTTTAGTCTAATACAAGAAAGTAAATTAGATAATAATATGTTTATTTGTAAGCGTTACTGTATCCTGCTTAGTCAATAAACATATTAACAGACATTTATATATAAATTATGCATTGAAAAGCCCTTCCTTCACCTTTTGTAACTATTGAAAAATGTTTAAAGGATAATTAAGTTTTCAAATCTCCTAGAAAATGGAAAGTACATTAAAATTTGAGAGATCTAAGCGTAGAAAATATAGCAAATTTTATTATGTACAGGTGTCAGTTTATGCGGATGCCTTGATTTATCGATATGATGTCTATAAAACAAGAAGGAAAATTGTGAGAAAGTTTTTTTTTTTTTTATGGGAGAGGACAAGGCAAACGAGCGTTCGGGTCACCTGATGGTAAGTGATCACCGCCGCCCACGACCCCGTGCAACACCAGAGCCGCAGGTGGTTGCCAGATGGAGATGAAGGGCACCGGGGCCCGGCATTACCTAATGCGAAACGCAGTGGCAAGGGCCACTACTTCACGCCGGTTTTAAATGCCGGGGGTGGTATTAAATCCGGTCGAGTCTGCCGATGCGTATTGCCATTACTGGCGACGTGATTCTACCACACGTACTTTAGTCCATTCCAATAATTCGTACTTCTACGTCAAGCAAATAGAAAATAGCGTTGCAAATTTTTAAAACTTTAGTTATGTCTAAGAATTTTTAATAAACCGTTGCCTCGCATTGCGAAGTGCTTTATAGATATGAAGTAAAATATATTAAGTCGTTCTAGAGTGTATATTAAAGAAATTCTGAAAGGAATTACCATTTTGTGGTGTGATTTAGGTGCTAATAAAACAGACTAGTCATTTCTTTTTTTACTCATTTAAATTTTAAAAGCTTCAAATATATAGTTTTATTAACTTACTTTTCAATTTTTTTATAATCACAGTTCACACAGCACAATATATCTACACTCCATATCTACATAGATTTAAGCTCCGTAGTCGTGTATATATATTACTATAACTAATAACTATATATCATTTTGAACACCTACGATGCAGATTATTCCACTTTAAGCAGGCTTAGACGCTCAAATCTGTATAAATGTGTAGTTACACACGAAATCAAGATAGCTGAGATAACTCGGCCTGTCTATCTGATTGAATGGTTTGCCAGATAATGCGTATCGGTGACCGCGCATTAATTAAGCAATCGCGCTGGTGCTGTACGTGCATAATGGGACACTAAACTTGGCTGGGGTTAGTATTTCTAAGCTTTTATAGGTTTCAAGTAAATATAAGTATGCTATTGATTTTGAAATTTTAATACGGAAGATGCTCAATGGCTTGTAAATAGGTATGACGTTTATCTGATATGTACATGGATCTTACATACTGATGTTCGCCAATTTCAATCACTCTCTCAAACAATTAAATATCTTTATTTCAGATATGTTACAGATATAGTAAAATAAACTTATTGGTTAAAGTAAATTCTGTGTCCATTTAGACACATATGAAGACATTAAGACCAATAAGATATATTTGGGCCGCCGAAAAAGACTTGCAATGGAAAGGTGGAAATGTGAGCGGTAAGAGAGTTAGGAGGCGACAGCAATTGACCTTCGAAAACACGGTATCAAAGATACTGGACGAAGTAATTTATTAAATTAAAAAAAAAGAGAAAATCAGCTTCACGTTGTATCCCGCACACAGCAGGGTAGGCAGAGGGAACCTAGTGTTAAGACATTCCGTTCTCCAGTTTCTGTCGATTTCTGGAGGCATTGCGTGTTGAGTGGCAGAACTCAACGCCTCCCTTTTCCTCGACAACAGAGCGAAGAAATGGAAATATAAAAGTAAATAAATATTTCACTTCTTCGAGTAGGGATCGAATTAAATTCCTTAAAAATATTATTATTATTAGTAGTTAGTCATTGTAAAAAATACTACAATAAGAACAGTACACAGTAAATTATACATAAATTAAAAGTTACCATTTATATATAAACACGATATCACTTTCTACTATTCTATACGACAAGAACCCTCAAACAAAGACACTTATTCATAATCTTGCAGACCGCCTCAGCCACTCACAAAAGAAATATATTTAAAAAAGCCTACACGAGAGTGGCTCCGAGTCCTGCGAAGTTTTCTGCTTCGTTGGACCGGGGAATTACCGGCCGGGTTTGTCATTTTGCTCTTTATTTATTCCCCCACATTACGGACACTGAAAACGCTGCCGTAATTACGGCTTTCGCCCGCTCTTATTTATGCCTTTGTATTGCTATTTAGTGTTCGCGTTCTGATAACTAGATTTAGTGGGCTGTTTCTGCTTCGAATTTTGGGCAAATCACAAATTTACCAGGAAATTCTTATTGTATATATATATATATATGTATCTGCTATATTTGGATATGCACAGTTACAATAAAATCTATTGTTACATAGTGACAGACAACATACAACAATTTTTTACGTCAATTTAAATAAAAAAATCATGTTTAATTTCTAATTAAAATACATGTCCGTTTAGTATGACATTATATTTCGTAAATTCTTTGACCCAAATCATATAAGATTATAATATTGGTTCATGAACCAATATTATTTCATTCAAATAATTGAAGAGGTAGGAAGGACTCAACAATCGTGTTGAGACGGCTTCAAAAATTGAACGATGCTTAGGAAACGGAGTATACCACCAGTTTATTTACTTCCATTCTTATTTATTTCCATGAAAAGCCAGACGAAGCCGCGGGAAATAGCTAGTTCTTTATTATTTCATTGAATAACTAAATGTTTATTGAGAAATTTTATTTGATATATATTATATTAATGGAGGGTCTGTTTAATTGTTCAGGTACTTGCTGGTCATTACCGTTTTATATTACTGAAGGGAATTAATTACCGATTACTACGACTCTATTACTGTATTGAGGCCGTCATGGCGCAGCGGCACAAGGTTGTGACTGTAACGGTTGTTGGTTCGATCCCCACTCGAGGAAGTGAAATATTTATTTACGTTATTATTTCCATTTCTTCGCTCTCGTGTCGAGGCAAAGTGCGGCGTTGAGTCACTCAATACGCAGTGTCTCCAGAATTCGGTAGAAAGTGGGGAACAGAGTGTCTTAACACAAGGTTCCCTCTGCCACCCTGCTGTGTGTATAATACAGAGTGAACCTAATGAAGACGAATAAATTACGTATATAAGACTTCCTTAATATAAATAGATATAAAAGCTTATAGGTAAACTAAATTACTGCTAAAATTATTTAAGTCGACATCATTTAATACTAGCGAAAACAATCACGTATCACATACCATTATATATTTACTTATACCAAGAATACAACGACGACTACGTCAAGAATACGCCTAGATTTTATATACAGAAACCTTATTCTAAGTTGGAAGCTAAGTAGAATCACAGACGTCACAAAGATAGAAAAAAATAGCAATTACAAAAGATAACATAAAAATGTTTTTAAAAGTTATGTCGGTGGCAGGTAAAAAACGAAATAACTATTGAAATGATGGACGTTAATAATTTATGACGTTTCTGAAAGGTTTTTTACGAGTACCGCGGCTGATTTCTCATCGCAAAGACCATTGTGGGATGTTAATGGATGCTAAATGGAAATCTATTGTTTTTTTTTGTAAGAAAATAATTGAGTATATGTATTTTAGGGCAATATTTGCTATGAATATAGGAGAATAAGTAAATATAAGTTTAAAACCGTCGTGGTGCAGTGGCTTAGAGACTGGAAACGCGACGGCTGTTGGTACAATTCCCACCCGAGGCAATGACTTAAGTATTTTCATTTCTTCGTTTTGATAACAAGACAACACGCAATGCATGCAAAATTGAAACGAAAAAGTAACTCTATATTTGTTCTTTAATAAAAAAAATAGTATGTACACCTGTAACTGAGACTGCGTGGGGGTAAGAGAATAAATTGTTACTACTTTTTTTAAGGTCGAAGGTTTTAGTATAGCGAGCAATTTAAATAACGAGTGTATATTTCAAATAGTCGTAAAATGTATTGACATCGTAAATTGTAATATTTTTTCGTTAAAAATAAAACAAAATGCGATCTATTTATATCCAGAACATCTTGTATATGAATCCGCATGAGACTGTTTATGCGACAGGCTGTAGGTTCGATTCCCACTCGAGGAAATGAAATATTTAATATTTTCATTGTGGTAACGAGCACTCAACGCGCAATATGTTCAGAATTCGGTGGAAAGTGGTGAACGTGGGGTACGCCATTGTTTTAATGGAAACAGAGTATGATTGCAAATACGCTGGTGGAGTGTTCAATTAGTGCAAATAAATTATTTCCATTTCCTCGCTTAGAAAAATAGAGAATACAGTGTTCTAACACTATGTTCATTCTGTCACCCTACTTTATGTGGTATACTATATTTTATTACAAACTTTATCTGCTTATCGTGACATTTTATAAGCGACGCTTTATCTAATATCGAGCTTACGTAACACCTTCATTGTCACTCAGCAAAATCCACTATTAACCAACATATACACATACAGTTATCAACAACTAATAAACTAGCAATAAGTGAAAGTCAACCAAGCGGTGCGAGTATGTAAACTGTATACTAGTACGTACATAAACTTTGATAGTTTCAAAGTTGAGTCATTCCACTAGTTTAACAAAGGCTACTAGGAATTTGCCCGAAGGTGTTATTTGCATTTATATAAGCCCTTAAATATTTCGTCATTTTAAAAGGATTTTGGAAAATGTGTTTCAACGTAATGGATAAGACAATTTTTGTGAAAAATTAGTTTGTTCACATTTTCTGATTACTTAAAAAGCGGATATTAGGGAAAGGCAAAGTTCATATAATATAATCTTTTGTATGCAACAGTTTTTGTGACTAGGAAAAATTCATTCATTCACTAATAAAAGAATTTTTATTAGTGGATTATCTAGTAGAATTAGGTTTAGCTTATAAAGCTTATATATTAAAGGCTTATAATGTTAATTTAAAATTTTACCTTTTACGTCAATTTACTTATACAGAATGAAGGCAATCCACATGATGACAGATCAAATATAATCAATTAATTGTTATCTCACTCTCAGCGTACTTAAGCTCACACTTGGATGATACTTAATCATTGTTCTTTCACAAAATTACCATATTGGCGCGAATCTTGAGCATGTTACCAAGTCTAATTAAAACAGTACTTAGATGCCGAGCTTGAAACTGTTCACATTGTTGGATTTGTCTTTATAAATCGTTCTTTTATCTATTTTCATGGTGAACGAGAAGATTTTGTTCAATTATTCTATTCAAATTAAAACACCCTAGATGGTAGTGTATATATAAATATTTCAATAATTTAAGACAAACGTTTATTGGTGGCATTTTGTCTACTCAGAAATCAAGATTTATAATAAGATTTCATTTGAACAGGATTTGTATCCACAAAAAGTATGTAATATATATGTCTGCATTTCATAATCGTTCTCAAAAATGAACTATATTAATTAAAAGTTTCGTTGTGCAATGGAAACGTTTACCGCGAATATGGCTGCTAACGAGTTTAGCCTGCATAGGTTCATTATAACGCCGCTCGGTAATTACACGCCTGTTCACGGCGAAATGAGATGTTGAGCTGCGAACACACGGAAATGCATTAAAAATGCACTTATATGTTATATACATATACATATTCTTGAGATTATGTGGAGGGTAGTTGATTGAAATAATAATTGATAAGATATTATAGTTGAAATCAAAGTTTACATATATCTGCATATTGTTATAATATTAATAGTAGAGGCAGGCATAGAGTTGTGGCACAAGGGTGTGTCTGTTCGATTCCAGCTGAAGGTTATTAAATATAAAATATTTTTATTTGCTAGCTCTGGGAACGAGGCAAATCGTGATGTTGAGTTCCGCCACTCAACAGAATTCGGCGGAAACAGTCACTAACAGTGTGAAATATAGCATGGGCAAGTCGTTATGACTTTAAATGTAAAATCTGTGGATTTGAATGCAAAATTGCATTGCAAAATTGCATCTAAAGTCTGGCAAACAAAGTACGGTGCTAAGTTCACTTTTATAATGTTAAGTCTAGAACAGAATGATAACCACTTTTAATCCTTCATAAAGTTAATAAAATAATTACGTCAGGATGATAGAAAAGATACCCACCGTACCCAACCCATATACCCAACGTATAATTCGTATAGAAATGAAATAATAATATTTTATATAAAGGTTGATGGGTGACAATCCATCTTAATTATATATGTCGGGGTTGATGGTAATTAATAGATGCAGACGTTCATATGATATACGAGATATTTCAAATATATAGGTATCTATATGTATATTTATTTGAAAATGAAACATAAGACGAGAGAGAAAAGGAAACCCAGTACTAACTATTACTATTAAAAAGTAAAGTTAGTGACATCTCGTTCACTAACTTTCTACTCAAGTAGCTATTGACAGGGCGGAAAAAACAAATAATTTAAAAAGATTTACCCGAATGCAGATCAAACCCCCAACATCAACTAGTTGCTAGACCTATAACGGTCTCTATTATTTTTAGTGTTACATAATAGATATTCTTACTAGATATTAAAAAGAAATAAACGCAACGTAGCTTAGATTTTATCAAAGCTAAGCTTTCAAGCGATAATAATTTGTATTGTAACAAAGAATGAAATGGAATTGAAATAAATTCTTTGTTCATTTACAATTAATAAAACTATACTACTATTATGCTGAGGCCGTCGTGGCGCAGCGGCACAAGGATGTGACTGTGACGCGACGGTTGTGGGTTTGATCCCCACTCGAGGAAGTGAAATATTTATTTACGTTTGTATTTCCATTTCTTCGCTCTGGTGTCGAGGCAAAGCGCGAGGAACAGAGTGTCTTAACACGAGGTTCCCTGTACCTACCTTACTGTGTGCGGGATATAGTGTGAAGCTGATTTTTTTAAGCTATACTATACTAGCAACAAAAACGCGGCTTCGTCTGCTTAAATTTATTATCATATTACATTAAAATATAAATTTGTTTTACATAAATTGTAGTTGTATTGCCTTCGTTTTTACTAAAATTACAACCCATTCGCTCTCGGCTTCGCTGGTTTATAGTTATTACTTATTTACTAATCTAAATTATTTTTGTGAACTAATATCACTAATTAAATAATTGACAATTATATTAATATCACATTTTTTTTATATTATAATTTGACGAAAACTTTATTACTATGAAGTTTTTATCTAGATCCATTTTTTATTTTTTTTATCTAAAATAAAATTGCGAAAAGTAAAAATTTATTTCAGATTAAAAAATCATTACAAACTTATATTTTTAGTTCATTGCATACAAAATAAGTGCATACGCTCGTATACCTAAGATTATCAATTTAAGTAAGCTGTACTTATTTTTCTCAGTTGATTTACAATCCTGAAATTAGTACGGAAGTCCCGGTAAGTCTGACTCGCACATAATCGGTTTTTTATTTCCAATGTCAGTAGTCAGAAGGATTTTTAATTTAAAAAGTAGACTATTCAAAATTCTGATTTACGACAGGACAGGCCCGGCATCCATCAAAAGCCAGATCTTGTAACAAAAGCTGTCTAAAAAATGATAGACGCCTGAAAATCGTACCGACGATATATGAGATTTATAAAACTATCTGTATATAGTTAGAAAATCTAAAACAGTGACGCCCGAGTGAAATATGAGCCACGGCAAGTACAGATATATGAGTGGGCAGAATTTTCCACCGCTTCGTTTTCCACCTCGACAGTTCTGTGTTTTGACGGCGACCGCCTGTGAGTGATGCTACTATTGGAATTTTATGGAAATATTATTATTTTCAACTCCAGCACTCTATCGTTCCGTCTATAGATAACGTCATAATATATTACATGTATTAATGAAAAGCTCTCATTCGGATTTGAAAAAAAAAATGATTTAAAACTAAACAATTCAATTGAGTTCAGTCTTTTAATTTTTTAAAGAGATTTGTTTACATTACACGTTTTCTGTTAAACAATTTCAAACAAAACGAATAAATTAAAATTAAAATATATATAGGTCGCGACTTTTGGCGGTATGCCAATTCGTTCGCAGACTACTTACTGTGTACTGTAAATTTTTCAATTTACAAAAAATAAAATGTATGTACAATATTTTCGTTTTCTATTTAATTTGAAAATTTGTAGCTAATAAATCCAAATAATATACATCATACGGGTCTCTGCTACTCGTATATGCAGTGCAGAGAAGAAAAATTAAGCCAAATGGACTACCTACTATAAAATATTTTTGTTGAAGGAGTAAAATTTTAGCTAGAAGTTGATAACATTTTTAAAGAATATTATAGGAACACTTTCTTTTTCTTTTTTTTTTCAGCTTCATGCTGTATCCCGCACAGCAGGGTAGGCAGAGAGAACCTAGTGTTAAGACACTCTGTTCCCCACTTCCCGTCGAATTAGGAACACTTATATTATGAAATTTATGATTTCGAGAACTTATAGTAACACTGTATCGGTCACCGCTATTCCTCGTTAGGGTTTAAAAGGAAATTTTTCTATTTCTATCGGCGTAAAGCGTAAACTACAATCAGACAGCGCCCGCATAGAACTATTCTGGTAAAGGATTTATATTGACATTCGCTTTTGTACAATATACCTGGTATAGATAATTTGAATAGTGTGTATATTTTTATATTTTAATTTATTAAAGAAAAAGCTTCACGCGGCATCCCGCACGTAGTAGGATAGGCACAGGGAATTAGGAACACTGATTAGTTATTATTATATTACAAACGGGGAAAAGAGTGGCTTAACTTGTTTAGACACTCTGTTCCCAGTAAAACACTTACATTCCCCCACTGAAAAGAGAAAAGATTAGATATCCTCTGTTGTATAAGACAAAATTAATACTATCTTCATATGTAGGTCCAATAACAACACACTAACGGGAATAACTAAACATGAAATACCGTTGCTTTTAAAAATAGCCTAACTGTCCCTTCCACACTTTGGAGCGATCGCTCAGCATTTGGTTTTTTCATGCAATATTTTGACCACTCGTTTTTTTTTTGTTTCTATTATGTGAATTTATTGAACCAATAATAATAAGCTTATTAGTTACAGATTAGACGACGTTGGCGCAGCGGCCGGCGGCGGTTGTACATTCAATTCTTAATCTTGGGTGGGTAACAAATTGCCTTGACAATAGATCATCTCTGCCAAAGTAAAAAACTAAAAAAGAAACAAAATCTGAAGGAAATATAGATAACTCAATACCGCGTTTTGACGTTTTTACAATTAACATATTATAATTCAGAAGCTGCAGAAAACTGCCTGTTTTCATTATTAATATATTTATATAAAGCCATCAATTTAATATATTTATATAGAACCATCGCCAAAATAAGATCGTTAAATATTTGTATTTATAATTATTACAGTTGAAAATGATATTTTTCTTATACTTAAGACTTTTAACTTCACGTTCGTTCAATTATCTTTGGATAGAGGAAATTTGTAAAAATCTCCCTACAGAGATGCTAACAACATAAATAATTTGTAACAAGCGAATAAGAATTTTGACGTTGCTCGATGAGAACTTATAGCTTAGTTGATTAGAGCGCTTGTATGGATTCCAAAGAGGTGCGGGTTCAAATGCCGCTACGTTCAAATTTTTATACATTTTCTTAATAAGTATATTTCTTTGTCAGTGTGGAATAACACTTTAAAAATGTTAAAAAATATCATATTTTAGTTATAAAATTCCATTCTCAGAAACCGCCAGCAAAAGTACAAATAAAAAAATCTACATATTGATGAACAATCCACAAAAATCAAGCTCTAGAATAAAAAACGCTTGTGAAGTCGAGTCAATATCTGCAAGAGAAATTCACGAACGTTTTTCATTTCGTGCAGGATTTTAAAATTTGAAGATGTATTTTTTTTTCATGTGTAACGTAATTCAATCAGACTTTTGTAATTTTGATATTTACATGTTTAATATTCTTAATTTCTTCGCTCTGTGTGGTTTGCCTCCACGGCGTTGAATTCCGCCACTCAACTAGGCTTCCTTTGCGTGCCGTGCTACAAGTGGCATACGGTAATGCAACGACATTGTCGCAATGAATCTATATAGATTTTTTTTGAAAACTCCAATAGATTATGTCAAAATGACGACCATTAAAATTATATAAAACGAAGATTTTGAAACATATTTAAGCTTCCTTTTACAATTGGAGTCAGCAAAAATTGCAAGTTTTAAGGAATATCTAGTCTTTTAGGGTCAGAAAGTCAATAAATTTAGAATTTAATGTTACGTTACAGAAAGATGGCTATGAGGCTTACAATTGATGTCAAAGAGTCTTAGACGGTGAATGAATATTATATTTGAATATTTAAAATATTTTTCCTGTAGGTAATAAGACATTTTTAAAATTAAATCAGCTTCCCTCTGTATTCCGCACACAGAATAGTAGGCAGACGGAGCCTAGTATCAAGACACTCCCTTCTCCATCATTTTGGAGGCATTATATATTGATTGGCGGAAGTCAATGCAGTAATTTTCCCCGAACCAGAGTGAAAAAATTTAAATATAAATAAAAAAAATCAAATAAATCAATTTCACGCTGTATCCCGTCACAGCAGGCTAGGCAGAGGGATTAGACTAGTGTTAAGACAGTCGGTTCCCCACTTTCTGCCGAATTTCTGCCTATATTTTCCTGCCTATCCTGCTGTGTGCATGAAGCTGATTTTGTTGTTTTATACATCTCTCTCAAAGTAGGAAAGGTAGAGAAACTATAGCAGGGTATACAGAGAAAGTCTAGTGATAAGACCATTGCTGTTACCCACTTTCAGTTGAGTTGCGTAACCCAACTCTGTCCTTTGCCTTGTTTTTCCCAAAATGAATAATGAAAAATATAAACAAAAACTTATTATCCCAAGTGTGAAATTCAACCCACAACAATCACGGTTACAATCAAATGCTTTTGATTAAATTTATCTTATCGATATGCGATAAGAAATCAAATAAAAATAATTTTAAAAAATCTTTTTTTCGATTAGGAATCGAATCCACAAACACCGAGTAGCTCTCGGCTAAGATTACGTACCACACACACACCACATAGATTGGGGATTCCCGCTGTGTAATCACTTTCGACAATTCGACTTATCTTTTGGAGCGCTTCCGTTAGGGTTGCGTCTGACAGGTTTATAGTTTATAGCGTAAGTTATAGATGTTTGAAATATTGCTATTACTTTATTCACACGAAATAAAGATAAGTCACTAATAAAAGGTACTAATAATAGGAATAAGGACAAAGGTGTTATCTTTATCAGATATCGTATATTATTTAAAAATAAATCGGTCAAATGCGAGTCGTATTTGCCTGCCAATAGTACTGTACTAATTTCAGGATAAGAAGATCATCTAATAAAAGTAAAAACACTTTGAGGGCTCAATTTGCGGCTTCAATACTCATTTTGCGTTTATGGACTGATTTATTGTGGATGATGTTATTCCAGCTTCACGTCATATCTACACATAGCAGGATAGGAAGAAGAAACCTGGTGACCTAGTGCTAGCACACTCCGTTTTCTACTTTTCTGGAAGCATTGCGTGTAGAGTGGTGAATTTCAACGTCGCACTTTACCCCGCCACCAGAGCGAGGAAACGAAAATATTTAATAATTAATTACCTCTAGTAGGAAGCGAACCCACAACTGAACGGAAATAAATATTTGTTATTAATTTCAGTTTGATAAGTCCACGCGATCCCGAGTTCAATGATCTTACAAGGATTTTACTTTTACGGAACTCTAAAAAAACACGTAATTAACTAGTCGTCGTGCAATTTCCTCTTTTCTGTATAATAAATGATATTATAATATACGAAAAATCATATTATAATGAATTAGTCCAAATCAATAACGGATATATACAGTAAAAAGCCGACCTAATAGCATCAAAGCTCCCAAGTAAATCAAGAGTCAAGTCAGCATTCAACTCCTGTTAGTTGTGGAACTAACGTTCTAATGGCTCGCAAGGAAATTGTCTTTGAACATCTGGTTTAACTATCCTGTGTCCACTCCGCAGTGATGTTCTGGGCAACGTATATAGAATATATAGTATAATTAATAATATATTATAGTTTTTGAGGTCAGGTCAGGTCGTGGCGCAGGGGCACAAAATGTGACTCGTTGTGGGTTCGATTCCCACTCGAGGAAATTAAGTATTTACTTAAATTTATACTTTCATTTCTTCTGTGAGTGTCTTAACACTACTACATAATTACCTACACTACTACATAAGAAATACAGCCTGAAACTAAAAGGGTGTAATAGAAAGTGTATTTTACAAGAGAATTACGGATACGAACGTATACGTTCATCGATATATATTAATTATATAAATTACAATTTATATAAGTAATGCCTAAAGCCACGTACATAAAGCAACTATAATCATATCCTTGACAGCATTATTATAGGTCACAAAGGAATTCCGACGGTGGAAATCCGAGCTATTGTAAACCTATTGTGTATATTTGTAAGTCTTCATTTATATAATTACGATTAGATATTGTATTTTATTAAATACAATAGATCTAAAACACTTTAATTGAAAATTAAATAAATTATATATAAACAAAAGCTCGGCGTTGAACTCCACCACTAAACTTGCGATGGAGAATTCGGTGAAAAGTAGGAGTGTCTTAACACTAAGCTGTCGGGTTTCTTCAGCAGACAGAAAGTAAATCTTAAAAAAAAAATTCCTTCCTTCCTCCTTTACAAAATGGCTAAACCTAAATTTAGAAAGATATAGTTTATACATTCTAATCACATTTATAAAAACGTAAGTGACTTTTTTATGGTGGAAATGCTCATAATCGCATTGGTTATAAACCGTTGATGCCACCATAAAGTGACGTTAAAAATATTATATGGGATTCAGTAAAAATGTTTAATTCACCAAATGTGGGTCACCAGAATTATGCTTGTGGATATATTTTATTTCTCTTCCACCTTTGAAATTTTTTATCTTTTGAAGTTGTAAGGAGTATTGCAGATGTCGATACTTGTTGGTCTGTTGGACCATGCGATCTGAAGTATTGACTGGATGTATACTGAATTTACTTTTACTTTGTTTTTGCTTTTATACTAGTAAGAGTATATGTTTAGTAAAAATATAAAATGGATAATTTCCTTTTCCATTTTTTTTTGATGATATTAAAGTAAAAATTTCCCCCTTCTTTCTTATTTTCCTATAATATTTGGTGAATCATTGATTAAGTTCTACATGTTATAACCGTTTTTTTAGCTTCACGCTGTATTCCTCATAGCAGCCCTGCTATCAGATGTCCAACCGACGCAGCCTTCTGTTAAGACACTCCGTTCTCCATGTACCAATCAGTTTCCGAGGCATTGCGTGGTAGAATATAATGCCGCCCTTTGTCTATTTCCTCAACTTGGATTCCAACCGGCATCCACTATAATCATTATTTCTTACAAATTAGTAAAATTATAGTTTTAAGCTCCATCAGAAAGCATTTTCATGGCGCTCTAATAGTAACAGAGTCAGCGTTTGTGCAAAATATACTGCTGTAAGTTAATTCGCATAATCCAGCAAGTGTGAGACGCCAAGTGTGAACCGCGATAACAGACACGACCGCGTTGTAAGGCTTGGTATACATCGTTATTACGAGAAATTGTATTGTAAATTAAAAAAAAAAAGCTCTTTGTTGAGTTCCGCTACTTAACACGCAATACCTAATACTTAACGCTCAAATAGAGAACGGAGTGTCATGACAATGTGTTCCCTCTGTCTACCTGCTGCTGTAGGCGGGATAGAGCGTGTAGCTAAAGAAAAGTTAAAAAAGTTAAAAAGAACCACATTATTGATTATACAAATTTTGCATTTAACATACAAATGATAAGTCTGATAATATAATTTAATTAACAAAAAATAATTATAGTTAATAAATTCTAATATATATATGGAATTATTTTTCAATACATGTGTTATTTGACTCTTTGGCAAATAGTAGTATATATATGTAAAAATAAAAAATAGATGTATGTATTATAAATAAAAAAAAACAATGTGAATCTTTTATTGTTGAGGTTTTTTGTATAAACAAAGAAAAATCAAACAATAGAATGAATTTCGCACAATAAAAGTATTTGAATATTTTCATGCATTGCTGAACTAGAGCTAAATAACTTCCTACAGTAGTTTTGAGTTAGAATTTTAAATTATGAAATTTTGTATTTAAAATACTTCCATTGAATTGTCTATCTACCGCTGGTATTCCAGACATGTGATGAGCGTGTTGAGGGACGGATCTCAACGCTGCGATTTGTCCAGAGGGACAAAATGAAAACAAGCTTACAGGCTCGATTATTTTTATTGCAAAGTGACATAATACACACTCGGCCTAAAGAACAAGGCGTAGCAGTAAATTAAGTCTAATGTAGTATAAAGGAGCTAATTATTGAGGTGAACCCTCAAACATTTATGTTTTGATTGCAAAATATCACTTAATAGTGCCTTAGGTTTTCTTTGAGATATGCTCGATATGTTTTTTTTAAGCTTTACGCTGTATACCGCACATACCAGAGCAGACAGAGGGAGTCTGGAAACGTAGAGTTAAAACACTCCGTTCCCATTTTCGTTCCACGATTTCGGCTGAATTTAGAAGAAATTGCGTGTTGAGAAAATGTTTTTTTTTTTTATTTTATTTCAATTTTTTTTAATTTAAATAGTGTTTTGTAATAATCATAAATACTGTTTTCTTGCACTTAGGCCCAAATGCTAAGAAAATCCATTCTCCACTTTGCTAATTTTATTTTCTTAAATTTTAATTGTGCTTAGTGGTGGAATTCAACGTCCTGATTTGTCTACTTACCAGAGCGAGGAAGTGAAATAAATTAATTTCCCCGAGTGGCAATCCACAAACGTCCACTCTCTGTCCAATTTTAGAGACAATAGGATGACGTGCAAGTACAAATTGAGTTGTAATCTCAATCAAATTTATAAATATATATATAAATTATTTTATCTTTCCCAATTTCGTTGACAAAGGGCGGTGTTAAGTTCTGACACTCTAAACACGCAACGTCTCGAAAGTTAGTCGTTAGTTAATACAAAAAAAATATTATAAGATACTGCGTACCACATCTTTGTAGCGTAACTTAACACTGTGATTTATATTAATACGCAGTAAGAAATTAACGCAAATAAAAATTGCTACCATATTAGTATATTATTATCTATAATATTTTATCTACAAAAGCAATCTATATATATATGGTATTATATTAAAATTAAATCTTATCGGAGCAGAAAAAGCCCGGCGTTGAGTTTCTCTACACAACACTCAGTATTTCGACATTTGGGCGGAAATGGAAAGGGAGTGTGAGATAAAGACAAGAGACATAGTTTTATTTTAATGTAATGAATATAGTATAGTTATATCTACTACTTGGCTTTAATATACAGACCACAACATGTAAACAGAATCCACCCTCTTATGGGATTTTTCCACCATTTGTCGCGGATTTAATTTGAAACCCCCGGATGACACAATTACATGGGGTATTAGGCATTTGTGATTTAAACGAGGGGTCATCAGTATAGTGTACGGCTTCTCAAAGGTATAATCCTGGATTCCTTTATCATTTTTTATATTTGTATATTCATATATCCAGCTTGAGGCCAGTTGTGGCTCAGTGGCTCAAGTGTGTGATTGTAAAAGGCGATTGGTTGTGGGTTCGATCCCCACTCGATGAAATGACATATTTATTTAAATTTATATTTTCATTTCTTCCAGGCAAACCGTGGCGTTGAGTTCCCATACTTAACACGCAATGCTTCCAGAATTTGACGGGAAATGGGGAACGGAGTGTTTTAAGACTAGGCTCACTTAGCGTATCCTGATGTGTGGGGGATAAAGCGTGAAATTGATATGTCAAAATAAAATGTGATAAAAAACGGAGAAAAGAGTATACACACTAGGATCCCTCTTATCCTTATTTAATATATTTGTAGTTGCTTTACTTTGAGAAGCACTATTGTAGTGCATCTGTGTGCTTTATTAAAGAGGGGGAAACGTATAGGGGAATTAGTAGTGTACGGGGAATTACCTCACATCAGTGAATTGCATTGTATGAAAAAGAAAATAAGAACAGATTTATTTTTCTTATTGTAATTTGAATGCGTTACGAATGAAATGTAAAAGTATTTTAGAAAGATTAATTTTTTTTTAAATGTATACTTAAACAATTAATTACCTAGAACTAAAGTAGTATCGACATCACCACACTTTTATTGTATGTAACACGATCAACACTATCACAATATTTACAATAGTTAACTTAACTATTTATAAAAATGACACAAATATAAAACTAATTTTTATAATTTTTTTTAATCTCATTCAGAAATTTGCGTTTTTTGCGATATAAATGGCCATATCTTTTTTTAAATAAACGTATCATACAATTTTCTATAACAATCATGGGACCGTAGATGTAGACCGAATATGGCTTGTATTTCAACTCCATGCGTTCCTTAGATAAAGGCTCTTGACAGACAAACGGACAGATAAGAAAGTGATCTTATAAGGGTTCCTTTGTTTTTTTAGCTTTATAATTTTAACTGAATATTTTGGCCTATGTAATAAAGCAATAGCTAAAGAATATAAAGCTAAATAAGCGACATCACCAAAATCCTAACTTCAAATTTTTATTTTTTAAACAAAAGAGAGTTAGAAGTCTAAACACTTATTTATTACGACGGTAGGAAGAAAAAGTAAATTTTACTATACATAACTTATATTACTCGAAGTTAATAAAACTAATATCCTTTTACAATATCGCCATTCATTTTTCTCAATCACAACATCCCCTGGAAGAACAGGTCACTCAATTAAACTCCATTCTCCACAAGTCACCGTGAAATAGCGCCATTTATTTAGGCCTCCAACTTATCAAACGAACTGAGGGAGATTCTATCGCAACCCTTTCAGGGCCATATTTTTTCGGGGAAAATTACGCATTTTATTCTTTGTTGTTTAAGAATTTATGTTAGATTTTTCTTCCTGTTATTAAATATTATATTATGGGTTTATTTTTTATATATTTATACCTATAGTAATATTTAATGATTCAATATAGTCTCTTAATATAAGTGAAAGCAGAAGTGAATTTTCTCTTAGTGCAAAATAATACTCACCAACCACTCAGCTAGCAAAGAGAACCTAGTGTTAATACACTTTCTTCCAATAAAGACACTACCACTACATTGCATGTTGAGTGACGTTTCTCTTCTTAAAATACACATAAATAAATATTTAATTTCCTCGAATGCGCCATGACTGGCTGTTTATAAATAACACATTAAAATATTATATTAAAAAACATACAATAATCTAATAAAACATACAACCAGAAAAAACCTTTCCATAAATTACTGTTAGTGAACATGTACTGTAAAGCTGTGCTGATGTCCCGTCACTTTGAATTACACGGTTGGCGGACTCGGGACAGGCCGCACCTGTCGCGTCTGTCACATTCCGTCTATTGGAAATCTAAGAAGCGTTTTGTGAGATGGATGAGGTTTTTTTAAATTTATAATATATATTTTTATACTAATAGCACGCATTGAGCGATGTGCAGGGTAGGACTATTAAAGAAAAAATAAAATTCAACATAAGAACTTTTTTTCTTTAACAATTTTTTTAACGTGAAATAAGAACATTTTTTCACATTTTTCTTTTCGAGTCGATAATTTACGATCTTCATGGAGATCCTTGTAGGAGACCTATATCAAGTGAAGGGCGTCGAAATGCTGACCTAAATTTCACTTACTTGTGAAAATCCACCGAGGGACTGTAGTGGCATGCACAAACGATTCTGCGGTTTCTCATATGGTATAGAAAGTTTCCGTTGGTTCTTAGTGGGTAGAGTTGGATCTACTGGTGAGTCCCACAGTAAGGCCCATCAGGCACTTGTCTTCCGTGAGTGGTACATGTAAATGCATTTTTCGTAAAAAACGAAAAATGCATGCAACCTATATTTTATTACCTAACATACTGTTTGCCGTATAAGTAGATATTTATGAATATAGCGAAGATCTAATATTTATCACTATGAGAAATTGACAGTAATTCATCGCTCCGAGTGGAAATCAAACCTACAACTTTGGACGCTGCGCCATTGCGCCACGACAACATTTTTGAATATATAAAAATATAATAAAACCAAACTACAATTAAGTACTAATTACCAATTTAATAGCAAAAAATATTAATATAATAATTTGTCTAACTATACGTCTTTCCATTGCAGTTTAAAATATATATTCTATTTAGTAAATAATTTTAACATGTTTCAGTTTAAGTGTATCGACCCGCCATATTAAATTATGTAAGTAAGTGTTTGAAAAGGCCCCGACAAAGGCCGAAAGTGAATTATTTAATAAAGACCGCTTTTAAATAGCCATAAGTGTCGATATTTACATTTTGTTTGTAAATTAATCTTTTACTTTAATCAAATTTTTGAAACGTTAAGCATATAATGTCGGCGCAATATATATATAATAAAATCTCTCTCAAAGTCTCTCTCTATTTTCCTGCAAATTAGACAAGGAAAAATGAACGTAACAATACGTACTTTTTGCCATTTTGTCATTGTCAGTACTTTTTGTCATTTTTTGCGCATTTTTAGTGATTGAACCCACAGCCATCGCGTGACCCTGTAATTAATACGACGGCCTCTGCATCGTGGGTGCTCAATTAATAAATACCAAGTCACACTCTTCGTATATCTCGTGTGGCGTTTGTTTTCCAGTCGATCCGAGTTATACGACCACTTCGTCTCGACTGCTGGCGAGTGAGAGAGTGGAGTAAGTCAATAATTTTATCTTTGCGCGTACCTAAACGTAGAAATAGTCTACAATAACAAGTCTTATAGACATGGCAATCCAGCTCACTGCAGAGTTGAGAGGTGTAACAATATTAGAGGCATTACGTGTTCTGGAACTCAATGCCGAGATTTGCCACGACACCAGAGAGGTGGAATTTAAATACAAATTTAAATAAATATTATATTATAATTAGATAAAGAAAATAAAAATATTTTCTCCAAATTAAAAAAATAGACTCTTACACTGTGTTCTGTAAATAGCAGGGCTAAGGTTACAGCGACAAGGCTTTTCTTTATATTTTCTTTTGTAAATTCGGTAGAAGAATAACGCCTCGTTACTTCCATGTGAGGATTGCCCTCGCAGTTAGATGAGTTACCCCTGCGCCACGACGAACTTTATAATATATTGTAAATACTTTCATTAATAGCTTTCTTAAATAGGCAGAACATAAATTCGATAAGTTTCTAGAGACAAAATTTCTTAATTTAGTCTTTACTAGATTCAAATAAGTTATTACATTTATAGAGACACCTTTGTCACGATATCTGCCTATTATCTATATATGAACATCACCAATCACAATCAAATATAAAAAATGTGCTCCATTAGTAGTTTGTATGTAGACATTGTAGGTAGATAAGAAAAAAATAAATGACTTAAGAATTTGTGGGCCGTGGTTTTATATTTCCATTTCATTCCACTTCTGAAGTAGTCCTGTAGTGGTTTGAATACATATATTAAATAATAAAACGAGCAGCGTCACATTCTCTTTATTTTATTCGACTGATTACGGCTAACCGAACTTTGTTTAGTTAAATGTATGGACTTACTGTCGAATGAGCAACTTGAATACATAAAATTTGTACAATATATATGTATATATATATATATAAAGTAAATGTGTATGTTCATATATTATTTACAAATCTATGTGTCATTAATTATTAGCAATAGCTGAATCTAGAAAAAACTATTGTGTATATGTCTTATATGAAGTAAGTGAATGAATAGTGTCATAACTAATATTTAATATAATTGTATAGTTAAATCGATAGCAATAAATGTAAACTATATTAAAATAAGTATATGATAATGAATAAAAATCTTCCATATAATCTTGCTAGAACTGTTTAACAATTGATGTCGAAATTTCGCATCTGACAGAAGTCCCTAGTGTGTTTCTAAAATTCATTCAACTTTCTAATTAAGTAATTACACAACGCAAATACGCCGTACATGTTAAACAACAGCCGCCCTGGGGGGCGCCTGGGGGGAGGGGGGTATGGGTAGAGGTCGTAATGTCAGCTCTCGTTAGATGGTTATAACTCAATGCTTATATCGAAATGATAATTTGAATATTTTACACACAATTACAGGTAAATTGAGGCTATCGTGACCTGGTAACAAGACTGTGACAGGACGCGACGGTTGTAGGTTCGATTTGTACTCGGGGAATTGAAATATGTAACGTTTAATTTTTTTGCTCTTGTACCAAGACAAAACGTGGTCTTGAGCTCCGACATTTTTCTGTGTGTGTGTGTAAAAATACTACATTACTACATTATTTTTAGCTCCACGCTGTATCCTGCTATAAGCAGATGCAGAGGGAACAAATGCTAAGATACTTCGTTTCCCACGTGTCGCTTAATTTTCGAGAGTTTGCGTGTTAAGTAGCGGAAATCAAAGTCGCTCTGTCTTATTACCACTAATTACAAAAAAAAATACTCTGAGAGGCATCATGGCGGCCTACATTAATTTTATTGTCTTGAAAATTTGTATAAAGTATATCTTATATTAAAAAAAACCTATTTGTACATTATTAACGTGTTACATGTAATTAAAATATATTTTTTTATAAAGCAGCATGTATTTTTTTACAACAAAGTTTTAATATAAATAGAAAACTTAATCGTTTTTCTATTACAATTGAAAAATAAGAAAAAAAAAATCACAAAAAAGATTATGTCAGAAGTGGGATTCGAACCCACGCCCTCAGAGAGGACCAGAACAGCTCGACCTACAGAGTAGGCAAGGATACCTTGAGTCTGGCGCCTTAGACCGCTCGGCCATCCTGACTGATGACTGTCTTGTTGAAATCATCAATACAAATCTTATTAAAAATGGAACGACTTTTTTATCTATTTATTTTAATCATTGAACTTTATTTTGAACCATTTAGATAAAAACTATTATTTCGTTATCAGTCTTATTTTATTAAAAAAAATATATTATCATCTATAAATTAAACAGAACTCGTTACACCGTTGACGTTTACCATTATATTCTAGCTTTGTGATATATCTCACAGAACCTGGTGCGCAATGAATATGATCTTATTAAAACACTTATGTCTTCCACTTTCCGCTGAACTCTTCAGGTGTTAAATGGCGAAACTCAACGTCACGCTTTGCCTCGTTACCAGAATGATATTTCAATTCTCTGATTCGGAATCGAACCCACAATCGCTTGTGACTTTATGCCATAACAGCCTCAATGTAATATATATATGAGAACGGAGTGTTCTAACACTAGGTTCTTAGGATTTCTCTCAGGAACTTGAAAAAGAAGTACAGATACTATTTGAAAATAAGTCATCCAGACTCGTACAAACGTACATATATTAGATAGAATATGTAAGAGAATCATGAATTTCAAAGAAAATTTAATTCAAAATGAATATTATTTAACAAACAACTTAGGCTTGTCAAAATAACCCTTTCGTTATATCAACCTTGGAAGTCGGCAGTCGCGAGCAGTTTCCTGAAGGAAATAAGCAGTACTTTGACGCCGATCTGTCGGTGACATACAGCATCCAGTGGAAATTGGTATATTTGTTTAAGTGGATTAAGAATAGTATTGTGCCAGTACATACTGGAGTTATGATTGAATTCTAATTTTGTACAACAATCGTGCGTTTATTTGACAGATTTATAGTGTTTTGTTTATAATTATGTTGTTACAGTTAGAGCAATGAGTTGTGACACAAATCAAAGTTTCAGCTAATTCAATAATTAAGTTATTTTGTAACAATTTTTTCATCCAAATATACTACTATTACTTCATATTCATATTACTTCAATATTTATGAATCTATTTAAGTAAAGCAAACACTAAATGTGTTACATTTAGTGTAGCCTCGTGGCGCAGTGGCACAAGGATGCCGCCCGCAAACGCGACGGTTGTGGATTCGATTCCCACTCGAGGAAGTGGAATATTTCTTTAAGTTTATATTTCCATTTTCTTCGCTTTGGTGTCGAGGCAAATCCCGGCGTTGAGTTCTGCCACGCAACACGCAATGCCTCCGGAATTCGGCAGAAAGTGGGGAAAAGAGTGTCTTAATACCGAGGTTCCCTCTCTCTGCCTACCCTGCTGTGTACGGGTAATAGCATGTATAACATGTTTTATAAAGTTTTATTCTGCACTTAGTACACAATACGTCTATTTTTGTAAACGTTGCAAAATTTCAACGTAGTGGGACCGCGCGTCTTGGAAGCCGTCGAACGCTCAGGCCACTAAGTCAAACGTTCTGAACGTCCTGGTTTAATGGTCAGAGCACTTGACGATTTCCAAGGATTTCTAAAAGGCGAGGTGAGTTTTCTCGAATTCCGCTACCTCTTATTTTGTTCGGTTTCTAAAAAGGCGCATATGTACACTTTTAATGTTTAAATATACCTATCTAATTTCATTTCATAACTTTATTAAATGTTTAGCCTTTTCGTTTTTAATTAAGGAAGCGTGCCCCTTTTACAGATTCCTAGAGGAAATGAGCAACGGTTTGATGACTATCTGTTGGTGAAGACTGGAGGGACTGAAATGCCGAAGTTTTTGATACTTGGCAGCAAATATACCACTAGACAGACAAAGGTCTGAAGGCACATTTCAAACTTTGCTCTAGAACTTTAAGTTTTGTAAATCATTTATCAAATTGTAGTTACTTGTTAACTTAATCGTTTTTAGTTCACGTTAACTTTAAGATTTATATCTTCTTTGGTTTTTTTTTCAAGCTTTCCAGTTTGTAAAATGTTTATTATTCTTTGTATATTTTCGAATTGCCTGCCTTTGAGTTAGTATACATTGTTGCGAACGTATAACTTTCGTTCTGTCGTTTACACAGTAGACTCTGTAACCTGAAATTCATAATCTAATGATAATGATCTAAAACAAAGATGGAAATCTGTTATACGGGAAAATTTTTTTTTTATAAGCTTGAAAGCTATTACATATATTTAATATGTAAATAGGTTAAATAATAATAAATTTCTTCAACAAAATATATTTATCACTATCGGATAGTGTCAGTTCATAAAATACAACCAAGAAGCCACAACACGTGGTTCACTAAATAACTCGTAAAATTTGATAACCTTTGTTTACGACGTAAAATAGCGACTGAACCGGTGAAACTGAAACTAGTGTTGGGGGGGGGGGGGGGGGTTTGCTTTATGGTGTATTTGTTCACATTTATACTGCAATAAGTTATATTTTGTGCATTAAATTTTTGTCATGTACTTCGTTTAGTCTCATTTATATCTATAATAATACTGTGGCAGATGTTGGATTCCGTCACTCAACATGCTCAATTATTAATAGCTTTTAATTATATCAAAATACTCGGAGATAAGTATAGAATGACGCAAAAACATTATTATATTTTTCATGTAACTCACGTAACTTTACAAGATTTTTCTACAAAACTTAATAATATTAATGTGAGGGGGAAATCTGAGGCTTTCTCGTATTCTGTAATATTCTAAGGGACAATGGAAAAAATGGCCTCGGGGCGTCCCGCACATTTGTCAAGTGTTTCTATATATTGTGAAACATTGCGGTTTCATATGAAGACAAAAAGTCGTGTAATGTGTATGGTGCGCCTACTTAAGATAAGAGGTAGATTTTTTTATTCGCTAGGTACTGAATACAAAAAAATGTGAAAAATTAAAATTTTACGCCACGCTATATCCAACTGGAGCGTAGAAAAAGAAGATGGAAACTTATTAATTGTTCTGAGAAAGTATCGTACCCATAGCCATCGAGTTGATAGTTAAAAGCTCTGCATTCAAATGCAAGCTTCAAACCAGAATCAGAAGCTATGGGTTATATGTTTCTCGCAAGGGAAATAACACATGTGACCCACAGGGACCCAACTCGCTTAAAATTAACGAACTGATCATACGACACTCGGGGAACTTGTGCATACTGCGCTTACAACACTATCGGAAAAGCATTGCCTGGTTCGTAATATCATTTTGTTTCCACGTATTTTGGCTAATGCGATTGTTTTGTCTTAGTTAAGTAATGAAAAAAAAAGAAAAAAATTGTGGTGAAGATTGAGACTCTGACTTTGAATGCGATAGTTGTGGATTCGATCCCTACTTTAGGAAATTAATTATTTTATATCTCTGTTCTGGCAATACAAAGTGCGGTTTTTCCTGCCTACACTGCTGTATGCGAGATGTATACCTTGAAGTGAAGTTGAAGACTTTTAAATAAAATTTGAATAATAAGGAACTATAGAAAAATGTTTAGGTTTTAAAAACTCAAAAAAAAAAAAAACTCACGACCAAACCAAGGAAAATGGCGACACCAAATTGTCCCGATAGAGGAACGTGCCCTATCTGAAACGCACTCGCATTCAATGCATGTGCCATATCAGCACGTTTTGGATATTAGGCGGAATAGCTGCCGATGGAATTTGTACATTAGATTTGGAAGATACTAGGATAGGAACAATGTGAAGTTCTACATTTAACAACATCTAATACACATTAGTTACTTAAATAGCGTGTCAAATATACGCCTGGGGGTTATACTGCTGGCTCAACTCTGGAACTATGTACACGTTTCGAATGATGCAATCTCACGTATTCATATTGTTATATATATTAAGTGTGAGGGATTTAATATCTGATTTGGAATCGTATTGCTTATTAAGGACTAGTTCAAAAAGGGGGGAGGTTGGGGGAGAGGGAGTTTTGTTTTTTAAAAGTGTTCTTGTAGAAATTGGATAATATTTGACTAGGACTATCCACTTAGAATATGGAAGTAGCATATAATATAATAATACAATTTATTTCGTAAGTACACATTATATGTATATTTTGTATGTCACCAAATTTCTTGGAAAATGAAAGTCGTGACGACTAATTCTTCTAAATCAGTCCAAGTTACATTAAAATCGGTTCAGTGGTTTTTGTGATATGGGTAATAGATACACGCACAATTATGTTAAAAATAATTATTCGTTAAGATAAGTTTGAAATAACTTTCCCTACTTTTGCCTACAATCTATACTTGTGTTATATAATTATTAGTTAGTAATATACAATTATCTAAGCTTGACATATTTATTAATATGTGATTAGGTATTTAATTATTACTGATTTATGATCTTAACTTAACTTAAAAGTTAAAAAGACGTAAGTTAAGAAGTATTAAAAGCTGAGCTATTATTATTTCAACAGTTATCACATAGCTCAAATACTTTGCGTCGAGATCTGCCTTAAAACACACTGTCCGCTGTGCTAAGTCGGATAAAGTGTGAAAATAAATCTTTATTCCTATGTATATTATAAAAATGCAAGATAACTGACCAAACAAGTAAAGCCAGTAGAAAAAGTAGATTAAAAATATATATTTCTAAGGAACTACAGCTGCGGGTAAGCCTTTAAGTTATTGTGTATTTATGTCATATTATAGTAGAGCCTTTTCTTCTGAGATTTTATTATACTTTTTCATTCTGGTATGAAATATGTCTAAAATGTTTTCTTTTCCATCTAGTTCCTTTATTTCTATAGAAACAATGTTGTTTTCTAGTGAAATATTGTCTGTTTGTATACAAAAGCATCTTTGATATCAACTATGTGAAAATATTATTAAAGATTTTTATTATATTTATGTGACTGTAAGCATAATAGGTTGTGTGTTCGATTCCTACCTGGGGAAATGAAATATTTATTTTTTTCATTTCCTTGCTCACAAGAACGAAACCCGTGTGTGGCGGAAATCAACGCCGCTCTCTGCCTTGATTGGTATCAACACGCAGTGCCTCTGGATTTCGGCGGAAAGTGGAGATATAAAAGTAAGTTAAAATAACAATAAGCTCCTTCTGCCTATCCCGCTACACGCGGGATACAGCGTGAAACGGAAAAAAAAGAATATAATTAGTAATTAGTACTAACTAGAATTTGCGACGTTGTCAAATTACTCTCGCAGGAGCTAGTTAAGTAGAAACAATGTATTACGCTTAGCTATATTAGTGTCAGGTCACCTTCTCAACTAAGGTGCGGCAGTGTGTTACTTTGAATCTAAATTATGAGGGTACTTGTAAATTAAACGTTGAAATATCTAATGGATTCCACGGTATGTCGTAGTGGGAATGTAAAGAATAGGATAGTGTAGTCTATATATTGATATAAGAAGGTTTATTACAAATTCACGCTGTATCCTGTATATTGCAGGATAGATTGGTTATCGATACTTATTATCTAATTTTTTTAGAAATATTATCTTAATATATGAAGTATAATGTGTTCTTGTGAATTATATAGTTGTGTGTCGCGGAGAGAAATAAAGAGAAAATATCATCTAATACAATCTCAAAAGCTTAAAAAGTTTTTAGTGAGTATTAGGAGATATTTTTGTAAGTTTTTATTTTTCGAAAATGGAGCTTTAAATTACTAACATATATAAATAAATATGATATGTCCAAGGTTCGTTTTTTTGTATGCAATTATGTATTTTTTTTTACAAATATTTACTATCACCTACTATCCCTTGCGGGAGTTCTTCGTCCATTGTGACATTAGCGAAATGATTTGCTCGACTAGAATGACCAAAAGATATAACTAAAGAAATGAAGTGAACTGAACAAAGAGAAAGATAGCAACGATTTTTCATGCCCTCTTTCCTTTTCTTGCTGTATTTTCTGTAATCTTATTACTGTAATAATCAATATCAACATAATTATAGTTAAAAAAATCCTATTAATATATAATATAGTGTATGTTTGGTCCACTTTAACGCAAAAAACTACTAAACAGTTTTTGTTGAAACTTTACAACAATACAATTTAGGTGTATCTACATTAAAGAGACGTAGATAATAAAAAAATAATAAATAATTCACCCGATTTAAGATCTACACCTTATGCCCTCAAAGTTATTATCTATTATATATACAGCCTATTTATCTAGTAGGCACTTAAACCGTTTGAACTATAACACAAATTTCAAACGATATCGCCATCGAAGCGTGCAAATACAGGTAAACAGAACTCACATTGGTCCTTAGAAGTCTAATGAGGTAGAAATGTCTACTGATTTTATACTCGCTCGCTTGTGTATTCTGTAATATACCCATATATGCATATATAGTATATGTGAGGTGCAGATAAGCTGAAGTAATACGTTTGATGCTTTATAAAGAAGTTCCGTAGTAGATATAGTGTTAGATTTGCTTAATTTTGTATGATTTTGTATGCCATATTAAATGAGACGATAAAATTATAATTATTTTTATATTTCATATTTTTCTGTAGCTCGTTAGGTTCTCTTGCGTAATACTGATCTACCAGCCGACAGACTGAACTTAGTCCATATTTATAATCTACTCTCAACTCTGAGATTGTTATTGAGATATCGTTATTCATAAATTATACATGAAAATGAAGCCAGTCATGGCGCAGGGGTACAAACTGTAAACCGACTGGTTTTCGGTTCGATCCTCATTCGAGGAAATTAAATATTTATTTTAAATTATATCGTGGCCGTCATGGCGCAGTGGTACAAGGGTGCCGCCCGTAATCGTGACGGTTGTGGGTTCGATTCCCACTCGAGGAAGTGAAATATTTCTTTATGTTTATATTTCCATTTTTCTTCACTCTGGTGTCGAGGCAAAGGGCGGCGTTGAGTTCCGCCACCAAACACGCAGAGAATTAGGTGGAAAGTGGGGAACAGAGTGTCTTAACACTAGGATCCCTCTGCCAACCCTGTTGTATGCGGGATAATGCGTGAAGTTGATTTATTTAAAACAGAGTAAATAGCGATTTATAAATCACTCGTTAAGTGTAAAGACACTCACTCACTCACATTAGCTAAATTCAACGCCCACTTTAATCTTCAATTATTTACAATTCTTATTAAAAAAAACTAATATCAATGTTTAAATGTAAACGCGAATATTTAAAAATAATAAAACTATAAATACATACATGAAATATCGTCTTAATAAAACTGAAAGTAATAGACTGATAATTTCACACATACGTTCATCAGTCAGGATGGCCGAGCGGTCTAAGGCGCCAGACTCAAGGTATCCCTTGCCTACTCTGTAGGTCGAGCTGTTCTGGTCCTCTCTGAGGGCGTGGGTTCGAATCCCACTTCTGACAAATATTTTTTATTTTAGATTATTCCAGTGAGGTAAGTTTTTTATTATTTAAAACATATTTTATGTTATTTTTTTTTATAATAATGCTTTATTTTTATAGTAACAAAATATGTTAATATTATGACGTCAGTAATTTTAAAACAAGCATTAACAAAATATTTAAAAAAATATAAAAAAGTAAATTTTATTTATATAATTTTTTTCTTATATTAAATATACATACTATATAAAGAAGAAGTAAATAAGTATACAGCGCCATCTATCGGCAATACATAAACTATTCAATAAAACGTCACTTGCATGACAAAGGCAAGGGCCGCTGTTGTGCAACGGCGAATAAGTATATAGATTAGTCCAATGTGTCTTTTGCATTAATCAATAGTTTGAATCCCATGAAATTAATTTACATTGTAGAACTTTTCATTGCGTAGACGCATGTACAAACTATGATGTATTAAAAACGTTGTTGTTTATTCTTGTGGAAGTGTGAACTATTTAACCATCTACTCGCTCCTCAATTCTTAACTATTATTTATATAATTTCACGACAGTACTTTTATAACTGCTTGCAATTAAGATATCAATGTTTATTTCCACATAAACCATTAGTGATTACCCATAAAGTGTTATTGCAGAACTAAATTAACCATACAATAGCATTCACTGTACAACTCAAACAGAATTCAATTGTTTCTGTAATTAATTAGTTTAGTTGTGATTTTACTCATTATGTTAGCTTTTTGTGTGTAAGCTTTTTATATATATATTTTTTAAAATATTAGCCATTTCTATGTTTCACTTTAATTAATTTTGCTTTTGTTAGTTCATTCAATAGGCAGGTGGAACCTATTGTAAAGACACTGTTGTCCACGCACCGCCCAATCTCGTATAATTTTTTATTAATTTTTGAACTAAAATATCCATTAATTTAATAATAATTGGCAGAGCACTAAAATTTACCTTTATTATTTTAGTAAAATATTGTATGTATTTCTAATGATTAAAGAAAGCTACCAATTCGAGGTAAAAGATAATCTTCCGGTCTTAGAAAACATTAGTTGTGAGACATGCCCAAGAATATATGTACCTGTGTGTGGCACAGACGGTAAAACCTATATAAACTCATGTAGACTTAACTGTTGGAATAGTAAATTGAAGAAAAATGAATGGATCCTCATTGAGAGGTCAGAAAAGATTGCTATATTTTAAATGATTATTTTATTGTTTAAATATTGAAATAAAAACATTATTTATAACCCTTGACCAAATGTTACTTGGAGCTCTTCACACTTCTTTAATCTTTTTTTCAGTGTTTTTTTTTCTTTCAGATATGGTCCATGTGTTGGCATTGGATTCGAGTTCGCGAAGAAATGAGTGTTTTTGTAAGCACCACATTAAATGAAACCATAGTTTTAACTACTCTATAAAAGCCTAACACAATTAATTAAAAAAAATAATTTTTTCAAACAAATCGCCATTTGTTAAATCATTTCATCAATCATTTTATTTGTATAGGTTTTAAATATTTTACCTATTTATTATCAATAAGATAATATAATTTATAGGACATTATTTGTAAAACTAATATACTAAAATGTCATTTAAATATATATTTAAATGATATATATATTATTTAAATATATATTTAAATTAGTAGGTTTTTAGGTAGTATATTAAATGATATACTACCTTGTGTACCCTATATAGGATTGCCAAAATGCACAATGTAAGTACGGTATCTAAATTAGCAAAAGGTGAAAAACAGTGTCAAAAATTAACGGCTCATCTCAACAGAACTATCGTCCGATTCGTTGGTAGCTTCATGTGGGACTCACACTTCTTTCCTTTAATATAATTTTTTCTGGCCAGTCGTGGCGCAGGAGCACAAAGTGAGCTGCAAAATCGACTGGTGATAGGATCGCCCCCCTCTCGAGAAAAAAAAAAGAGAAACGGAGTGTGTTTACACTAGGTTCCATCTGCCTACCTTGCTGTGTGCGGTATACAGCATGACGCTGATAAAAAAAAAGAAAATGGAATTTCTATTTTCATTTTTACTACGAAATATGGTAAAAATCTGTTAAGTAAAAGGCACACAGCACTAAAAACAGCGAACGAGCATAAAGCATAATACAGTATACGTTTAATTTAATTAGTAATAAACTTTCTCTAAAGTTTTAATTCCAAAGCCCGCCATTGCGCTGAACTCTACAATGCGGGCTGAAATCGTTGAAACCGTGTACAAGAAAAATAATTAAATTTTTGTAGACTTTTTGAAGTATCTAAGTTAGAATGGTATTCAAATTTCTGGGCATTAAAAAGTGAAACCACTTTATTATGCTATTTAAAATTTGACTCAAGGCAATGCTAGATGCTTATTTAATAGGTTTAATGTTACAGTCTCACGTGGTTATCGCAGCATGGTAGACGGACAAAATCTGATGTTTGGGTAGAATTTGAGGCCGCTTTGTCCGTTTTGGTGTTTATAAGGCCAAAGCGCGGATATTTTATATATTTTAAGCATAATCACAAGTAAAAGTAGTCTTTGTAGTGCAGCTGCACGTGCGTATGACTGAAAACGCGACGGCCGTAGGTTCGATTTCCACTCAGGGGAATGAAATTTTAATATTTTCATTTATCGCTCTAGTAACGAGGCAAAGTGTGGCGATGAGTTCCGCCACTCAACTGGTAAGACACTCAGTAGTACATTCAACAATATATCTTAAGAATTAAGACTTAGGGAGATTTAAGAATTAAGAAGCTAAAAAAGAATATAATCATAAGTGAAAATATTATAAATTTATTATTTGATTGGGAATCGAACCCACAATCATTGCGAGTACAAAAAGACTGCACCACTGAGCCACAACGGCTGAACGTTTCGCTTGTAAGTTAAATACTAATCTCTACCACAAAGTCCATGAATATAACTTGAAAATTACATTTTAGAAACAAATGTAAAAAGCAATGGCAAAATAAAGTTCACGCGGGGAGTGCAATGAAACATTGTTAGCGCGACAGTTGCATTCAACATGTACACAACACACATAATTGCATATTTAAAGGCAATTACCTTCTTATTATTATTTTTAGGTTCTGCACATATTGCATGACCGTAAGTCAACGAAAAATACTGTTTATACGAATTGACAACTTCCATTTGTGGGTGTATGGACACATTTTGTATGAAACCAACTACGCATATAAATCTATAATAGGTTTCTGTAAATATAAATGCACATAACTTGTATAGTATTTTTTTTAAAATTTCACTGAAAAACGTTCGAAAAATTTACAGGTGAATATTTTCAATTTTAAGTAAAAATTGCGGTCATTTACTTCCTCCTTTGCTCCAGCCGTATTGTGATTCCAGGACGTGATGTTCGCTAACGTAGCACAATTTGTCACAATGCGATAAAGCCTTGGTAGCGTATGTGAATTTAGTTTTAAATTTTTGTTGAAATTTTTTAGAAATTCTCATGAATATAAGGGATCCTTCCAAAAAATCCTACGGGGATGGAAAAACAAAGATTTTACGTTTCGTAGTCCACATAAACAAATACACGGGCTACAACTAATTAGCATAAAGAAGCTAATTCGAACTCTCTCAAAAAAGCCCCGTATAACAAGTTACAACCTTCAGAGCTTACGTAAAGTTATTTTATTGAAGTACGTACAAAGTTGCGTAAAATTTTAAATTAGAGTTATCGGGCATACTTTGTTGGTGAGTTCGTATGGGAAATGAAGTTGTTAGTGCCCTGAAGGTATTAGAAAAGTCCGTCAAACTTGGAATCTGTGAAAATATTTCCCAGTCGAAGTTTAGTCGTGTGAAGAATGCTAATAAAGCTGAAATATTTAGCGAATGCTTGTATATTATACATTGGCTATTTTTTAATGTCTGTTTGTATTGAGCGTACATCTATTTATACATGTAATATAATTGTAACTATTCGCTGTCCGTATATGGAAAATGAATTTTTTCACATTACGTGTTATTTTACTACAGCGGAAAAGTAAAAATTATTTTAATATGATTGAAATTACTAACATCTTGCAGCCTTAGATTTCGATGGCGCGTCTACAAAACCACGATGACGTTGATGACAGTTTGTTAACTGTATAAATAAATTGTCTTCGTTATTATAAGCACAATAAAAAAAAAATTGTAAGAAATAATTTTTTTGAATAGTTTTTCATCTTAATTAATTTTCTACATTTACGACACACAAACCTGCGCTTTATTTAACAGCATAAAAAAAGACTTTAATTTATTTTCTATACTCCTCTTTGTAAAATTATTAATAAAAATTAATAATATATTATTATGTTAATATTTAGAAATTATTTTTATTTGCATATTAATATTTTAATTTAATTATTACAAATGGCCAAATAAGCCAACCCCTGAACTGTAAAGGTTAATATTGTTGAGTATTCATATCTGTATAAGTTAAACTTTTATATGTCCACACTTTTACGTACGTGTTATATGTGACGTTTTGGCTAGTACTATTTTATTTTTAATTATATTAAAATATTGATTCATTTATATTAACATTAAATATATATACGAGGCTGTTGTAGTTCAATGTAAAAAATGGGGAAAGGTGTATCTTAATGATAGGTTCCCCTCTGCTTCCGTAGCACGAGAGTGTGGAACACATAAAAGGGTTTTCTCTCGGTGAAGAAGAGAAAAGAAAATACTCCATACTCTATATTCTATATTATTTTTAAACCGTGTATGTATTTTTATATTTTTAAATTATTATTATTATAAAACTTTCAAACAACCCATATAGACTAAACAATGTTCAACTTCACCTATGAGATGACTAAAACAAAAAGGGTTATCACGAGACGCGAATTACACTCGAGGAAACATCACGCAAAAAGAGAAGGAGCCAGACAAAGCGAAGTTCAAAGGAAAAAATTAAGAAAATCTAACATGAAATAAAATTTTCCACATAGACCAAATGTACGAGAGAGAATACTTACCTTAATTCACGACCACGGTTGGTTAGTGGAAGAGTACTCGGATTTTTTTTTTTTTGATTTTTTGAAACGTTTCAACTTTATTTTTTACGATTTCTCTTACTTTTACGGAAAATACATAATTTCTTTTTTATTTTGAAACAAACAAGTGTTAGGACACTCTGTTCAACACATTTTGCAATTGTTTAGGACCATTGTACTCAAAAAAAATATTTTTAATACATACCTCTAATGAACCTATAATTATACTGTAAAAAGTTACTAACTTATCTACTGCGTCATGAAGGTATTAACTTATAATTTCATTTGAGGTCTGCAAACAAAGAAAGTTATATAAAATGAGATAGCAAGGTCGCAAACGCCATTTGAATTTAAATACTCATTTAGTCTTTCGAAAGTGAAAGAGAGTGTAATTAACAAATGTTAATGTTTTCGGTCTATATTTATTTAAATTTTAATTGTTTGAATGGGAAATCTAATGAAGAAAATTACAAAAAGGTCAAGGTTTTTATCAGTTTTAATTTTTTTTACAGTCGAGTAGAAAGAGGTAAGACGGAGAGGCTTTACTTGTTCAGTGGCGGAAATCAACCCCACTTTTTATCAGTCAGTTATCATTTTAATATGTTCCCTGGAGTGAGAATCGAACCTTCGACAAACGCAAAACCATTTCATTTTGATAAATTATAAATAATCCCGTATATTACAAACCTTCGTAATATAAATTTACTTAATTTATTCAGTCCATATCCCAAATTAAAATTCATACGCCTAAACAGAAGTTATATAAATGGTGGACGGCACCAAGTATAACATAAATTTTAACTTTCACAAAAGGTTTACGACTTTTTGTACAAATTTGTGTAATATTTATTAATAATTTAAATCGTTCATTTAAATTAATTTTATATACAGCACATATAAGCAATAATTACAAACATAATTACAAACAAAAAAATAATTACAAATTACATTAGCAGTTCTTGAGATTGATGCGTTCAACCTATCAAACTATCTTTAGCTTTGGTTGTTGTTTTTTTACCTTCACGCTGTTTTCCTGGGCAATTGCCAGGGAAAACGGAGTATCAAACGCAAGCAAACTTACTTGAATATTTGAATACATTGCAATTTTTACTTACACATAAAATAATATAGCAAAACCTAAACGCGTGCTGCGTTGTAGTGACACAAATGTGAGAGTATAAACGCGACAGGTGGGCTGTGGGTGTGGGCTTAATCCCACTCGTGGAAACGAAATATTTAATATTTTCATTTCTTCCATGTGATAACAAGGCAAAACGCGACGTTGAGTTCCGCCTATATTTATATTTTTACTTTATTTATATTTTTCCTTAAATAACACGAAAAAAAAGTAACAATAGTTAAAAAGTTACCTACCAAAGAACACACATCTTCTATAGCTAATTAAGTGAACTTTTGAGCTTCATTAGCATTCCTTGCACGAAAGTTCAGCTTTTCAGGCAATCTCTCAGATTTTCACGCTAGTTTTGTAATGCCTCTAGGGCGAGCAACTTTATCTTCTAGCTTTTCAGTAACGTATAAAGCTGTAATTGTGAAGTTTGCTAGTTTTAGACAATGCTTAGGAAATTTTCTTTTTTTTTATTTATATATTTATTTTTAGTTGAATATTTATTTTTGGTTTATAATATATATAATGTAATAATTGGTTTTATTATAAGGTCTATCGTATCTAGTGTATCTTTTTATTGAAAGAAGTATATGTCTAGCGCTCCGTTTTCTAAAGAAGCTCGCAAGAAGCTAAGTATAAAAAATAAAATTTCAGAAAAAAGCTAAATAACATGACCCAAAAATTGGGGAACGGAGTGTCTCTACACTAGATTCTCTCTGCCTATTCTGTTATGTGGAAAAAAAAAATGTTAAACTGTACAAAAATAACAGATTTTATATAGTAAAGTAAAACTAAAATTCATAAATTAACTAATAACGTTTCACCAAGTTTAATCATTCTGAAAGTGCCAGAAACATTTAAAGTACGGCCTCAACAGAATCAGCTGAATCATAATTAAAATATAATTGGGCTATATCCACAAATACGAATCCGATCTTTTGCTAATCGCCTCTAGCTTATAAGGCAAGCGTTCAAAGGCAAAATTAATTATTAACACCAACGATGCCAAGGATCTCAGTAATTAACCTTTTGTTTTTATGACGGCGCCCTCCAATCTTGCCTCAGAGTAGAGAGGCACAAGCAAGTGATTGATGATAAAGCAAAATAGTATTTTTAAGCTAAAAATATTCTTATTGAAGAAAATTCGGAAAAGGTTTTAAAGATTTATTCTTTTTGTTTACGCTTCACGCTGTATCTCGCATATAACGTGAAGATACATAAAGAGAGGGTACCTAATGCTAAGACACTCTGTTCCCCACGTTTTTTCATTTCATTTTCTTGAGTGGGAATTGAACCCATAACCGTCACGTGTATAATCCCACGTTTGTGCCACTGGAACACGACTGCCTCAAAAAATTAAAGTTGCTGCACAGATTTTAGTAAAACTATGTACAGTTGGTTAAGACGTGGACTTTTCTGGGAGACAAGTAGACGAAGTCCCTGCTATATACAAAATAAGAAAGTAAAATTTTAACCCATTTATATTATATCTAAAGAAAAAAGATAACCAATAAAAGATATTAGAGATCACAAAAATGGGGGGCTATAAGAAAAAAAATTACTGGCTTTATCACTAATGGCCTCAAAGCATTACCTTCATTAGGATTGAGGGATCGTCTTTATTAAGAGCTTTGATCACGTTGCTCAGGAAACGACGTCGATTATCTTGTGTGGATCAAAAATATTTTCTTGATCCAGCGTTATTCGATCAGCTAGTGTTCGGTTTAATAACTTATTAAGGATCAGAGTGGATGTAGCACTGTTGGGCAGTGGCTGACAGTAGACACGTTGATTGTGGGTTCGAATCTTATTTGGGGAAAATAATATATTTCAATTAAATTCATTGCTTTAGTGGAATGAAAGAAACGGAGTATCCTAACACCAGATTTCTTCTGCCCACCCTTCTATAAGCTGAATACAGATCGAAGCATTTTGCATACAATAGGATTGCTATTGCTGAGACACTTTGTTACTTCTATCTTAAACCTATCTAATATTTATCCCATGTCATAGTTTCTTTAAGCAAAAAAATAAATAATTGATGAGTGAGTGACGGAATCCAAATCTAGATATAATATATAATGTATGAATGGACATTCAGATAGCTACTTTCGTTCATATCTTACCTAATAGATAACAATATTTCTATATATTAAACCAAGTTACTGGTCGGTTGGGTCAGCGCCAGCAATGTAACTGACAAGCAATTTTCTTATTCTCTGAACCAAAAGTGCGGATCGTATAGAATTACAATTGTTTTGAACGTGACGAACATCTTTTGGTGAGAATTTTATATTCTATATGAAAATGTTAGAATGAAGAATAGCTAAATAAAGATATAAAATTGTAGTTACGAAAATTTTTGAAATAAATCAGCAAAAATTTTCATAGCATATATTGATAAAATGCCTGAAATTTTTTTTTCCAGCTTCAGTATAACGCATGTATAGTAAGTAGGCAGAGGAAATTCTGAAGCCCGCCAAGGCAAAGCGTGGCGTTAGTTCGACCTGTCAGGACAAATTGCTTCTAGAATTCGACGGAGAGTGATGGATGGAAGAGTTTTAATGGGAACTGAACATCTTGATACTAAGTTCAAAGGTTCCCTCTGCCGACCCTGCTATGAATGGAATAAAAAAAGAAGTGAAGCTATAACAAAAAGCAATTTTTATTATGCGTCTCCTAACCGTTCTACAAAAGCGTTCATGAATAATATGGAAAATAGGTTAACTCCACGATTAAAACATTTGATGCGAAAACAATTTCTATATATAAATTCATACATGTAATTTATAATCAACATCCGTAAGCGTGTAACTGAAATTATATATAAATAAAATTTTTAAAGCTTCTAATAAAAAAATTACATAGAGTTTAAAATTTTAAAATTCGTAGTAAAAAAAGGTTAATTTACTTTGATATTTAGACTGTTACTTACATTTAAGCCCTTCCATTGGTTGGAGAAACGCATTATAAATGCAAAATGTACTAAAGCCCGTATTGTAAAGAACGGTACGGTTTTCTGCCGTCTCGAGTGGCTGTTGTTGAAAACTTAGGGGTTAAGTGCAATTAAAACGATACTTTTTGAATTTAATTTCATGACGTAATGTTATTTATTCTTGCAAGTATGTATTTATGCAAGTATTTTCTTTTATATATGAATAGACTGTTTTCCTTTTAAAAGAAATTTTGTTTAAATTAAAATTTTTGAATAAATTTCAACTTGAATAAATAATTGTCATTTATACAAAGACGTACCTAATGGCAAATCAGTCAACTTTTTTATCTATAGACTGCCTTTTGAATTTTAAGTAGGGAACAGATTGTCTTTTATTACTATTTACAAAAATGTTTTTTTACATATTCAGAAAAATAAAATCTTATGTAAATCATCAAAAATTTTTTCACGCTGTATTCTGCACACAGCAGGGTACGCAGTGGGAACCTCGGTGTTAAGATACTTCATTCCCCACTTTCTGCCGAATTCTGGAGGCATTGCGTGCTTAGTGGCAGAACTCAACGCCGTGCTTTGCTTCGACACCAGAGCGAAGAAAAATGGAAATATAAACGTACAGAAATATTTCACTTTTTCGAGTGGGAATTGAACCCACAACCGTCGCGTTTACGGGGAACACCTTTATGCCACTGCGCCACGACGGCTTCTCATCAACATTATTGATTGTTCATTATATTATAAAGATGATAAATTTTGATATAAATTCTACATTATTGCAATCCGATTTTTTTAAATTTAGCCCCTAATTAAGACGAATGGCATTAATTTAGTTACGACAATTTATAAAAAAATATATATAAGCCTTTTGCAAAATCTTTTTTTATATATTATGTAGAATCACGTTGTATCTTGTATATAGTAAGAAAGAAGGAGTGACCCTTGAGTTCTGTCATTCTATCGTAACTACATTCGTCTTTTTTCCGTAGTGAGAATTGACACTAAGCTGCTGAATAACGAAAATTTAAAGAAAAAAAAAAATTAAAACGAATTAAACTCGTAGTGGTTACATTTCAAATGCAAGCGTTTCAAGTGCACCGAGGATTTTAACTCCAGACAGATATTTCTACTCGTACTACAGCCTAACAGAAATACATACAAATTCTCCCATTCGTATATTTTTCTGTAGAAACAACAGTTTTTCGCTTTGTTCTATTTCTCTGAATGGCGGGAACTTTGAACACGCTGTATAGGGTTCCCGTCACCTTTATAAAAAGTGTTCACACTCGTTTTGCCAGACAGCTTTTATTTAGAACTTTTTTTTACAAATGTTGAAGTTTAAACTAACTAACAGACGTTGTGGGTCTCAATAGTGTATCGTTCAATAGTGTAGTTTTTAAAAGCTATCCTATTGACGGCTTAATATCACGCGTCGCATGCTATAAATATATTTTCTTATTTATGTGAAATTTTGCGTTATTTTTTTTTACTTCTTACTACTTAGCTCGAAAGTGTAAAAATAAATTATTTTGCGTTAAATTTAAATTTGTTTTTAAACACCGACGAAAGTAGAAATATTACATTAGTTTGACATGTCAATGTATGTATATTATATATCTGTACTTCCGGAACCACATATAGATATATACATACAGACACATCGGTGGAACCGATTTTGATATAGTTTTCGTTTGAAAGGTAACTTAAACGAGAATATTGTGAGCCATAATTCAATTAAATATAAAGAACTGTTTGAGACTTATTAGGTCTTTTCTAGTTGACTTGATGAGATTTGATAAGTTGACATTGAGTTCCATAGTGGTACGAAAATAAAAATCAGAAAAATATTCAAAAAGTAAAAATGACCTAGTATCTTAATTAACTCCTTTTATACTTATCCAATAAAATCTAAGAGACGTGTACTGAAAATAAAATCTTCACTATATGAGCGAAACGGAAGGAAGCCACATTTATCATTCAAACACAGATCTGCGAATCAGTTAACTTTAAACCGAAATTCTCTTGAGTATAGTTAAAATAACTACAACATTTTTCAATTTCAATCACGCCTGCATCGCCCCCGCGAGATACGAGTAGCACTACCATTGGTTGCATTCGAGGTGGCATCCCGCAATCGCACTCTGGAGTAACATTAGTTCTTTTATTGCCAGATAAAAATATACTGTTCTCATACTCACTTTGAACTGAAAAAGTGGAATTTGAACTACATTCTATGTTATTTTCTACAATTAATTCTACGAATATGTCTTATTATGTAAAAAAAAGTTATTACTAATAAGTAATATTGTTATATATAGTTTATAAAATGAATTCATTACGGCACGGTTTCAAATAAATATATAATTAGACAAGATAAACATAACTATTTAAGTTCAATCGCGACAGGGGTATGGATTCGATTCCCATTGGAAGAAATGAAATATATAATATTTGAATTTTCTCGCTCTGGTGCAGGTAAAAACTACTAGCTTTTTGCAAAAGTATACTATTATATATAAAATCTATAGACAAGTAGACTTAACCATTTTAAAAAAATATCCCTTCATAAAACAAAAAAAACTTTGTCCAAAGACTAATACGCTATTGTTTAACTTAAATTAGGACACAACTGGAGAATGAACTCCTCAACAGGAAGATCCTTTTCTTGCTTGGTTTTGAGTTTTGTTGTAAATATTTTCAAAGAGACTAAATCTTAGTGCAGTTATAATATGAGAGTTTAAACGTAATGGTTGTCGGTTTGAATCCATTTTGAGCAAAAACCTAGTGTTAGGACAATCAGAAGATTGGACAATTAAGACAATCAGATAATATCAAAGCATTGCGTGTTAAGTAGCTGAACTCAATTCTGTGCTTGTGCTTTACAAAGTGAAGAAATTAAAATATTAATAAATAATAATTTATCTCCTTATGTGAGGATTGAACCCACGAACCGTCTCCTTCACAATCACACACTTGCGTAATCTAAATAAAAGTATAGATATATTCTTCATTAAGCTAATTAAAGTTATAAAATAAAATAAAAAGTTTGTGAAAAAGTTTCATTTCGCTCGTTAAAACTGTCACCGTTTTGTAAACGCTTATCACGTTCAGTTCTAATCACCGTCTATTGCACTAATGGCCACATCCATTACCGTACGTGTTATTGAATAATATATATTTTTACCGACTTCAAAAATGTAACTAAACTTTGACATGTATTCAATATCCACAAGTTTTCTCACAAGCTAAAAGTTATATCGACACGATAATTTCATTTAAATTAAGCATAATAAAACTTAGAGAACAGTTTACAACTTAGAGAACCTTAATCTCCACCTTAAAGGCTGGCAACGCACCTGTGGCTCCTCTGGTGTTGCATGGGGCCGTGGGCGGCGGTGATCACTTACCATCAGGTGACCCGAACGCTCGTTTGCCTTGTCCTCTCCCATAAAAAAAAAAAAATAAAAAAATAAAAAAAAAAAAAATCAAAATTAGTTCAGTAATTTATAAAATATAGATATCCATACATTTCTCGATGAGACAAGTGTAATACAGATACCTAAGATATTTCAGATCTAACTATTATGTATAATTATTGTTTATTTAATATCTGTCCTTTATATATTAATTATCCTTTATATATTAATTATTATTTTTTCAAGAGGCGCGGGTTAAAATCCCGCTACGATAATTCTTTTATACGTTTTCTAAGTAATTTTTTGTTGTAAGCAACATTTTTAACTTGCAATATTTACATAAATAAGCTTGACATTTTCTACTACGACAATAAGCTATTCATACAATATCAGGCTAAAAACCTTTTACTCTAACCCTAAAATATTCATGACGGCCAAAATGATCAAAGAACGAGAAAAAAATACCTTTTTATATGAAAACAGTATGGTCGGTTGCCTGTTTGCGTATAAAAAGCTGTCGACATTATTGATTCAGATATACTTTGCGTATGGCCGAATAGGCAACGTCAAATATTATTGGCTACGGATAAATAATACATATTGATATATATATTTTAATGTAAAAAATGTAAGAAAAAGATGGCAATATCTGTTAACTGTATGGAAATAGGTAAAGATTGGCAGGATAAGGATAGAAAGTTAAGAGAACAAGAGTTTCATATCAATACATACTCAGAAAACCAAGTCGTTTTTTCTTCTTATGTATCAGATCTTTAAAACTACGCAACGAATTTTAAAGCGATTTTGTAAGGTTTTAATGCATAATAACTTTCGTTATATAGTATAGTAATGTTATTATTTTTGACATATATATAATGTCGTAAATAATAAAGTTTTTCCCGTTTATATTGCAAACGCAGGTTACACGACACGTACAATATTTGGCTCCGATAAATCATTTCCTCGAGAGGAAATCAAACCTACAAACTGTCGCATGTGCGACGATTGGCCTCACTAAACTATTGACAGCTTTTCGTATATCCAAATCTAGTTTATACGATACAAAGAGGCTCCTTGAGCAAGTCATATATGAATAAAACATCGCCCCCCTCACCTCAAAGGCCAATGGAAGGACGCTCTCTTAATGAATAAAATACTACTACAATACTATAGGTTCGTTTCGATTTGCTTAGCGCTGTTGGCTTAACTGGCTTGAAAGTTTTTAATAATTCATAGAGTAGATTCGTTTTTTCCCGTATTTAGTAGGGTGGAGAGAAAGTACCTAGATGTGAGACATTCTGTTCTATACTTTTAGTCCAATTTTTGGAATATTTAGTGGAGGAAATATGAAAATAATATAAGTATAATCAATCTTCAGGATATTTAACCCGCAATCATCATGTTCATCGCATCAGACGCTGTGGTACTGCGCCATGGTGGTTTATAAATAACTCCTTATTATTTATTGGGGTTGTTATGTTAGGGGTATTTTTACAATAATCTTAAATTTTATTCTATTTAGCAAAATAATATAGCAAGGTTTTCTCCTAAGAAGTTTCTGCTTATTTAATATTCGAGGTGTTCTAGCACATGCCAGGTGCACATGTAGAATGAAATATTCATAGAATCATAAAGTTTTTATTGTGCCATAACATCGAATGTCTCTTTATGTTTATCAATTTGTTTTCAATAATATATTTATGCATACCGTATTGGGCCAATTGTACTAAATAGATGGATTTGAACCAGTGATTTTCCCGTTGAGTCGCGCAAATCAACGTTGCGCTTTCCGTCGTTACTAGAGCGAAAAATAAAACAATGAATTAATTCACGATTCACGATCATTTTCACGATTGGGAGTCGAATCTACAACCTATCGCTGTGATGTGAGTGGTGGCACTCAACGTAAAACATGGTTAAAATAACTAACTATTCGTATTACCAAATTGTAAGACTCATCTCACAAAATACAGGCAACAAAACAAATATTTTCACTTTTATTTTAATTAGTCTTATAGGTAACCAAACATTATGAATTTTCTAGAGTAAATTCAAAGTTGCAGTTGCAGTATAGGCATTCTTTATAAATGTTTACAATAAAAAGTTAAAAATCATTTGGTCATTTTAATTACCAAGTAACAATGAAATATAAAAAAAATATTAAATCAATAGTGGCGCAGAGACCCAAGGGTGTGACTGTAAACGCGACAGGTGTGGGTTCGCTTCCTATTCGGAATTTATGAATATTTATTGATATTTTAATTTCTTCGCTCTAATAAGCCACATAATACGCAATGCGTCTAAAATCGCCAGAAAATGAGGAATATAGTATCTTAACACTATCAGTCTAGAAAAAAAAAATAAAGAAAAAACCAAACGAGCATTATCTGTGAATGACAATTTCACATTAATGGAGTCTAATGTGAGGGTACCTTAAGTATTTCCTTAGAGAGTTCTAGACAGGGCCGCTGAGCGGGTACTTATTTATTTACAGCTACGCATTGCAGGGACAGATAATTTTAAAGAGAAGACATTTTACTATCACAAAATTAATGAAATAATAATTAAGTGAATGTTACTTACTATTTATAAAGTTGGTACTAATAAGATATACACAGCATAATTAATAATTTTTTTTATTAGCTATGGGGAAAATCACAAGTGAAAACTTACTCCAAGGGCTTAGCTATGGTATATGCATATTTATTTCGGCTTGTCTGCTGTCATCATGGCAGTTTTCATTTTTGGCTGTCGGACGCAAAATATGTAATTTGTGATCATTTTACTAATATAGCTTCTTGTCTTCTTTGTTTTATTTAGAAATATATAGGATTTTACTGAACATTCAATGGCTCCAGAATTCGGCAAAAAATGGCGAACGGAGTGTCTTAACACTAGGGTTTTCTACCTACCTTGCTGTGTGCGGGCTTTTCTACGACCTTTTCGGGTTAGGTGCAAATTATTATATTATAATTTATATAATTATCTGTAAATTATTTACTTGGAAATTAAATAATATTTACTTCTGTTAATCAAAGAAAATTAATAACATTTTGTTAATTAAATGTAAATTTGGACAATTTTTTTATCGTATCGTATGGTATCATTGACCTGGTACAAAGGTCAGGAGCCACGATCTGAATAGTGGGACGCTTCATAGGTCAGTAGACCACACTAGTAGGACACAGCGTAAACTGAAAAAATAAATGTGACATTATGATATGGACAGGTTCTCTTTATCTATCTATCTATCTATCTTATGTTATATTTTTGAAGATGGACATGAATTTATTGTTACTTTGTTAACAACAATATCTATAACTAGACCATTCATAACACCCCATAAATAATCCGCATTAATTCAGGAGGCTATTCATCTCGTGAAATTTATAAACATGTGTTGTAGCTTTTACGACCCACTTTAACTGTACGGTTAGCATCGTAACATTGGAATCGGTCGTAAAGGTGACTTCTGTGCGCCTATGATATCCTGGTACTTCATAAAGATTTATTATAGGCAGTTATTACGCCTTGTAAGAAAAAAAGAAAGGTCGAGTAGAAAAAAAAAATATTTAAGAACAATTTTATGGAGTATGAAAAGTATGGATTGTGATTTTTACTAGCGTTTTTATTTGTTAATAACAGATATATGGAATAGGTATCTCGGAAATAATTATTGTTTTATTTTTATTAATTTGTATTTTATTTGTTTATCATATCATATACGTTTCGTTGGTCTATAACAAATTTTATTACTATTTGCAATATTTTCTCAAAACTCTCTAACGAAATCTTATTCTTCAAGATCGGTTCACTGGTTTAACAGTTATAAGAGAACAAAGAAATGGACATACATACGTATAAACGCTAAAACATAACTATCTTTATGGGCGGCGGTCGGATAATGTGTTTAATTTACTCGTTAAAAGTCTAAACTAAAACAAGTAGCATTTCAAAAGTTTCTGTTTCTTTGTACCTATTGTGTTATTTCTTGTTTGTAACCACAAAAATATGACGTCATCAAAATTTTGAACAAACTTTTGTCTTTGTGCCTTCAGAAAATGAGAATTTGCGTGTGAACGCAAGATATACTGCTGTTGTTAACTTAATATTTTGAATTATTGTAAATTATATTACTTAAAAACATACATTTTTATCTATTATTTATATATATATATATATATTTCGTCATCATATATATGATTCATGATCTCGATATTAAGTTTATTACATATAAACTCTGCTCTAAATGACTATAGAGTATTAACTGTCATGATGTTATGGTCAGACCCGTTCTAATTGCGCTTCGTTGTTCATTATTCGGTCATCGTATAAGGATGGCTTAATTACAACGCATATAAGAAAATGGCTTTCGATTATCTAAGTTAATAATTTTCATATGCAATTTCCATTATAACATTATATTCAGTCAGACAAGTGAAAAAATCAAAGTCACAGCAACGAAAATGAAAATTTATAGTTATTTCATAGAAAATATTTTGACAAATTTATATTTGTTGTTTATTTCATACAAAATAAGAGCATACGCCCACAATCATAAGTTTCTTATATAGCGCTATTTAATATAATAATGTGACCGTCTGATAGGCGGCCGAGCGCCACAAAATGCTGACAAGAAATCGGGTGAACGACGCCGGTGGGAACTTAGATTAATTTAGGCTTAAACAGATTACTTTTCTTCTAACATTTAAAAATATTAGTGTTAGATTTAGATTAGTTGTAGATTTAATTTGTGCTTCAAGTGAAATATTTATTAATATAAAGTTTATATATAAAAATCGTATTTTCTCGAACCCTCGAACTGCAGCCGTCATAACTTATTTATAAGTTTTCTAAGTTGTTTTGAATATATTATACTGTTGTACTTCCCGTTGAATTGACTGACAATCCGGTTAGATCCTGTACAAAAGTGAATAGGATGATCTGACTCGCAATTGACTGTTGTTTTCCTTTGAGATAAGAACCCCTAAAAATATTATTTGTCACTAACGAAGTGTATCTAAAACTTCGTTTTCATGGAGTTTAAAAGGTAAAACCCGTTTTTCTCCGTTTCTTAATTTCTATGTCAGGGGAGAAAATACATTTCTCACAAAATAAACCTGCCCTTATGTCAACTTTTTATGCACTGTAGTATCTTCCAATTACTATAATATATACTATAATATATAGCGTGACATAGAGTTCTGCTACTAAACACACGACATCTCGAAAATTGAGTGGAAAGTGGAAAACAATGTGTCTTAATACAATTACCCTCATGCATACTGTAAAAATAAAATAAAAACAGCATTTTTTTCTGATATCTTCATAATATAATCATATTATAATAATGTAATTAATTAATATATTCAATATTTTTCCCAAAACGAAGGTCGTACATCCGTGAGCGAGGTGACAGCTTGATAAATCCCCATAATACCAGTAACAGGTGCGTATTCTTGACATTGACAGAGGATTATTCTGAGACGTCTCTGTGGGCGCGTCTGAGTGCAAGCGACATAACTATCTAGGAAAATAAATAATTGAATTAAACTCATTGAATTCAAGTAGCACTTTAAAGAGAACGGAGAGTGAGTACACTAGGTTTCCAAGATCCCTCAGTCTATCCCGCCACATGTGGGATACAGCGTGAAATCAAAATAAAACAACCTGACAACGCTCTCAATACAACCACACGGATTAAGCGAGGATAGTGTTTTAGAAGTGGAATTGAATGCTTAATCGTATTTACGGTCGCGTCAGAGTTAAATGTGCTTAACGTGTTATTGCTTAATGAAAGATATGTTAAGAGTTTATTGTTCTCCTTTTCTAATAATCACGCTTGAATTAACTATATGTGGGTATATTGTAATAATTATTGGTATTATATGATATATATATATCATTATATAGTATATAATGATATATATATATCATATAATAGGTATTATAAAGCTCAGTTATGCGTGAAGCAGATTTGTTAGTGGTTATTAGAGTTAACTGTTTGTATGTATATGATTTAGCGTAAGTTATTACAGAATGGACAGAATGTGGTTATTAAAGTATTTTAATAGTACACTTTTTCTACCGTCCGATAACTAAATTTGAAAAACCTGAAGTTTTTTTTCTTATTATTGTAGGTACTTGAGGAAATTCTTTCTTACTACCTATATACCCTACATTCCCCAAGGAAAGTTGGCATTGAATCTTACATGACAAATCCCGGCGTTGTACGCCACAAAGTTACATCTGTCAGTAACAAAAGAGTTTCATAGACATCTATTTGAAATGTTAATTTCAACTCAGCAAATATAGAGTTTTTATACGTACAAACTCTATCAAAGTTCTTGTCTAAGCGTGTCCCCATTCGTTCGCATGAAGACTACAATATACCGCGATTAACCTGAATTACGCTCTTGAAACCTTGGAACTACGCAACTAAAGCACTTTTCATTTTCTCAGCCCCAAGAAAATGGCAATCTTTGCGAGAATAAAGCTGGCATATTAGATCTATGTTGGTCCAATCCTTGGTTCCATGCCAAATTAGATAGTTTTGTTTTGTGTGGGATTGTTCGCATGAGAAATATATGAAAGCTGGTTTGTTTTAAATTATGTAATAATAAGATTTTTTTTGAAAATTATTATTAATTTTTAACAACTCCATTTCATTGGTTTATTTGTATTTTGCGCTTTGAGCTGGAGACACAAAAATAATTAAAATATCATTCCCCTGAATGGGATACATAAGCATAACAATCGCGTTTGTAGTTCACCTCATAGCAACAAAAATGTGAATAATCTAAAAATTAAATATTCCTTTGAACATAAAACCTTAATTAACATAAAATATTTAAGCAAACAGAGCCAATATATAAAGATAACAAGCAAAATACAAGTATTAGACGAAACGAATTCAAGGTCGACGAAAATTAGACTCGAAACGTTATTTGTCTACGCGGGATTTCAATTTATTTTATCAAGCAACGCGTATTTGTATAATTCAATTGCTGAAACAGTAGGTGTAGGTACAAATGGAAATATCTGTATAGATAGACAATTATATAAATTTCGACCATAATATTTTATTAATAATAAAAAACCTAACAAAAAGTCCTGATAAAAATTATAGAGTGTAAATGTATGGAGTATCGTCTCCATGTAAGAAAAAATGTACATCATAACAGGTAAAATAAGGGTGGCGCGGCGATACTACAAGATATATTTTAAAGATTGCATCACACTCAATTAAACTATTGGACTGTTTTTCGAACAAAATAAAGAATGATTCAACCAACTTGATTCATTACAAATATTAATTATTCAAAGTGTGTATACTTCTTTTTCCGCTTCACGCTGTATCCCGCACACAGCAAGGTAGGCAGAGGGAACCTCGGTGTTAAGACACGCCGTTCCCCACTTTCTGCCGATTTTCGCAGGCATTGAGTGTTGAGTGGCAGAACTCAACGCTGCGCTTTGCCTAATGCGACACCAGAGCGAAGATAAATGGAAATATAAACGTAAAGAAATATTTCAGTTCTTCGAGTGTGAATCGAACCCACAATTAAAAAAGTATTTTGTATTAGTTTTAGTTTCTTTACATCTATTTTAAATAGTTTTAATGATGGACTATTAAATTTTTATTTAATGGTCCTTGATTAAATGAATAAATTTAAATTTGATATTATTCGAAAGACTGCTTATCAAAAAAAAATTCTTTCCTTATCTTCACGCTGTCTCCATATAAAGCGAGATAGGCTGATGGATTTAAATGTAAGGACGCTCCATTTCTTTAAGAACAAAATACTTAATAGATTATAACAATAGAAAAATATAAGAAGCTTTGTCATCGCCAGCAAGTAGATTTGCGTAAGTATCCAATGAATTTCATCCCTGCATTTCGTGTTCACAGCGAGTTAAATGAAATGGGAATTGTTTTAGGTCCTCGGTCTGCTTTGAAGTTCTCGTTACTTTTTACTCATTTGTACGGACTACAGACTACGGACTACGGGATACGGGCTATTGTGAGGCGGTCGGCAACAAAAATGCAATACAGATGGAAATTTATAAACAATGTTTTATAGGACTTGTGTTGAGATAATATGTTATTAGGGGACATACAGACAAGGCGCAGACGAAACTACTAGAAATATAGAAAATAAGAAAGGGAGATACTCGATAGTAAGATAAGATAGAGAGAGATAGGCGATTTCTCAAATTTCGATTTCTAAAACAGTATATCGTATCCAACTCTAGGAAATGAAATATTTAACATTATCATTTTCCAAATTCCTAAAAATGGAGAAAAGAGCGATTTACAACAAGGTTTTTTATTCATTTTTAATGTCATGCTTAATCTACAATAGTAAAATATATGTAAAGACAATAACCACATATAGTATAATATAATAAATCCCGTAGCTGACCTTCTTCACGTGTCTCCAAACTCATGACATCCACATTGTTTTGTGATAAGGGTACCTGAAAGTGCTTTGATTACGATAATGATAAACTAACGTGAGGGGAAATCTAAATTTTCATTTCGATACAGTTATATTTTTATTAGTGTATAAAATAAATTAGCCATTGTAGCCATTTCTATTGTATGCCTATATACCACGATTTTATCATTTAAATGTATACGTGAAAATAAAACGATAGCCTCGTGACACTGTCGGACTTTATAACTCAACCGGTGACTGACAGCCAATGTTAGATAGCTCACAAAAAATTCGGCGCGCAGCCAAATTGGCATACGAGCTGAACCACCAAGATGCAAATGAAACGAAAAATATACCACAGAAAACGACTTTTTTAGCTTCATGCTATATCTAGCACATGGTAGGGTAGACAGAGAGAACTAGGAAACCGTGTAGAGAACGTTACATTTCCCATTACAACGCATCCAAAGTGGGGACACTTTGGATGCGTTACGTGTTAATTAAAATATTTAATTTTTTTTTTTTGGAAATTTATTTCACATTTATTTCAATTTTTATATATTTTACTATTATTGTATTCACGTGTGTTTGAGCTTAAATTGTGTGATTAATAGTTCGTTCTCTTTATCTTTTTTATTCATATTAACATAGTTTAGAGATAAAATAATTGTAACTTTTGTTTTAATATATTGTAATATTCATTTTTCTAAAGATGGAGGATATAAGGAAAAAAAAATTGAGAATCAATCCCGCGAAATGCGTCATTTTTTATTTAGAATATTGTCATCGAAACCTAACTTGTGTAGCAAAATGTCAGCTCGATCTGTTGGAAACAATCGCTTTAAAATTCAGTTCAAAAATTGATTTCATAAACTACGAAGCAAGATATACCAACGTATAAACGTATAAACCATAAAAACTTGTGAAAAATCAAATTAATGATAATATTCGAATTTGATTTTATTTTAAGCTATAAGTATTACATTTATACTTACAACTGTAGGGTACCGAGGCCTACGTGGCACCATGGCCCAACACCTGGCTGTAAACACAACAGATGGTGCGATTCCCACGCGGAAGAATTAATTATTTTCATTTCTACGCTCTGTTAACACGACAAATTTCGTCATATAACGTATAAAATTTAGGCGTAAGGGACCAACCTGTTATATGTCGGATACAATGCAAAACTAAAAAAAAAAAACTGTACAACTTATCAATGTATACAGAATATACAGGGTGCACTCAAACTTTCAGCTTTAGCTTGATGTATTAAATTTTCCGATTTAAAAAAAAGCGAGGTCGCGGTGTTTATTGAATTTTAAAATCCCGTCCCGAACAATCCAAAGAGACGACGTTTTAACCGCAAACTGATTTTTATTTGACCTCTTTTACTATTTTCACGTCAGGTTTGGAAATAGAAAATTCTCGAAACTTCTTCAACTACTCTAGTTTCAATGATATTTCGAAAAATAAGGTGGGGGTTATTGAGAACCTTTAGCGATTAAAACTTTGAACTAGTTTCCATGCAGCCTCTTTTACCTTCTCGTGAGGTTTTTTATGATTTTTTTATATTTACAAAGAATGAAAATATTTGTCTTGATAAATTATATGGCTCCCAGTTCATTCTTCTATTTTCACTCAAGAAAGAAAGTAGGGTTAGTGGAGCAAGTTGCACTAGGCCACTTTTAACATTTCTAAGGTGTTTTTCCTTCGTTGAAAAAGTTGTGTTGGTAGCATCTCAAAAAAAAAAAATATTTTCAGGGATTTGCTCGTTACCAGAGCGATAATGGAACATACGACCTATCGCGCTTATAGTCACACGCTTATACCGCTGCGTTACGACGACCTATATAAATTAAAAAATATTAAAATTCTCAGAGACCATTCGTGGCGCAGCGGCATAAATTTTCGGGGAAGTGAAATATTTATTTACGTTTATATTAATTTATGTATATATTAATATTTATTTATTTTTCAAACGAATATTTACTTAAACAATACGTCACTTCCATGACAATCGTGAAAGCAATAAATTCAAAGAGTAATCAAATGTATGATACCACCCTCAATTTAACTTACTGACAGTAAGAATACAACTTCAAAAAACCACATACTAAAATCAAAAACGATATATAGAACATTAATTTTGTTCATCGAAAGGCGAAAACTACTTTAGCTATGCCCAAATGAATTTAACCCTTATAGCTTTTTATATAGAGTGCAGTCCATATCGATACAAAAGCACATAATTTTGGACAATGTTTTCGATACTTCGTTAGTATTCTAGTCACGAAAGCGAAGCAGAAAGTTGGTTAAGTAAACTAGTTCTATCAAAGTTGTGCGTGTGCTTGAACGTACGGATTGGTGTACAGTGGTACTTTATTGTCGGTTGAGACCTTTTTTTTAATTATAACGATGATTATTATAACGAATGTGCGAACGATGATGATAATTATAACGAATTATAACGAAAGTCTTTTCCGTATAGGAGACAGAGGGAACCTAGTGTTAAGACATTTTGTTCCACAATTTCTCTCAACATTTCAATGCAAACCAAAGGGTTAAAATAATTTGATTATAATCATTCACCATAAATACGTTATAATCAAACTTTACAGCTTGATTATATAAAAAATATAGAATCGAGATTTTTATTAAAACAAGGGGAAAATTTTGGAGCCGTCATACTCTCAAAGAATGACAGTATAAATATTGTGTTCATTTTTACGCATCGCTTACTTGAATATGGGGCAGACAGATGGATCTTAATAATTCACATTTCTGTTCCTTTCTTCTCATATGTTCCGTGTTTTATTACAAAATACAGAAGCCAAAAACGCTATATACACAAATAGAATGAAGAAATATTTTAGTACTTGCTTTTATTTTTATTTTTACTCGCTGCCCAAATTCTGTAAAATCTAAGTAAAATCCCAAAAATAAAAAGAGGAAAATAGAACCTATAACCGCGTTCGCGTTTATGTTTACTTCACCACGGCGTTCTTGTTCACAAAACAAATATTTGCAAAATTTCAAAAATGGCGAAAACATAATTATTATTTATTAAGCAATCTTCTATTATGTTATACTACATACTTGGGTGCTTGTAAATATCGACACCCCATACACTGGGCTCGTTGAAATAATTTTCAATCAAGATAAAATTGTTTGTTAGATATTTAGCTCCATTATAACTGCCGTTCTTTTGTCGCGTGTGACACAACCGTGCCCTTTCACGGAAGATTCTGTGAGAGAAACGTTTAATGAATTTTTTATAAATATGATATTAATAATTGTTATTATATAGAGGCGTTAGTGGCGTAGCGTCACAGCTCCTGGGTGTAACCTCGACAGTTGTGAGAAATCAAACCCACAACCGTCGCGTTATAGTTACACGCTTATGGGACACAAGTAACAACGGCCCCAATATAATAATCAAACTACATCATTTAAATAATATAAGTGATACTTTGGAATCTATTTGATATTAATTTATATTTGTTGTTTTTAATAATAATAATTAGCACACACTGTACGTTACTCTTAAGGTTCTCGAATCCATTACATTAATGACGCCCGAACCCTTCTAGAGGTCGCTGTTTAACGCGCTCATACTGATTGTTGAGGTTTTATTACTTTGGGACTTGGGCGTGTCACGATAAATAAGTGATAAGTCACTTCTGGCCCATACAAGTGTTTCAGAATATTGAATTAATTCTAATAATGTCAACTTTGAGAGGATGAATGTTTGTTCGACTTTCACGCAAAAACTACTGAACGGATTTTGATGAAACTTTACAGTAATATTATTTATTATATCAGAATAAGACACAAATTATGTAAAGATTTAATAATTTGGCTATAATATACAAAAGTGGACGAAGCCACGTTTGCGTAGCTAGTTCTATATCATTTTGATATGGAAATTTCCATCTGAATGAAGATTATTCAATGCTTTTGAATAACAAAAATATATTCTTTTTATGCCTTGTTTTACGTTCGGTAAGCAGAATGGATATAGACTAAATATTTCACGTCCAATGTTCCGTATATTCATTCCATAAATACGAAAATACTAATATTTTTTTAAGCATTAACATATTTGTGTATGTTGACGATGAATATTTTTTTAGCGTCACGCTAAGGCAGAGGGAACCTAGTGTTACAACACTCCGTTCCCCATTTTACATCGAATTCTGAAAGCTTTGCGTGTTGAGGAGCGGAACTCAACGACGCACTTTACCTTGACATCAGAGAGAACTCACAAACCGGCGCGCTCACAGTCACATTTTGTGCTCTTACGCCGTAACTGGCTTCAATTAATTGATTTTTTTATGGAATTATAGTAACAAATTCTTGGGACATACAGGCAAAAGCATAAAAAACAACCTAAAATCGCCATGACTATGTACTTTGATCTAATTCATGGCGCATACGGAGCAGCGCTTGGCTAACGAGCGCCATAAATCCTACCATAGCTTGTATCTACGGGACTAATGCTGTACAAACCTCGTCTGATACGAAAAGGCTCATATATATTTAGGGAAATAGATTTTTGTTATATCGTCGCTAAGTTAAATGACTTAAGTTGCATTTGTTGGATTTATTTTAGGACAGGCAGAGGCATAGTGCTAAGACACTCCGCTTCCCATTTTCCTTCAAAGTTTGGAGGTATTGCTTGTTTAGTCGTGGAACAGATCGCCGAGCTTTGCCTCGATACCAGAGGGAAGATATGATAATATTTTTTTGCTTTAGTGTCGAGGCTTGTGCCCTTGCGCCACAATTATTGGTCAAATCTTTTTATTTCTTCGCCCTGGTAATGAGGGAACGCAGCGTTGAGTTCTGCCACTCCACCTAGAGGATCCATAGGAAAGTGGAAAAGGGTAGTTCCTTAGCACTAGGTTACCAGGTTCCCTTTGCCTATTCTGCCATCTAACGGAACCTACCTACCTGCCTACTTGGATATGTTGTAAAAAACATATGTCATTTGGGAACGATGCAAGATTCGATTATAATTGATGATTAAATGATGTAAAGACGTTGAGTGCGGGAGATTAAATTATTAATTTACTTAGAAAAAATTAAATAGAAAAATATTTTAAATAAGAATTATCACTTAGGTAGAAAAAATAATAAACAATGCAGTGTTATATAAGGCCCAAACAAAAAAAATCAAGACATATAATTTGTTTATATCAAACCAGTGTTTCGTAACTTAATCTTGCAACTCATAAAAAAGAGATTTCAAGTAAAGTTGCTAGAAAAACGTGATCAAATCTCATTCGTATTTAAAAATATCTTCACATTTTTCCTTAGAGAAGTTATCCTCGCTGAAGGCACGTGTCAATGATTACTGAAAATTGGAAACGTTCACTAAGAGTATAAAACGAGGGGAAGCCCCGTCAGCGATTACCTGGCGTTTAGAATTTGAACTGACTTTAGTAAGGTAAGTATATATGTAGCTTTTAAAAATCCCGTCTTCAAAAATGTTACATTGTAACAACAATATTATACTGATAACATTTTTTAGTTGGTTAAATATTACTGATAATGTAATGTAAATAATACATAAATAATAATTTAAGAGGCCGGCACAAGCGTCGACTGTAAATTTTACGGTTGTGGGTTCGATTCCCATTCGTTAAATTATAATATATGTTTAACTTTTTCACTTTTTAACTACCACTTTTTAACACTAAGTGCGGCGTAAAGTTCCAACACTCAACACACAATGTTTTACCTTCCCAAATTGGGGATCGGAGTGTCTTAACACTAAGTTCCCTCTACCTAACTTCTAAAGGCGTGATAATAAATAATCTTGTAATTAATGGAATTACAGTAAAAAATCCTTTCATTCTTACTGGGGTCGGAATATCCATCTTTTGGCTTCTACCGCCACCTTTCCTTAACTTCTTGTCTCGGCAAAGGTATTCTATTCTTTATAATGTAGATATACACAGCAAAAAAGTATAGAAATAAATATTACAAAAATATGGAGCAGCTCTGAAAGAAATATAAGTTCTGTAAAAGCCTCGAGGTGTTTGATTTCGTTACACTGCTGTACTGCCTTCCCTTATACAATCATTATCAACAATCAAAACATCTAAAACGTATCCCGGCTGTGCGACAGCCGCGAGTCGACAAAGCGCTGGTGCGTCTCTATTTGCCTAATTAACTCCTCTCTACGATGGCAACTCGTGCATGTCCTTGTTCGAAGCACCGATATCGACATTAATAATGGCACGTTGAATTGAAACCTTACACTGTGTATAGTGTAATTAATTTTAATTTGAATACATCATATTTGATTTAAGCGTAGTAAACGGAATGGTTTTGGGTTCGATTCCACTCGGAAGAGGTAACTATCTTCACTATTCTTCTCTTGTTCTTACAATAATCATAACAGAAGATAAGAACTTTTAAAATTAAGCTGTCATAATTTTAAACATGAAATGAATCTCGTATACTTTAAAATAAATATGCTTTACATTATAATAATATTAAAGAGCTAATGCCGTTATAATTTGTGATGGAACTTTTAACATTTTATCAACGTAATTTGGCGCAGACCAGTGTTGCAGAGATATTACGTAATGAAAATTTAATCTTCCTAATATGTGTCGTTTGTGATATGAACCGTTTCCATTTCTGACATTGAGTTCAGCCACTACACTCAAAGTCTCTGACAACTGGGTATCTTGACACTAGGTTCTCCCTACCTACCCATTATGCGGGATAAGACGTGAAGCCGCTCATATTATTTACATAAACAATACTTATCTATTTATTAACTGATACACAGAAGTATATCTATCATAGTCTCTATCTAGTGGCTCCATCATCTGTTTTATGAGATGGCCACGTTAGTGCCGGCACAATAATGAAATTTCAGAGTAAATTTAGATGGCAGTGCTAATAAGTGACACACTGTTGTTGAGTTAATGAAATAGTTAGTTCAAAAAGCATTGCATTATGCAATTTAACGAAATATTTCATGAGTATTTTATATGAAAAAATACATTTTTATATGAAAAGGTTTTTATTATAAACAAAAAAGAATAATTAAGATCATTGTGGCACAGTGGCACAGCGTGTGATTGAGAGCGTGACAGCTGTGAATTCAATTCACAATCGAGGGTTTAAAAATTTTCATTTCCACGCTCTGCTCTGCATAAGGCAAAGAGTGTCTTGGCATAATACTCTCCGTCTACCCTGCAACGAAAATGGCGTTAAAATTTTTTTTTACTTGGCTAGTAATTATGTTATATTCAAATTGTTTTCTTTTTTTTCGGTCTGATAGGTTAAAGCTAGAGTTCCACCACTCTATATTGAGTGTCTGAATATCTTAAAAACGAGCAGAAATTTGTGATCAAAGATCATCTTAGAATGAATAACCCATCTCAGCCTATAATGATAATACATAATTATATACATTATTTATACACCTTCACTGTGTGTATCAAATGTGCTTACGTGCCCTCGCCCTGAGACCATTTAAATTGAAGGGTTTCTCTGAAAAGGTATTCCAATAACCGCATAGTACCAGAATCATCAATGGATAGATGGAAATGCTTAATTAAGTAATTTTTACTCATAGTACACTATAAGCAGAAGAAACTTTGTGAAAAGACACTTCGTCATCCACTATTCGCCTTAATTTGATACATTACATGTAAAGTAGCGGAGCTTAGCACCGCAGTTACCAGAGCATGGAATGAAAATGAGCGTGGAATCGAACCCACACCTGTCAGATTAACATTAGCTGTTTATTTTAAAGTTAGTATTGCCAAAAATAATGAGGCTTTTATTACTTTGCAATAATTAATTGTCATATTTCTTTTCTGTTATATTTTGAGTAGACAGGAAAGCCTAATGACTATAACTTTCTATACTCCATTGTACATCTGAATTCTATACTTTTAGTGAAGAGTGGTGGAACTTAATTCCGACATTTATCTGACTACAACGGAAAAAGAGAAATTTATGTAAATAAAAGCACTACATTGAGCGAGAATCGAATCCACTTAACGAAACCATAAAAAATACAAAACTCTTTCACATACAAAAACCAGAAATCTATTGCTATTAGATAGTATATTTCTAGGACAAACCATACATACATATTGGAATGTATTTGTATTTGTGAACTACCGCCAGTAAACTGATAGCTGTCGCATTAAAGTCGCCTCGTCGGCCCCCTCAAGTTCGAGTGCCTAAGCTGCTTACTATCAAATTGTCTCTTTAGATTTTACTACGCAAAGTCATGTTTTGTCTATTTATCAAATTGAATTTTCAAATTTTTTTTAATATTTCTAAATATATTATTTCTAAAATATTGTAAAAGCACATAATTTTTTTTGACAAGTATTTGTGGGTTAATGTGGTAATATGTAACCTATATACGTAATGTAAAATAAATGTGTAGAAATAAAACATATTTTTAGAAAAACTATAAATCTACAAATCTTCAAACTGTTTTATCTATCTTTTCTATAGGAGGTAAACAACGAGATATATTAATTATGACTATTACTGATGACTATTAAGTCATCCAGTCTTGTCAGACAATACATGCACATATATACAATTACGGAAACGGAACGTATGATGATAAAATCATCAAAATTTTCACACACCATCATGATAGTTTAAAAGTAAAAGTATAAAAGAATTTCATTTAACAAAATTTCACCAAATAATTATTTTTGAAAAAGTACATTTTCATGAAATTGTAATATACTCGTATGTGTTTTTGTGTAATCTAATGAATGTAATCTAATACCTCGTTACGTAACTAAATAACTATCTATCTAAATTTAATATATTTCCTACTCCCACATAGCGGTTTCGTTATAAATTAAATTACTCGCGTGTCCATTTTACCTTATTTTCCCCTTAACAAGATGGATACAATGAAAATAATAAACGATTTTCGACTCTATTACTCTGTTATAGTGACCAAAATGCACTCTTTCGAAATAAATTTTCGATATGGATCGTATTTCAGGCAAATAATTTTGACAGGACCGTCAGATTTTAGCACAATTAATTAATTATTGTTGACTAACTTGCCGCCAAGATATGGATAAAACGGGGATTTACTTTTGTGACGTTGTTGTGATTTAAGCTTTAAAGTGTCACTGTATTATACGTTCTATGAAAATTCGTACTTTTTCTACATGCAAAAGTTGGCAGAGACACAAAAAAAAATGAAAAGAAAGTAGTGTTAAGACATTGCGTTGCCCAATTTCTATGATACAATTTATTTTTTCCAACGTTCGAGCTATTGCATCAACACCGAGGTTTGTCTACCAGAAATGAGAATAACTGACAAATAGTTTAAAATGCAGGAGGCAAAAAGGCTTCGTGTGCCATTATTTAAAATGTCACAGTAAAATCCAAGGTAGAACAGTACTTAACACAATAAAGTGAACTTTCAAGTTTCCACTTGCCTCCAGTTACGGCGCGAAGCGCTACAAAGTGTAAGATGTCTGTCTTAATCATTTTCACTTCAAACACTAGACAATGTAAGGCTATTTTACTACATAATTATCACTTAGTACCTTTGGTATTTTAACCGTTTTAATATAATTATATTTACTGTTACGTGACAACTAGAGGCGCAGGGGCACAGGCGTGGGACTCTAATCGCAACTGGTGGTGGGTTCGAAATGTAATAACAAAATTTTCAACGAGCGGATTAATTAAATTAAAAACTTAAATGTCCAACGAATGTTCCCTATATTCCCTATATATATATATATATATATATATATTTGAGTTTTTAATTAACCAATAAGATGATATTCCCAAATTTCCACAAGAACGAGGAAACGATATTTCTCATTTTAATATACATCATGAAGTCCACGTGAAAAAAAATTACGGGCGACTAGTTAAAAAAGAAATAACAATTAGTCTAAATCTCTTTCACCTTGAACGGTCGAGATAATGCAATTAGATTAAGGATACAATGGACGGCTATTAAAGAGATTTTGGTTTTGGTACAAGATGCTAAAATTTGGTATGACTATGAGTCATATTATTTTTTTATATTATTGTTTGTATTTTGAGGCCGATTATAAATGCCACATTAGTGGCTTGAGTTCCGTTTTAGAAAATGAGTTAATTTTATTTTATATCACGACCTACATAGTTATAAAGTTATATTTATGGTACAAAATTATGCCTAGATAAGAACACAAATAACCACAAAATCAGTTAGGTGGTATTTATCATATCATGTGTATATATATACCACTACACCATACTCTATCGCAAATATTTAATGTGTTGCCTATAATGAGGTTTGCGGCAACCACCAAGGTTAAAGGAAAATTTGATTTACTAAAACAGTTTATTATCTAGAAATATTAACGGTAAATCGCTTGTAACATCCAATAGATTATTTCTACATAGATATAATAAAATAGACACACTTGATTTATTTTATTTCCATTTAAAATTATTAGTTGCATTAATACGTAATATATTATTGCAAAACACGTCAGTGAAATATTCTTCACTCTGGTGTAACCACTACTTAACTGGCGTTTTCTCAAAATTTTGACGTAAAATGGGGAAAAGAGTGTCTTAACATGAAGTTCTCCCGACCTATCCTACCATGGGATACAGACTGATGAAAAAATAAAGTTAATTATTAATTATAGTGTAATAACATAAATGAAATGTACAAATTAAATATAAAGATAACAACTTGTATTGTATAAAAATCTTTTTTTTTTCGTCTGTATTAGAAATTGCAGCTACAAATGTGTGTGAAGCTTAAGTTTATTTGTGAGAGTGATTATAAAAGAAAAGCCAAAGAAAACTTTTTAAATAAAGTTTATTATCTAAACTCAGCAAAAAAAAATCTCAAGTCTTCTACGCCGTAGTACGCTCGGGTATACACATTTTTCTTTCTTGTACTGTGATAGTGCCAACTTTATACTTCTGTATAGATAAATCGAACACAAATATAAAATATTAAGATAGATACAGTAAAAGAAATGTAGGCCAATTATCAAAAAGTATTATAAACTGGTTTAAGCCAAACCAATATGGTTACATCTACACTATAATATAACAAGCTCTCACACAAATGAAAAGCTCAGCTTAGGCCTCGCGGACTGTAACTTTGATTTCCTTCTCGATGTTTAGTGAGGAGACAATGTAGTGGAAATGAAAACCGTATTTTTTCTTATTACGACATAGAAATTAAAATAAATTTAATATAATTCTTCCCTCGAGAGGGGATCGAACCAATTCTCTTCAGATATACCACGATAGCCTAAATCGTAAAATGTATTTTAAATATTCATATAATGTTCATACAACACCTCTTCAAGCTTATACCAAACACTAAAACGCCGCCTGACCAATCGGGTCAAGTGAACAAGCCGTCACAGGGGAGCTAATTAATTTGTAATTATCTGCTTCATAATAATGAAATTGTAAATGGGTAAAGGTTTAATTTCGTTTTATTTTTAGTGTGAAAATAGTTATTTTAAAGATTGCCTGGTTTTACCGTGACGGCTGTGGGTTTGATTCCCACTCGTGGAATAAAATATTTTATATTTTCATTTACTTTTTCTGACAACGAGGCAAATTGTACCGTTAAGTTCTACTACTGAGCACGCAATGCTTCTAGAATTTGGCAGAAAGTGGGAAACTGAGTGTTTTAGTACTAGGTTTTCACATTTGTTATACCCACTACTATGTGCGGGATAGATAGCGTGAAGCTAAAAAAAGTTCACGTCAAAACACTTCGTTGTCGACTATCCGCATAAGTTGAAGACATTGTGTGTCGAGTGGCCGAACTCTATTTATTTGGTATTTTTATGAACTGGTATTTTTATGCAAGGTAACTTACTTAAGTGGTCATTCACATAAGGGGACTGCTCTAGCCCATAGAGTTCATAGAGCCCATAAAGTTCAATCTGGCTGTATTGCTCTGATCATTATGTAAAATCCCGTGATCTCTATTCTCCGTCTATAGCTTCTACTTGAAAATTTTAATAAAATCGCATTACAATATTACGAAAATTTATGACCTAAATTTTCTAAAAGTTACTTTATTTTGAAACATAGATTGGCTACCGAAATGCTCTATAAAATTAAAAAGTTTGTTAAAACAAGTACAAGACTCTTCACACTTATTCAGTTTTTTGACTAAATAATTATGTGAATTTTTCCACTTTAGAAAACTTTTGCAGTAGAATAAATGCAATTCGATACTATGTATAAGTCATAAGAAGATTTCTTATTTAGTACATTTAATATGATATACAAAAGAGAGATTGTTTCGTCGTAATTTCGTTCGTTGTTTAACAAAAGAAAAACATTCAAAATATTTTTATCATGTACACCATATTTAGCAGGGTGGGAAGAGAGTTCTTAGTGTTAAGACACTGTGTTTCCCACTTTCCACTCAATTAACGAGGCATGTTGAGTGGTGAAACTAGAAGCCGAGCTTTCGCCTTGGTACCAGGGCGGAAAATTTATGAAAATATTAATAAATAGTAATTTATCCCTCGAGTGGAAATCTAACCCACAACCGTCGCGTCATAGTCATACGATTGTGCCTCTATGCCACGACGCGCTCCCATATATTAATATAAAATAATTTATTATATTATGAAAATCTTTTTTCAAGGTAAGTCTCTTTATCTTTTACCTTAGGTCAATTTATCATGAAGAGCAGTCTAAATTTACTCGGACTGCCCACTATGAACCTTGTATAGTTCTTGTGGCCTTTTTTATTCTGTACATTATGTAATTATTTAGGTCAAGATCGCTCTGCCATTGAATCAAGACAAGATCTCAAATCTTAGATCTAAATTGATCGAACTCAAGATCGATCTCAAACTTAAGACCGATTTATAAGTACTAGTAGTTTTTTTTTCTATTTTGATTCTGAAGACAATTATGAAAATATAAGTATTTAACAATTATGATAATATATCATTTAATTTTAATATTTTTGTTTCGTAATTTGGTTAAAATTAGCTTAAATTTAAATACTTCAAGTGTTTCATCTCCTTTACACGTTTAAAGACTAATAATATCAATGTTTATAATATATATAAATGTAGCAAGGCGATTTTACAGTCACCCTTTGTGCCCCTACTGCTGGATATTTATCTAAATTATGAAATATTACTGTACGCCTACTGTAAGCTAACTCCGTCTTATAATCATATTTCAGTGTTAAAGAAAACCTAACAAATTTCTAAATAATATATTATTAATTTTCCTTCTTCTAGAATGTACAAAGATTTTTCTTAGCGTGAGAAAAATATATAGATCTTATAAGTCCTAATAAATCACGTGAAATAAAATTAAATATGGCGGATAGAGACAGCTGTTCCGTTCGCAAATATAGCTGGGATTGTACAAAATATAAGTTATTTAATAACGAGATTTTAGCTTTTATATGTTTTTAAGTATAACATGTATGGCAATAAGATGGATATGGAATTGATTTTCTTTATGAATAATGTTTTCTTTCAATGGCAGAGTAAAATAAATATGTTTATATTATACATATAATTGAGACTATTATTTTTATATGGACAAGAAATACATTATATAGATCAAGATTTTTATTGAATTAAAATATATACATGAACAGAATTGTCTTATAAATCTGTATTCATGTATAAAATATTAGAGAAGAACAAGAAACTACTCAGCACCGTATAATTCACTAATTTCTCCCATGGTTTCAGCGTGCGGGTGCCGGGTCCATCACGGTCCATAAATTAATATCTCAATATAGCCCATAAACTCAAAAATAGAATTCAGGACTTTACATTTATATAAAAAAAAAATTCAACCCCAATTTTCCTTAAATGAAGTCAACATTTCTTGCCAAAGTAAACAATCATCTTAAGCAAGTAATCCACTGGAGTATAATGTCTTTGCTGAGCTGCGAGTGTGTTTTAACAAGTAAAGTGCATTGTGCATCGCTGCAAATAGGATCTAATTTTAATCAGACGGTTTATGTTGAAGCGACATTGTCTCTACTTATGCTAAGTGGTAATTAAAATACAGTGTGGAAGTAGCTACTTATTGTGTTTTTTTAGCTTCACGCTGTATCCATCCAGGGTAGGCAGAGAAAGCCAGTCCTAAGAAACTCCTTTCTCTATTTTCTTCCGAACTCTTAGCTTGTTGAGTAGCGGAACTCAACGCCGTCTGGACACCAGAGTGAAGAATTGAGAATATTCTATATTTCTCCGACTGGGAATATAACCCACAACTTATCGTTTACAGACACACGCTCGTGCCCCTGCTTATGTTGTATTCTTTGTTGTTTTTGAGTACTAAATTCTTGCCGAATTTATATTTCTAGGTCAACTGAAAATTTCCTACAGATTTTGATTACGCGGTAGATTTAATTTGAAAAACGAAGGATGTTTTTTGATAGTGTTCATTAATGTGAAAAACAAAGTTACAAATTTGAGATTGTTATTAACATCAGCTTTTTGAGAAAAGTGATCTCGACAGATCGATAGACGGTCAAGATAATTTTTCCACAAAGTTTCAATAGGGGGTTACAATAAGTAACGTGTTTTCGGTAATGAACTTTAAAAACAAATTTATATGAAAATAAAATAAATCTTATTATAAAATCGTAATTGTTTTGTAATAGTTAGTTTATACTATATGAAATGTTTGTAATATATAATAATAAAAAATAGTTTTGAATATGCCTTTTAATAATTATCTTTCTTTTATAGTATAATATAAAAACATTTTATTTTTTCATATAAGTTAGAAAAATCACATTAATATCATAATATTGATGTGATTTTTCTAATTTATGTAAATAGCCGTGTGACATACAGTCGTAAGAGTTAGAGAGAAAAAAAACTGCTTCACGTTGTATACCGCACACAACAGAGTAGGCAGAAGGAATCTAGTGCTCAGACACCACCGACGCAGAGGAAATTTAAATGGAAATATAAACGTATATAAATGTTTCACTTCCTCGAGTGGGGATCGAACCCACTACCGTCGCGTTATTCATACCCTTGTGCCGCTGCGCTACGATAAAGTTTTGATATATAAAAATACATCGTTGTCCTTCATAGTTTTAAATTTGTCATTACCTAGTACACAACTTAATTTATTTTCATTAAAAATTCAGGCGATTTTTTATAAATCTGTTGTATTTCTCAATACAATACAATAAATAAAATATAATCATATTCTCTAGTAGGAATCGAACCTACAATCATCGCTTTTACAATCCGAAGCTGTCTCACTATGTGGCTTCGAGTAATTTTTTAACACTTTTTCAAGTAAAATTTTACTTTTACACGCTTACCACACTTAACGTTTAAATTTAGTATTCATTGAGAAAATAACAAGAAAGCCTCTGTTCAGGCTACCTTTATTATTTAAGCGCTACGGCGAGATCGCGTGTAAGATATTTTTACGTAATTCTTGATAAGAATTTCGTTTGTCTGTAATGATGTAGAATAAACTTTTACTTTTTATTCGCATAAAAGGATAAAAAGAGATAAATTAGTGTTACAACTCTCTGTTATTACCACTATTCCTTACTTTACTCCTGAACTAGATACATAGCTTGTTGAGTAGTGCAACTCAACGCCGTGTTATTTCTTTAAAGAGTCGAAAGTGAAAACTATCCCAACCAAATTAAAATCGTTTATTTTCTGCTTGTTGCGGCGCACTGTAAGCGTAACGGTAGTAGATTCGATTGCCACTTCTTATAAATTAAATTATTATTTATTGATATTTTCTTCGCTTTGGTAATAAGGCAAATCACAGCGTGTATGTAGTACCAGCACTCAAGACGGAATGCCTTGAAAGTTTGGTGGAAAGTGGGGAACAGAGTGTCTGCACACTAACTAGGTTCCCTTGTAATATGCAAGATACAGCGTGTAAATTAAATATTCTCTTATATACTGTCAACCGCCTTAAAACAAGAAACATAAATATAATTTACATAAAAAGACAGTTAAATGACATCATACTTCGTTTTAAATCATGAAATTATAGTGAAATACGACATGCATACGAGTCGTACGGCGTTTTCAACTTTAGAACCGCCGCTTGAAACGTAGTATTTCAGGCTCATTGCATAACCGGCTGCGATGCTCTGAACTTTAGAAATACCATCTGTTTAAAACAAAAAGTGTTTTTTTTTTTACTTTTAATTACTTTCGTCAGTTTCATGGTGTATCCCGCACGTAGCAGAGAGTTTAGTTTTGAGACACTCTACTTACCGTGAAATTCTGGAGGCTCCAGGATTTGGCAGAAAGTGGGGAACTGAGTGTCTTAGCACTAGGTTCCCTCTACCTACCCTACTGTGTGTGGAATACAGCGTGAAGCTGATTTGATTTTAATTTATCAAAGATAAAACCTCTGTGCTATATGCTATTTGAACATTGAATTATCGAAAACTATGCAAGTAACAAAATCCAAGTGCATTCCACTTCCACACTCCCCAAGTCAAACTACGAAGTTGCTTTTCAAAACAGACGCGCCTTTAGAAATTAACTCATTTCTTGCGGGCGCGCCTAATTAGCGACCCCGTTCCGCAATAGTACAGTCAGCATAATATGTTTGCAGCACAAAGATTTCGCTTTTCATACACTCATAATAATCGTAAAATAACTTTATTTATGTTATAATTAATATAATATTTTACATGAGTTATTAAAAAAATACTGAAAAGATTGTGAATATCATAGAAATTAAATGTATACTAAGTTTTAGTGGTTAATTTATTTGCATATCTGTGTAATGTTTAAGACCGTGGTGGCGCAGCGGCACACAGGTGTGACTGTGACGCGACGATTGTGGATTTCGATTCAATTCCCTCGGAGACTCTCTGGCACTAAAGCAACCTCACAGGTCCACTACGCTTCGCATAATACCTTGAGAAATTCATCGGAAAGCGGGGAACAGAGTGTTTAACACAAGTTTCCCTCTACATACCCTGCTGTACGAGGGATATAGCCTTAAGAATTTTTTAAATTTTATTTATATAATATTTACATCAATATCACCATGGCAAGTGGCAATATTGTTTATGTTTATGTTTCAATATTACATGTTCATTGTTAATTTGTTTAGCCTTTTAAAAGTTATTCTACGACATGAATAGAAAAAAATATTATTAGAATACGTATAGTAGGGTAAGCAACGAAAATATTTAATATTTCCATTTCATCACTCTGGTTTCGAAATTCGGCGGAAAGTGGAGAAGTGTCTTAATACTAAGTTCGCAGGTTCTCTCTGTATGTCTTGAAATAGCTGACAGATATAATTTTAATTCATATCAAAATCAGAAGCCACGTGTCGCTTCAGCAAACTCGAGAATCTAAGCGGTACCTACTAGGTAACGTTTCTAAATTTATATCTTTATCTTGGGCTATGAAAATAATTACTATGCAAAGCAATTTTCTCCAAGGCTTCCAAGTAAATCATGTTATTTTGGGAGAACATCCCAGTTTCCCTAGTCAGTAATTTCTTGTGCAAACGTAGAATTTATTATAATATACCGTACCTGCTAGATTGTTTATTATTAAGATATTCCCGTATTATTCTACTATTAAAGTACTTTGTGGTGAAACTCTCCGTTACTTTAATATATAATAATGTAAGTATTCAAAATATATAGAAATATAATAATTTATGAGGCCGGTAGTGGTATAGGGGCAAAAGCGTGCAACTGTACACGCGACAGGTTATGGGTTCGATTCCCACTCGAGGAAATTAAATATTTACTGTTTTCATTTCCTCGTTCTGGTTCCTTCTACCTACTTCGCTATGTACGGAATACAGCATGAAAGAAAAATCGTTTAAATAGTTTAAATCATAATGTTGCATATAACCTGAAATGGTTTGCAAAGAAATTGGATATAATACGTTCTTCTAATCTCACTGAAATTATACCGAAAAATATTTTGTATAAAATAAAATAAAATAAAACACCCATTTGTATTTCAATACCTTAACAACTATCCAACTATTATAAACATTATGCATAATAACGGTTTTATCATATTTGTCTGTCTATATCCGAATACTCAACAAAAGGACCAACTAAATTAAAACATTTGCTTAAATGTTAAACCTAACATAGGTTATCCCTGAGGAAATAAGAAAATTTCATAGGCAGCCAGGTGAAGTTCACCGAAATAGGTTAAAATATGATCTTCATGTATATTTTGTATTCTGTACATGCATCTTTCGTTAAAATATATACGAGGATGCCTTTGAAATTATGTAGCGGTGAGTAGCTTGAAGCTCATATACGTACATGCGAATAGGGTATCATATTAATAATATAAGTGTCAGGACAGTCGTGTAAAGAGACACGCGCGCGATAGGTTGTGGGTTCGATTCTAACTCGATGAAATAAAATATTTAATATTGACATTTCTTTCCTCTAACAAGGCAAAGTGTGAATAAAAAGTATTTTAATCAGAACAGTGTTTTGACACTAGGTAAAATAGCAATATCGTGCTTGTAGCTGATATTAAAAGCTTGTAATTTAGTTTTGTTAACATATTGAATGTTGAATATTTTTTTGCTAACTGTAACTATATATCAATCTTCTTTTTATATTTTATTATAACCTGAAGACTATTTCTATTTTATTATAACTTGAAGACGTGGGAAAGATAAAAATGTCTAAGAATATTAATTAAAACATACGTTTAATTTTGTAGACATTATCTTTTCTCAGAATATTCAATACTTTGAAACATCAAAGATTTCTACTGAGAAGACGACACTACAGTAGGCGAGTACGAAGAATATATTATTAATATACTACCTGCCTATATCTATAAATTCAAAAGGTGTATTCTTTTATACCTATGTGGAGATTTATAAATTATAACATAATAATCATTATACTAATTTAGTTGAGACTAGCCGTGGTTTAATGACGCAAGATTGTGACTGAAAACGCGACAGGTTATAAGTTTGGCACAAAATATATATTTTTAATAAAGCTTATCCAATGTCCCTTATAATACCTCTAACAATATGTGTACAAAAGTTTCATGATAATTGCTTCAATAGTTTTGCCGTGAAAGCATAACAAACGATACGTACCTAAAAATAAATCAATGAATTATTTTTAGGTACGTAACGCGGGATATATCAGCGGGATACAGCGTGAAATTTTCAATAAATAATTTCACGCTGTATCCCGCAAACACCAGGGTTGGCAATGGGAACCTGGTGTTAAGATACTCCCTTTGATATTCCCTACTTTCTTCCGAATTCTGGAGGCGTTGCGTGTTCGACACCAGAGCGAAGAAATGGAAATATAAACGTAAATACATATTTCGAACCCATAACCGTCGCGTTACAGTCACACCGTTGTGCCGCTGTGCCACGACGACCTCAATAATAATAATATTTCATAATAACATAATCTGCTTGTACCGAATCATATGTCTATTAAGATCCTACTAATAGTTATTATTTATTAAGTAAATCCTTAATATAATACTGAATACAAGAATGAATATTCTATTCTTCCTAGTCTACTGGCATATCAACTGACATACATACAAATACGTGCACGATATCGATCTCAGCTGCGAGCTGTAGCTGTAGTAACACGCGTTTGGTCACTTTGTCTTTTGTTTTATTCATAGAAGTAAGTGATTAATCACTGTCGCGTTCCAGATCATTACTTTGCTGGACATTCGGGGAAAGTATATGAAATATATGATACAATACTAGTTTTCGCCCGCAATTTTGTTGGCGTGGACTTAAGTGTAATAAATTTTTTTATAACAAATTAATATTGTCCCCAAAAAATTTCGAAGGAATTGCTAAAAAGTACTAATAAATATATCAAATAAATGACTATCGTATGGTTAGTTAAGCATCATTGTGGCCAAAATGGCCCAAAAATTATTTTTGTAAAGAAAAACTCGAAGAACTCCATTACAATTTTCTTAAGGAATTTATTCATTATCTACACAATTTATTAATAATAATGATATATTTATTATATATTAAAGTTATAAAAGAAAAAAAATTTGCAAAATATTGCAAAGTTTTTCTTAGTCGTTGTAAATATTTTTGATATTTAATTAACAAAAAAATCTAAATTTCCAGAGTCTGATATTAAAAGTGCACGATTGTAAGCGTGATGGTTGTATGTTCGATTCTCATTCGGGGGATTTTTGGCTTTTTGATTTAGTGAAAGGACAAAATTTGGTGATTCCTCTAAAATTAGGAGTCACTTGGGGTACAGGCTAATTAAAAAAATAAAAAATAAAAAAATTGTATGCAGCAAAAAAATGTCATCTTTAGTAAATATCCCGAATATTTCGTTATATTTATTGAAAAAGCTAGCACATTTATAATAACAATAGATACAGTATTGTACAAGTGTTTATAAAATGAAATATATGTGCGAAGGCCTACTGGGAAGAGGTGCGAAATCGAATGACTGATGGGACTTGAGGGAATTGGTTTTGGTTCGAGGGTACAATATATTGGTTCAACGGCTGTTTTAAATTAACTTTCCATTTTTGCAAGGGTGTAATGTCATGTCAAATCGGAGTCGAATCGATTAGTTATGAATCGATTTTTATGAAATATGTAAAAAGTTTGGACTTTTTATAAAAAATTAAAAGAACTTTAGTTTTTATTTCTTGAAGCTAGTGATAGCTTAGTGGTACAAGCGTGCGATTATAATGTAACAGGTTGTGGGTTCGATTTTTACATGAAAAAATTAAATATTGAATATTTTAACTTCTTCATTCTGTAAAGTGGCAAAGCGCGACTGAAAACGCAATGCATCCAGAATTCGGCGGAAAGTGGGGGATTTGAGTCTTACACGCTAGCTAGATTCCCAGAACTCTTCTGCCCATCCTGTTATGTGTGGGCTACTGCATGTAGTTACAAGAAGTCTTCATATTTATATATATATATATATCTTATCTTAGCGATCACATAATTTTTAGACAAGGAAATTACAAAAAACACAAACCTACTGTCAATTATTTAATTCTGCCCAAATTCTAGACACCGTGGAGCTTAACCCTGCATTAGAGTAAATGAAAATATTTTTATTTTAATTAACACAAAAATTAAATTGAATACAAAGTGACATTAACAGGTTTGTAACACAAAATTGTTTTTAGATATTGAGGAAGTTGTTTTTTTATTTGTTCATTCGTATGCTTCAATGAATTCCGTGAAACGATATGCGCGTATTAATAAACGCTTACGGATTACAGATTGAATAGAGTCTGAGTCCAGTCAAAATATTTAATAAATCTATTTAATTATTTAAATTGAAAGTATATAAATTAATAAAATTCATTATTTATTTGTTTAATTTACTTTTTAATAAAAAAATCTATCTAAACTTTACACATTAATTTGTGGTTTTACAAAATTTAATAGAAGTTAAAGTCATTTTAGTTTCTTTCATCTTCACGCTACATTCTGCATACATCACAGTAATAACTGACTGACGCGACAGCGTCAGCCTGTTGAACGGCGCAACTCAACGCCTCACTTAAGTAAATAACCATAAATAAGAATAAAACCTACAACTAAGTTAATAGTCACACATTATTCTAATGATACAAACATTAATTTCTAATGATATAAACATATCGCTACAAACTTTGATAGATATAATTTTTAAACAATTAAAATTGATCAAGCCCGACTCTACAACAAATGCTGTTCTCAATACTGCTGCATATGGTTTTTCATTTTATTAGAACGCGCGTTCTCGCTGAGATGCAAATCTGAACTAACTAATTCTTAGCTCGCGTACTTACATGTGGATATTTAAACTTCTCTAATGATTTATTACCGTCTTTCGAAGAATCATTATTATTGTCATTTTATTATTCATCTCCATAATTTATCTATTTAAGGAACTTAGTGCTAAGACATTTCGCACGTTACCCATCTCCAGCTGGATTTTTGAGGCACTACGTGTTGAGTGGTGGAACTCAACGCTGCGTTTTTGCCTAGCTATTAGAGTGATGAAATGTAAATATTAATAAATTATATATATTACTCTTTTACCCTTACATTACTTTTATTACATGAGTTATATACATTTTACATCTTTAAATATATTCTTGTAAGAAAAAAAAACAACATTTACTCTTAAGTCTTTTTATTATTTTATATATAATAATAGTGGAGTATTCCTCGGGGCATATTCCACTCGAGAAATGCCCCCGAGTGGAATTGAACCCGCTTCCGTCATGTCACACGCTTGTGCCTCTGCGCCACGGCGGCCTCCCATAATATGTCACTGGTAGTACGACGTGAAAATATGTATATCGGTGATTTTATTTTAAAGTTTGTGCTTCAGGTTGCAACCTTCTTCCCGCATGGTAGGCAGACGGAGCCTAGTGTATAAAACATATAATTCCTCACTTCCTGCCTAATTATTTCAGACCTTTATTTAAAGTGACATTAATCGATTAGAGTGGATAAATATAAATTACATATTTAGGTGCAATTATTCCCTCAGTGGGGATCGAACCTACAGTCATAGCGCTTAGAGTCAAACACTGTCTTATCCATAAATCATTTTGCGGTATGGTTTTAGTATTAATATAAAAATAAAATATCTAAATAAATTTGAAAATTAATTGCATATTAAATACATTAGTGTCTTATCTTCGATTATATTACATTAATACATTAAATATACATACATGCTCTCAACACATGTACATTAAATAAATTTTATTTCAACAAATTCCAAAAGTAAACTTATCAAAAAGTAAATTTTAATTGCTTCTAACAAACCGACGACATTTTCAGCTAAGTAGCCATTAATTAAATCGTTTAAGCCGTAGAGGGAACTGGATGTGTTTTAAATGTTTTCAAAACATGATTATTTTTGAATTTCACTTTGATCTCTAGATGTTTGGTTCCTCATTTTAAATGGATTTCAAACACTTTGCTGTAGAATTTATGTATTATTAAATTTGTGGGATGTTCGAGATCGTTATTAATTAATTTATTATAAGTGTTTATAATGTCAGATATTTTTACACGTATTTAGCACGTGGATATAGTTGGTTTTCTTTGGCAGGACATGCTGTAATTCTTTTCATAAGTTCATACATTGAGAGTGTCTTCTCCTTTCTTATTCTCTCTACCTTTTATGTGATATTTTTTTTATGTTCACGCTATATCTCGCGCGTAACACGCGTAACGGGTAAGTAGAGAGAATCTAGGAACTTGGTTTTAAGACATTCTGTTCCCATTAATACATTTCCTTTCCCAAATTTCCGGCGAATTCTTCGGGCATGAGGGTTGCATGAAGCTAAAATAAAAAAATCAGCTTCACGTTGTATCCCGTACACAGCAGGGTAGGCAGAGGGAACCTAATGTTAAGTCACTCCGTTCCTCATTTTCCGTCGAATTCAGAATGCATTGTTTTTTGAGTAGCAGGACTCAACGCTGTGCTTTGCCTCGACACCAGAGCCACAAAATAGGAACATAAATTTAAATAAATATTTCATTTTATCGAGTTAGCTTCGAACCCATAACCAGTCGATATTAGTGACACTTTGTGCCCTCGTGACTGGCTGCCACGATTGACCTCAAGCTTAAATTAAATCTAAGGAATGTAAATATGAGATGTTAAATCACAAAATAAATAATAAAAATAAGGTAATTCCATATAATTATGTTGATTGCTGAAAAGGCAGTATTATTGTTAGCTTTAATAATTGGAAATGACGGTAAATCTGTAATTAATCACGGTTTGTGTTTACGCGTTGTTAATGTCGAGTCATGAGTACTTGGGTCGAGTTTTTTCATTTAAAAGTTCATAATCTAAAAAAAATATAACTTGACTTCAAATATAAAGCACGAAAGTGGCTTTATGAAATTTTGGATTGTTCAGAATTTTGAAGAATTTTGAAGAATTTTGAAGAAATTTTGAGGAATTTACTTTTACGTAATCAAGTATTCATGCCTGGAAGACTTGATAGATCATGATGACTTATATATACCTATTTCTGGTCCTATGCATATCTATGTTCTTAAATATCATCCAGTTCCAAAAATATCAATTACGTTTCGGCAGTGGTTTCGGAATTTAGATATTTTAATAGTAAGTAAAGTAGACCAAATAATCGAAGGGGATTAGTTTTGCGGAGCAGAGAGAGACAGAGAGAGTATGTGAGAGAAAGAGAGTTTCTCAAAGCTCTTTCTTAATTAATTTTGTAATTTTATGATTTTCATGTTAGATTTACGCTGTATTTCACATAGTAAGCAGTATAGATAGAGAAAACCTAGAGCTGTTGCCTAAATTCAAAAATCTCCTGAGTGGGAATCGAACACACAACCATCGCATTTACAGTCAATTGCTGTATCCCTGCGCCACGACCGCTTTTATTCATAATATATTGTTAAAAATAATTAATTATCTTCTTATTAATGGACTGAAAGATAAATTTCATATAATCTATTATACTGAGTACATAAAAGTGAACAGATGTTGAGAATTTCATTGTCAATTATATATTGACCTATATAATTATTCGTAATAGCAGGAAATGTATACATGAACATCATTTCCTCAAAATATCTGTATCAATAAATCATATATCATTATCTAACCTCCTACCTACCTCTAATTATATATGGTGTTCATTTCAATTGAAGCACGTTTTATCGGCTAATATCAAAGTTAATTTCACTTTTTTTTTTAAATCGAATTATAAAATAAGTTACATGTTGTTGAATGAACCGTAAAAAGATTTTTTAAAGTTTAAAACTAAAAAAATATATTATAAGATTAGAGAGACTAATATTTTTTTGTTTAAAATACATTTTTCAATATTAAAATGCCATACTGTAAAGTAACTGGTACAATAATAATCTAATAATCCGCTCTTCTCTTTATTAATAATAAATAATAAATTCATAATAAATTCTCTTTATACCTCAAGAGAAAATATAGAGTCGTTTATATATATTACAATATTCAAAAAAATTAGTAATATATACTGATGCAAAACGTGCGTGTGTTTATTAAATTTTCTATCGTCAGTAGAAAATGTGAAAAGAACATACATATAATCTACATAGTACACTTTACTTACATGTTTATACGATCACGGTATAATATTTCCAGATAGATAGAGACATAGATATAAAATGTTTTAAAAAAATCTTTTCCATTACTCTGTATACTGCATACAGTAGGGTATGCACAAGGAACCTAGTGTCAAGACACTTCGTTTTCCATTGTGCGCCAAATTCTTGATTTACAATAATATGTTGAATGGCAGAACTCAAATACGGGGGTCAACGGAAAGTATTACTTCTATAAATAGTTAACAAACTTAAATAAGCGGGTATCTGTACAAATTTTGTACTAAATGAACTACAAATATAAGTTTGTAATGGAACCGCAGCTCCACGCGATCTCGACATGAAATATGGTCTTGACAGATGGACAGACGGATAATAAAATGATCCTATAAGGGTTTCCTTTTAACCTTCTCAGAGAACCCTGTACCTCAAATAACATTCATATGACGTTGATATTGGTAAGTGGCTTTAATTTATATTTTTAATGGGGTTTTCTTTCATGGGTTTTTTTTGGGGTTTTCATAGGTTAAGGTTCCTCACCTTTATTCACATGCATCCGAAGAAAATGCAATAGAGACTTCCATTGAACATGTCTTTGGAAATATTTCCACCTGTATAGAAATAGTAGCAACGTTGTCCAAATTGATTTTATGGACGAATACCGACAACATGATTGACGCGTTATTATAACTTCGTCTCATCCTTGTTAATAGAATAAGGTTTGTATCTATAAACACATACTTACAAGGCTTTATAAAAATGTCAATAAGTACATTATTCCTTTTCCCTACATATTAAAGGCAGAGAATTTATCCTCGCCGTTCGGTACTTTCCATTCAATTAAATTTTAAAAGAGCAATGTTTAATTAATTTTAAGGTAATATGTCTTAACGCTAGGATCCCTTTGCCTATCCTGCTGTGTGATACAGCGTGATGATAAAATAAAATGTAATATAATATATAATCCTGATAATATAAGAATAACATTCAATGAAAAGTATAGAAGTTATGCATGATAACAGATAGAGCGTGAGTGTGAAATGCGATACGTGTTACACACACGTGCCTTTGCAATATTTCACACCCTTATCGTGTTCAATGAGAGATAACAGCTTGTTTGCCACCAATATACCAAGGCTAAATAACAAAAAAAATACATGTAAATGTTTTAATGACATATATAGTTTACATTATATATTATATTTTTTATATATTTGTATTATATATTTTGCAATTTTTTTTGAAAATGATAGAGATATTGGGCATCATCATATCATGTTATGTTATGAGTTATATATTTATTTTGCATTTAGTTCTGCAGTAGCAATTTCGAAACAGAAAGAGAGAAGAAAGACACTACGTTTGCGAATTATCGAGTCATTAGGTGTTGAGTGGACTTAACGGGATATCTAATAACAACTTTATAATTTTGTAGGTAAACACGTGCCTACAACTGAACAATATAAGATTAACGTTGTTATAATAATATAACCTTATAGCGACCTAAAATAATAACTGGGTTGTCATATACGTTCATACCTCGGAAAGCTAAAATTAATTATTATGTATGTAATGTATTATATGGATAAACTCGATATGGTTGTAGAAAATAATAATAATATTATTAGAAAATAATTATTGTATTATTAAAATAAAATATTTAAATAATTTACATAAAATATTTAAATATTTTATGTAAATATTTACATAAATATTTAATATTTAATATTTTACATAAATTCGAGCGATCACCCTTCACATCCACTACAAGTAATTCTAACCAAAGTAAAAATAAAACACAATAGAGAATCTCAGAGAAATATTTCAAAGGCGACATTCGAGATATCACAGATTAGATACGCAAAACTGTGGAATTTTCGACATTATTCTTATAAAAAAACACGTGCCAGTGTAATTTAGATACGCGCTTTACAAGCTGGCACAATGGCCTAAGGACGTGACAGCAAAAGGGGACACAACTATGGAAATGTCTCTGTCTTTTTATGACTATGAGTAAATTATGGAAATTATTCCATGCTTTAAGCCCCATGGTTTAAGCGTGGTCACATCCTGAAAAGCTTTATTTCAAGTACTCGTAGTATGTGCTGGTGATATAGAAAGTATATTTGATTTATGTGATACGGATTTTTGTTTTTATTAAAATATACGACGTTTATAGTTAGTATTATTTACTTTTAATATTATGAAAACACTTATGTCAAGATTACAGCTAATATTTCTTTTTACAATAGTTGGTATATAAAGACCAAGACTAATATTTAAACATCAAATTAACAATTAATTATAAAACCTATAACAAATATATTCTTGCTACTTTTATAAAATCAGTTAAAATCTAGTCACGATCCAATTTTATATGAGCTCATCGACAGCGATTTGTGTTAAAAATATTTTATTGTGGAAACGTTTTAAAACATTTGGAAATTTAAAATTTTATTTTATTTCCATGTTATACGATTATAGAATATGAGTGTTTAGGTGGTTTGCTTAAATGATATCGTCAAAACTCTCCGTCAAGAGAGAGTTCCAGTGACGTGTTCAGTTTTATATCCCCATTCGAAGGAAATAGTCATTTCATTCCGTGTTTAGGTAATATTAAATGCAGTCTTTACATAACATATTATATAACTGTACAAAAAAAAACAAAGTTTAACACGCTCTCCTCCAATTTGCTACATTTTTTTTTATTAAAGACAAAATGAGTCAATGCAAGCGTCAAGCAATTATCGCCTCTAAGCTAGGTTATGTCTGTCACGTACCAATAATTGGTAGTTACGAGGGGAGTGTTTCAGTGTGGTCCCATTTCGACTATTTTTGTTATTATTTTATGATTTAAAAGTAGTATGTAATTAAAACAAATATATTTCTTATATTATGTAAATATTGTGTAGTAAAAACAGTATAATACTCTATAGTATAATAATTATATTGAACCATTATATAAAAGAAGAGGAGTGTCTATATTTATCAGAGTGACATACCACTGGGTTCACTGGGCAGCACATAGCAGAGGGAACGCGATCGTACTGCTCTGTACTCGATGCAGCGTAAAGCTGAAAAAAAGAATAAAAAATATATAATTTATAAATTTTTACAAATAAACTGAAATTTTCTAGATATTATAGACTAATTGTAGTATATATGTTATAGAAAATTACACGATAAAAACGTTCAAATTATTTTAAATAATTTTAGTTTAGGACGAATAGGGAATATACCTTCGTTACACGCCACTCGCGAACGTAATAACGAGGCAAACGGCAAAATTTGATTTATTGGCATTCGGTATGCGTGCGGTTTGACGGTTTCCCTATTTTTTTTGTTAGTTTGGATTTTTTCCTCTGTATTCATCGCCGATATTTCAGCGGCTTCACGCTGTATTCCGCACACAGCAGGGTAGGCAGAGGAATCCTCGGTGTTAAGACATTCCGTTCCCCACTTTCTACCGAATTCTGGAGGCATTGCGTGTTGAGTGGCAGAAGTCAACGCCACGCTTCGCCTCGTCACCAGAGCGAAGAAAAATTAAAATATAAACGTAAAGAAATATTTCACTTTCTCGAGTGGGAATCGAACCCACAGCCGTCGCGTTTACGGGCGGCACCCTTGTGCCGCTGCGCCACGACGGCCTTGTATATTCATTGTCTACATTTATTTCCTTTTATATATTTTGTGAAGGATGGTCGTCATTAAGTGAACTTCAGAAGGCATAGCCTACACATGTCAGATGAAATTACACACATTAAACAATTATTTAATTTTAGCAAAAAATAACTTTCTCTGCCCATAAACAAAAGCTCACACATGCACTCTCCTCTTACTTCGATCACTACACCACTATCATACTTATTGGATGATCTAAACTTATAGTTATCAAACTATGTAATAACTGTCTGAGACATGTTCGGCTCGAGCAATACAGTTCAGTGTGTTGCATCGCACTTCGTAGTACGTAGTTTGTGAATACTCTAACTACGTACAGATTAATGTTTGTCTTCCACTGAATGTGATAAGATCGACTCGTGATACAGTGTAGGAACAGTGGACTATCGATTGGTGCAGATTCGATTTGCACCAATCGTGTAGAACTCAATCTGGATCAAAAAAATATATATTTTCGTTTTCGAATTCGAATCACTTTCACAACAAGTATCTATTTACTGTAGCAGCAGATAGATACATAATCTATTAAATTCAAAATAATTGAAGTAATAATTAATTCTAAAAACAAATTAAGAAGACATACAACTAACTATATCACCAGCCCGCTAGGCTATACATATCTAAGCACAGCTACTTTAGTGGACGTTGAACTTAATAAGCAGAAAGATGCAGATCGTTACGTTTGAAGTGCTCAGTTGTGTTATTCTAATGCACAATGTTCGTGTCGGAGACGCGCTTTGATTAGCGACGTCGTGGATTAACGGTGGAGCTTACTGTCGTCTCTTTATAAGCTTATATAATGTTAAAGGCTGTTGTGGCCAAATACGAGAGGTTGTGGGTTCGATGGTCACTTGTGGTAATTAAATATTTCATATTTTCACGCAGTGCACATAATAAATTGTATTGAGTTCGTCCTTTAAACACATACATCATATCTTAATATCGGGCGGAAAACAGAGAACTGAATGTTTTGACAGTAGGTTCTCTCTGTCAATCACATATATTTTTAATATATTTTATTAATAAATGATGATGTATCATAATAAGTTAACGTTTATAATTACTTTATACTATTTTATAATCAGCTATTAAATTGGCTCGTTAAAAGTGCCAAGAGAGAAATGTTTATATAAAAGTATGTTACGGCGCTGTAAAATATTGCGTCGCTAGACTCGAAAAACCCTCCAGTACAAATAAGCCATGGGATAATCAACGGGCACAAAAAGTGTTTTTTTTTTATTTATGTACACTATTTTTCAGCACACGCTGAAAATGTAGGTATAATTTAAAATTTCTTAACGCATGAAAAATTTAAGCAATGCAAAGTAATAAACGGTGTACTACTGTAATGATCATTTGTGTTTATAGTTTTTTATTATTTTTTTTTATAAATTTGTAGGAATATGGTAAGAGAATGCGTATTCCGCGTATAGGTTAGATTTGGTCGTGGGCAGAAATAACCTAGTGTTAAGACACTCCGTTTATCAGTTTTGGAGTTTCTCTTCATATTAAAACATGAAATAAATGGGTAGGGCGGAATGTGTTAGATTTTCACCAGAGGAAATGACTTGAGAAAAAAAATATATTTTTTTCCTCGCTTTGATGACAAAACAAAACGCATCGTTAGATGTCGCCATTCAGCATATCTCGAAAATTAGGTGAGGAGTGCCATAAGACTAGGTTTTCCATGCCTACCTCCCTTGCTGTTGCTTGTTGTATGCGGGATACAGCGTGAAGCGAGAAACAAAAATTTCAACAGTAGGTACACACAAAAATAAATTCATGTAGATGTTAAATTTTACTATTGACTTACAGTTATGGTCATGGTCATTTTGTTTATTATCATTTAACATATTTAAAAAAGAACCGACACGCGATGAGATCCGTTACATACTAACAACATACTACTTAAGATAACAGCATTATCTCTAAAAACCTATTTATCCCAACTTTAAAATTGAACCTCGGAAATGCAATTTCCATTCTAATGCACCTTTCGACGCTTCCACAATACAAATCTATAAGGATTCCGAGCTAATACGTATGCATGAAACCAAATCCGATGATAACAGCTTCACCGAATAAACGCTTCTTTGGGGTGCATTTTGTTTGTAAATCTGTTGTTAACATGTGTTGCCTTAAACTTTTGTGTTTAACATATGTATTAGTGGTCTATGTGAGGGTAGATTTTTATATTATTATGTAGATTAGGGGGTACCTAAGATTGATCTTTGAAAACACAGTGTCGAAGACTTGGGGGAGTGAGAATATAAAATATAAAGTACAGTTAGAGTTAATTATTTAAGGAGCTTACAAAAAGTAAGGACTTATATTTGAGATATTACATTTTGGGCGGCAAAACTCAACTACGCGCTATCTTGCTACCAGAACGAGGTAAGGAAAATAAATCATTCCCCCAAATGAGGATCGAACTCACAACGGTCGCGTTAACATTCAGACGCAGTGCTGTTGTGCAGCGATACTATTTGTTTTTTTTTAATATTTTATTTTAAAGCCTGAATCAACAAATAAAATTTTGTTGAAATTGTACAACTGTACGAACGTTTTTAACGAGGGTCGACAAGAACAAGATATTTTTAAAATTCTTAATTAAGCGTCAAGCAAATCTGTCGTATTTCAAATTATTTGAACGAAATAAAACGTTTTTTTTTTTTATTAAACTTTTATTTGTATATATGTATTGTACACTCATATAGTACTAGTCTCGGAATAATTTCTATAAATAGATATATTTTTTAGCTCTATGTGTGAATATAAGCAGCGGACGCCAATTGTTTGAAAGTATAAAATGTAGATAGTTATTGCTTCTAACTTTACAAGCAGCTTGTAATAGTTTACATTTTATTTTAATTATAACTACCGGCACCTGCGCGTACACTGCTTCGATAGTCGGTCAACTAAACTGATATATATTTACCTATTACTTGTCAGATATTCCACTCTTTAAAAAAATCCTCTCTTATTTTTCCACTAAATTTGTTAACTAAATTACATATCAAATTTTAGCGTTCTACGCCGCGTAGACTGTAAGTTACATGTAAGTTACCTATGTCATTCTTCTTTTGTGCATGCAAACAAGCTTTTAACCATTTGCGTTGCTTAGTGGTGATTTAAAATTAAAATAAGCCGTATATTCCCCCTAGTGAGGGGTGCGCGCCCCATGTTATTTTATTAAAACTCGTCTCGAAACTTCACTAAACGTGTCATTTTGTAGTGTAAAGAATAATTAATAGTATAATTTTACATTTCATATTAGCTTGTTTGTGGGCTATAAAAATAACAATATTTTTAAAGGTCTTTTAGTTTTGTTAAGTCTGTGGAGTAGATTAAAAATAGTTTTTCTTTTATATAAAGGTATAATAAATCATTTTGGTATGTTTTTTTATAATACTACTGCCATTGATTCACACTGGCTTTCCCTCCTATATCCCAGATAAAGTATAGAGTTAAAAAATAATATATAAATAGAAAAATTATTATTATTAGGCTTATACTAAAATTTGGTCAAATTTCAGATGGAACAATAAGTAATTATCTTTTTCGAATTGCGTCTATTTTGGTAGGATTCTATAATAATTTACATCGCATCGTTTCGTCGCCAGTAATCTATTTAAATGAAATCAGGAGCTCCATTCAGCGTAATTTTAATTAGTTTTATTCATTGACTATTTCAATTCTATTTTACGGATATTTCGGCTATACTTTTTTATGTAATATATATTTTATAATATATATTACACAAAAAAGAATACCGTCTTAACATAGATCACACATGTTGGCTTGTGCGAAGAAAATGGGTTCAAATTCTCTCGTATTGATTTTTTTATTATAGGGGCCGTTGAGTTCGGGCGGAAAGTGTACACTACTGTCTCTTTGCCTATTTTGCAACAGCGTGAAGCTGTAAAAAATAAGAAAACAAAAAAGTTGAAGTATCCATACAAAATATGGATTTTAATATTAAAAAGTTTTTAATATTAATACGACTTCCGCTTCCGCTATCGAATGTATGCAAAATATAAACAAGCTGAAACTTTGTTATAGCTTACTTCAGCTACTCGTATGATCGCATCCGTTGCTTGTTACAATCTTTTCAGATACTTGATATATATAGGAAACAGCCTTCTACTATTTCTATAGAAGGATGAAGCATGAATCTAAAAGAATTACAATAAAATAAATACATTCATCAATATATATAAGTTTATCTTTTTCTTTATCTATATATTTTTAATAATATTTACGTAATGATTATTTTAACAGCGTATTCAATATATTTATTATAATACTCGTACATAATTAAAACGACTATATTATTTTAATAAAGTATACAATATATTTAAAGATTACATATTTACTTTATTAGGTTAACGTGAAGCCCAGTCATAATGAAGCTCTATTATATTATGAAACAATGAAGTACGTAAATATAAAAAAAAAACAAACACAGTGGTTTTGAGTTCAAATTTCACAAAAAGCGCGTCATTGATTTCCTTCACTCAATACGTAATGTCTCTCTCTCTATAGCGGAGATTGAAGTGAAGTTGAACTCTTAGTTCTCACTATCTAGGGCAGGTAACAGAAAAAATCAGCTTTACGCTGTATCCCGCACACAGCAGGGTAGGCAGAGAAAACCTAGTGTAAAGACTCTCGGTTCTCCACTTTCCGCCAAATTCTGGAGGCATTGCCTGGAGGCAGTGAGTGGCGAAAATCAACTCGCCGCGCTTTGCTCGACACCAGAGAGAAAAAATGCAAAATATATAATTTATATAATATTTCATTTCCTCGAGTGGAAATTGAACCAACAACCAGTCGCGTTTATAGTGATACTTTGTTCCCCTACGCTACGACTGGCTTCAAAAAAATAATAAAGTGTAAAAAAATCCATAAAAATGGTGCTAAGTTAGCACCATAAGAAGTGTCGGACTCGTTACTATGAACAAGATATTACTCTCGCCACCAAGCACCAAAGAATAAAACGGACATCCGGTCTCTTTCATCTCGATAACTTATCTAAGGGCTGAATAATAAATGGAAAGTGCCTGCCATGACCATACGATATCTCTCCGTCCATGCGGGTGAAATGCGTGGACGTAAAATAAATGGATATATGATGAAATTATTATTTTACTACTTCCGAGCAAGGGAAGGCCCCTTTCTTTACTTTTAGGGGAATCCGTTTGTGAAAATGTTGGCTTTGTCTTCTTATTGGAACGAATACAACTCAGTTCTAAGAGTGGTGATCTGTGCCAATTGAGGCTTCTTGTGCACAAGGCACAAAGTGTGATTGTAAATTCGATATGTTGTGGGTTCGATTTTTTTCTCGAGGAAATGAAATATTTATTAAAATATTATAATAATATATAGAAATATTAAATAAATTCATCTCCTCGAGTGCGAATAGAGAAAAAAAATATAACTATATAATAGAGGAAAACAGAGGAAAAAAATTAACTATTTATTTAAACAAAGAGGTTTAGCTTTACAAGTACTTTGTCTGCTTCTGGTGTAAAACAATGTGCTTTATTCACTAGGCTTTTTATAGAATAATTTATTGTACAATCTGAATCCCATTTTGAAATATTTTCTTTGTACGGCAAGGATAAACTAATAAAATATGATGCTTATGACAGTATAGGAATGTGAATCAGTGGCAGTTTGTTCTTTTTTTTCACTTTCAAAGCTTGAGCAAGGATTTAACGCGATTATTGTGAGTTCGATACCTAAACGAAGGAATAAAATATATTTTTTTCTTGCTTTTCTTTTCTAGTGAACAAAGGCGTCAAGTTCTGCGTGTCTCGGATTTGGACCGACCGAAGAACAGTGATTTAGCACTCTGTCTAGCCGTTACTGTTAATAAACTTCAAGATTTAACAGTCTTAATATTTTATTAAAAAAGTAATGTAAAATTATCAAATGAATTAATCAAAAGCTTTTCATACAAAGTATCTTCTAAATTACTTTATTAAAAGTATATTGTATGTAACAAAAAATATATTACATAGAAAATTAACCATGACGTAAACTATAGCTTTAAGCTACTTCCTTCGACTCATTATGCCTAAACGAAAAAAAAACTTAACATTGGCAAAAATCCAAATCAAATCTAAGTTGTGATTTTCAATTTTGAGATTAACATCTAATATACAAAAATCTACCATATTACAGAAAGATAAGACTGATATTTGCATGATATGTGTATTGTAATTTAGTGGATTGTATGGATAGACTTTTGATTAATGATATCACAAACGCCACCGCGGCCACTTAGACGGTGGTTGTGTGTTCTATCCCTGAAATATTTTTTTCAATAACTTGTTGTTTTTATTTTGAAATACGAATTACTTCATGTAAATGATATTTTATATTATATTATTCTATAGTAATATGGAATGGAGGTGTCTCTCGGCCATATGCAGGAAACAGAGTGAAGCCGAAAACGAAAATCAAGAGACCATATGCTCTGTTAAATGTGAGAATTCGCGGGATATTCCAATAATAAATTTAAAAATATGCTATATTTAAATGCAATATGGCTTATAATCGTATGGTAGATGTTTTATAATTTAGTCCCGTACAGGAATCCCGTCCCTCTGGATCTTGACGGCATTTTGACTAATGACACGACAGGTCGTTGCACCCGACTGGGATAAATCGTTCAAAATATTCATAATATAATTCCGATTGAAGTTTTTAAGGGCTCTTCGTGCCTATATGAATTTTCAGTGGAATGTCTAACTCATAAATCTTTCAAAGCACTCGTTGGGTACGGATGACTGTGGGTTTGATTATTTATGATTAATGTTTTAAGCTTTTGTTATTAGAAAATGATGAGACATTGTGAGGTTGTGGGACAACATCTGAGTGTGTATGTTTTCTATTAGGAGCGACTTTAAAAATCCTTTTTTTCATTAAATATTTTATTTATACCATAAAACATTTCTCAAGTTTCTAACTTGTAAATATAAACATTTGTTACAAATATAAATAAGATTTGTTCAAATTTCAAAGCGGAAATCCGAAATAAGTTCGAGCAGAAAATTGTTTAATAAAACAACTATTTTATGATTGATGACGTCTAATTAATTAACTTTGCTTCCGTTACAAATTGTACAACGAACAATGTTATATGTTTTTTCTCGTGATTATTTAATAATTAATGTGATTTAACTATTCTTTTTTTAAGCATTTTTTTTTTTAAATTAAATTGGTGGAAACCAACGCCATATTTAGCCGTACCAAAAAAAAAAATTGAAATATAAGCATCCCCCCTAATGGGGTTTGAACTTGAAATCTTAACTTTACTTATACTGCAAAATTACCAGTAATTTTGATTTTGGTTAAATTTATTATAATTTTTATCTTTTAGGATCTTAAACGGCTTCTGAGAATGCGCAATTTATGTCGGCTAAACTCCTCGTTTTTTTTGATCGCGTAAACTGCAGAACTGAGCTTTTTCGCCAATTTATCAATATATTATCCCCATTGAAGCTTAGAATCCAATGTAATCCCTAAAAATACTGTGGAACCAACAAGGCTCAAATTTTCATCTCTAATTTATATATTTGTTGCTACCGGTTTGACATTTGGTAGTGAGAATTTTCCCCCAATTGACGAGTGGCAATGCTACGAGTAGTTATTTTATATTTTTAAGTAATGAAACCTAGTAATAACAACAAAAACGGGCCTTTAATGACGTAATAAAAGATATGTTTACAATTATACCAGCCGGGCGGCTGTTATAATTGTCGGAACCACTTGGCTCGCCTATACGTAAATCGCGAGCCGACATATATATGTGAATAATATATAAAATATATGGTCATAATGAATTACATAATATACTCGTAATTCTAGTTTGTATTAGAAATGTTAACAATAGCTGAACGTTCTAACAGTTTATGGCGTAGGGGGCGTCATCAATCATAGCCGTCATAAATACCGTATAATATGAAACACAATAGATTCAATTTGTCGATTGTCGCCCTCACCACGTGCAAATTAAATAACGCGGTGACTTGCATGACTGTTGAGTGAATTATCTTGATTATATTGGTGCCTATATATTATGTATGTATCTTGGTTTTGTCTGGATTTAATATTTTCTTTTTATTTTGACATTTTTTGAAAGGAAATTATCTTACGAGTTATACAAACATATTGTATTATGATGATGAATGAACTGCATTTTTATGAATATGTTGAAAATTCTTTCGAAATATTATGAAAAATAAATGATTGCCATGATTTATAGTGTAATCCAGAGTGTTAATGTCTTGTTTGTGTTGTTTTTTTATTCAGATATCCTATATACCTTCGATAATACTTTTTTTGTCACTAGGTTTTATATTAAATTAAATACAAATTAAGGGTGAAGCGTTCAAAAGATTTTAATGCTTAAATTATACATTTTAATAATTATCTGAAAGAAAGAATCCAACTTTTATTACCTGCAATCAAACATGTCCCACCAAAAAATATTTTCATGTAAAATTTTGCATAGGGGTTAGCACTATCAAAAATCGGATCTCATGTAAGCCAAGTTTCTAGCTTTACAAGCCCTAACTTCAAAAACTCTACACCTCAGACGAAATGGAGCAAGATTGGCGAAAGTCTTAAACAAACTTCTATCTCATAGTTAATGGGGTAGGGAGATAAAACTTTAAAGTTATATAAATATATTCTGTTTTTGTACAAGCATTACATATTATGAAATTTCAGCTTTCTAGAGTCTAAACTATCATAAATCTCGTACAAACTTTCATCTCTTAATTTTATGAGGTAGGGCGGTAAAAATTCAAAGTTATATAATATATTTTTTGTTTCTAAAATTATAATATAGAATATTCCCGGATGATTTCTGATTATTCCTATTGTACAAGGGTACACATTGTGCTTTAAAAGAATAACGGACACGGTGTAATCGAGTTACAGTCGCGCTAAGTTTAAGCCCATTTCTAGTATTACGTACGTTTTCGGTTTCATAAAAATGCTTATATATTATTGCCATACGAATCTTTAAGGTCTAAGTTCAGCTTCAAGCTGTATCCCGCACACAGTAGGGTAGGCAGAGGAAACCCTGGTGTTAAGGATGGGGATACTCCGTTCCCCACTTTCTGCCGAATTCTGGAGGCATTGCGTGTTGAGTGGCAGAACTCAACGCCGCGCTTTTCCTCGTTACCAGGAAAATGGAAATATAGACGTAAAGAATTATTTCACTTCCACGAGTGGGAATCGAACCCACAACCGTCGCGCCACAACGCCACCACGGCCTCAAGAGGCCTAAGTGTAAGACTAAAATTGATTAAATATCGGCTACATCACCCCAAAGTAAAATACCATAGAATTTGATATGAAAATAGTTGAAGTACATAAGATGACCCACCAATTAAAACTAAAATTTTTTGACCACAAAAACTAATTTAGAGCCAATTTGATACCGAGAATCATGCGAAAATTTATAGTTAAAGATAGTTCTTTTACTATTTCATAGTAAGTTCTTACCAAATGTGGGAGGTTGTGGGTTCGATTCCCACTCGGGGAAATAAAATAATATCGGTGTTTATCACTGGTATCGAGGAAAAGCGTGGCATTGAATTTCGTCATCCAATACGCAACGCCTCGGCAGAAAATGAAGAGTACAGTGTCTTAACACTAGTTTCTCTCTGCCTAGGTTGCTGTGTGCGGAATACAGCGCGATGCGAAAAAAGTAATCATATGGGTAGCTTGAGCCGTTATGGTCATTCGGGATATAAATAAGTAAATTATTTTACCCTTTTCATACCATTGGAACACATGCCAGTGTTTACATATAATGACACGCTTTGTTTGCTATAATCAACGACAACTTGTTATTATTGCACGTGACAATTACGCTAGCTAGGCCCTCTAACGGTCGATTACTCTGTGAATAATACACCAGCTATGCTGGTGATAATAATAATAATGTTTATATAAAAATTGATTTAGTTCTACAAGGATATATATAATACTTGATTATCTTAAATTTATTAGAAATAAAAAATGTTGTTCTTAATTTGGTTTAAAAAAATCTATCACTACGTTAATAGTACGTACATCGAATGTGTGATGTAAAAAAAGGATGATTGTAAATCATTTAAAGAAAGAAAAAATAATAAGTAAAAAGGAAATGGGGACCAGAGTGCCTTAGGATTAAGATTTTGTCATGTGCCAGGCTATGTGAGAAAAAGCTTTAAGCTGCATTTTGGTTTTTTAATTTTTTCATCCGGACTAAAAAAATATGTAATAATATATTTTTTTAATTTTAATAATTCATCCCTCTGAACTGGAATCAAACCTATAATCATGGTGCTTACAATAGGACGCGGCGCCGCGGTGCCACGAGGACCTCAATAATATTCCTTTATAGATATTTTTACAGTTCAATAAAAAGCTGAATGGATTCATTTTGTAATTGAATCTGTGGACTACTGTGAACTTTGCAGACAGAATAGAAGTTTTAAGTATTCAATTGAATATCGATTTGGTGGCGTGACATGAATTTTAATTCGTTTAGAATTTATTCTGTACAAGCGAATTGTTTCTATTGTAATAATAAATATTTCTGAAATATAAACAAAGAAATTCAGCAAATAAACCAACTTCACGTCATTCTGACATATTAACGAGGTCAGATTTAGTATTAGAATACTCCATTCACTGTACTTCTCTATTTTTGAAATTATTTGTGTTGAGTGGCGGAGCTCTGCGGAGAACTATGACCGCCACGAATACGTAGAGATTTTGCACTGATTCTGAAAACAACATAAAATTTGGAACTCAAAAACGTACATTGTTCGTAGAAGCGTAGCGCCTGAGAGTAGCACGAGAGAGCCAAAATAATTAGAAGTGCAAACGTAGCATAAGACGTGCACACGTGTCTTGGTTGGTTTGTTGGTAGAAGCAGAACGAATGACTTTCTTAATTGCTATGACGTGTTGGACAAGTGGACTTGTACTTGACAAGTAAAATGTTGCTGAAATAGTGAAATTTTACATTTGTTTTCTACAGATTTTTACTTTATCTCGTTTATAGCAGGGTAGGTAGGGAGGTTAGTGTTAGAATACTCTGTTTTCCGCTTTTCACTAGAATTTGAGACGATATTTATCTAAATATGTTACGGTGGAACGATGAAATAATTGATAAGAAGACGCCGCGCCGTCTTGTCGCGCGACGTTATGGCTCGTATTCCCACTCGAGGGTATCAAACATTTAATATTTTCATTTCCTGGTATGTGTATAAAAAAAAATGACACGGTGATGACATTGGCGCTTTATCTTGTTACGAATGTCAGAATTCATCATCTCAAGCAAGATTCAAATCTGCATCCATCGTATTTACATTAAGACAAATATTTGAATATAATATGATTTGGCACCACGCTAGCAAAACTAAAAAACTTCAACTTAATTAATGATAAAAAAAAGTAATATTTCCTTGAAATAATAAAAACATAAATTTTCTAAACCGGAAATTACCGTGAGACGTCTAATTAAACAGTTGTTATGGTGTTACAACACGCCGTTAACGCGGTAACAGGCAATATATTAATTAGCATTACACGAACAGTTACATTAACGACATTTACCTGTTATTAACTTTTGTTTTATTTGGTTAGAATACGTTTTAACTTTTTTGAAGGAGGGATGCAGAGGGAGTCTAAGGTTAAGTGGGGAATGGAGTGTCTTAATATTACGTACATCCTGCCAACTCTGCTGTATGCGGAAAACGGCGTGAAGCTATTTTAGTTTTATATTATTTTTATTTCCTCTTAATGAGGAACTGTCTTACCAATATGTTTCTGGATTAATATCTTAATAATATATATAACAGTGTCGGCAGAGAAAACTTTCCTTCTCACTATCAATATGTACCGCTACGCCATATTATTTCATTTAAATATTAAGAAAAACACTATATTAATATTAAAAAAAACCTGTGTATCTCTTTAATCTGTCCCTATTATGAAGTATAATATTATACAATATATAAATAAACCGTCATGCCTACAACGCTCACGTATCTTGTTCGGAGCAAGGAGGAGATTATCTCTACCATTACTCAAATATTCCGCAAAGTGAGTACCTACCCTTGTAAACGTAACGGACGTTTTGTATGATAATATTGTAAATAATAATATATAAGTATGTACGTGATTGTTATGCTATTGACGGTTTGCTATTAATTTTCTGAGGTCGAAACGGACGGATGCAGCTTCAAATGCAAATTTATAATTATTTTTCAGCCTCACACATATCCTGTACATAGCAGAATAGGTAGATGCAAACCGGAAACCTACTGCTAAGACACTCTGTTCCCTTTAAGACATTTCTGTTTCCCATTTTCTACAACATTCTGGGGGCATAGAGTGTTGAGTAGCGAAACTCAATGCTGCGACGTCACAACTGGCTTTGATAAGTGTGAATATATATAAAAATATAAATTATGAAAGTGGAACGTGGAGAAGAAGTGTCTTAACACTCTGCTGTGTGCAGAATACAGTGTGACGCTGATTATTATGCAATAGGATAGCATCTAAGTGTAAATAAAACTGTTGTGGGTTCGATTCCACTCAGAAAGTTCTTAAATTTAACTAAAAATAAGCCTGGCATTGAGCTTTATCACATAAATTACCTTGAAAGTTAATTTTCTTGAAATTTCTACGGGAAGTGCGGTAAGGCTTGCTGTCTCCTTTCTGCCTACCCTGTTATGGGACAAAAATTGTAATCCTTAAAGCAAATTTAAAGTAACATAATATAAATGATACTAATGACGCTCAATTCAAATTTAATCTATAGTTCGTTCTACTGCAAAATGGTTATTTTACTAGGACATACTTATATTTAGTGTGAAAACATACACTCAGGTCATTTGCATTATAATATTATTATTTAAAATCCATTAATTTTAAGTGCAACGGCGTAATAAATTGGGAAAATTAATACTGTGTCGATTCTGCTGACAGCGGAAATTTAACTTTGTAGGCCACAATTAAATGACATTATTATAATGTGAACACTAAATATAAAATGGTTATATATGGTGATTTATATGATAAATGACTAGTAGCAGTAAAACAGCAATTAACATTTTTTTTATATATGACTAGACGACGCCTGCAGCCTGGTTTGCGTTTGCGAACTTTAACGAGTACGAAATTTGTTTTTATTAATGTATATTTGTTATTAATATAAAAATTAAAAAATTGTTTTTAAAAAGATTGTAGTTAAATAAAATAATCTTAAATAGAAAATTCGTTAATAGATTTTCCTCATTCAGTTTCCTGTTAACTAAGTTTCAGGCATTAGTGATTTAACATGGCAAGTAACATCTGAACGGCAATACGGATTAAGGTATGACATGAGGTCGACACGGTACCTCCAAGTAATCCTCGTTGGAGTCTCTGACATAGGTCTTCATCGGGACTGCCGTAAGCTTTTAAGACCACCGACCGCACTTAAAACGGCAGCATTAAGAATGAGCTTAGTGAATTGATTGGCTTTGCTTGAGATGTTTATTTTCCTTTGGCGGATTAGAAACAACAACGTTAACAGATGTTGGGAGTGGGCACAGGCATGTGGGAAAGAAAGAGGTATAAAGGCAATGCACGGTGTTGAGTCTTGCAATTAAAAATTTGCTCAAAAAAAAAAATAATAATAATAAAAAAAATCTTTTTTTTTAAATTATAAATTTCTTTTTTTTATTTATGAAAGTTAGATAAATTAGCTACTTTACAAAGTTAACGATAATTCTAAAACTATAATTTTTCATCTATAGAAGAGACAAACGCAACGCTATGGGTGCAATACCCACTCATCAATAAATTATTTTCAATTTCTCGCTCTGGTGGACAAAAAGTGACGTCGAGATCCGTCACTCAACATTCAATGTTTTGAATTGGGGAGGGGAGGGGGGACGGAAAACGAAGTGTTTTGCCAATAGGTACCCCCTGCTCCTTTGTATGTACGATACAACATAAATATGAAAAAAAGAAGAATCCAATAAAACGCAATGGCACCCAAATTTTGATTTATCTTTAATTGTGATAAGAACGTTATGCTTAAAAGGAAAAGGATCCTTTTTGTATGTCCTTCCCACACAATCGGAAATTCTATTATTTTCAGAACATCTTAATTTCGCCAGCTACAATGGACAGAGTGTACAAAGGCTTGTCCTTCAATGTGAAATATTAGGTACGTATAGATCAGATAGCTACAGGGTTGCTATTAATATATATTTTTTTCTTTACGATATACGATATATGGGCCCTCCCAGCAATGTGCGGGAAGGACCTAGTGTCAAGACACTTTTCGCTGAATTCTGGAGGCATTGAGTGTTGAGTGGCAAAAGTCAACGCCGTATCCCACACGCAGCAGGATGGGCAGAGGAAACCTCCTCCTGTTAGAGGAACCTGCCGAATTCTGGCTTTAACTTCAGATTAACTGTGATACTATGGAATTTTTTATGTTTATGTAATTTTATATGATTTTCTAACTTAAGGTAATAAAAAAGATTTATCAACAGCAACACAACCCTTTGCACATTCATTGTACTTGCGTGATAAATTGAGTCGAATCTCAACCATAGGAGAGCCGTCGCAGTTTTCGATAGTTAATATATCTGTAGTTGCTTATTTTATAGGATGACGTTTATTGTCTTAACACTAAGTTCCTAGTTTTTATTTATCTACCCTGATGTGTGAGAAATATAACGTGAAGTATATTATATATAGTATATATTATATATATATTTTTTTTTGAGAAGAAATCGAACCCTAAACCTGTCGCGTGTACAGCTACTGCTACTGAGCCACTACTGGCCTCAATATACAGATAAGTATCTAAAATTTACTTGAAACGAATTAAATCGTTTGTGTGAATATTTCTTGCCTAAATTCGTAACTCCTAATATATATTCTTCGTCACGTTTCTTCAAATCTAGTTTAAACAACTTAATGCAAATATAATTATTGAGGCCGTGCCCGTAAACGCGACGTTGTGGGTTCGATTCCCACTCGAGGAAGTGAAATATTTCTTAACGTTTATATTTCTATTTTTCTTCGCTCTGGTGTCGAGGCAAAGCACAGCGTTGAGTTCTGCCACTCAACACGCAATGCTTCCAGAATTTGGCAGAAAGTGAGGAACGGAGTGTCTTAACACCGAGGTTCCCTCTGCCTACCCTGCTGTGTGCGGGATACAGCGTGAAGCTGAAAAAAAAAACAACTTTATATTGAAATCATTATTAAAAATTATAAAATAGGTTTTTTTTCAAACGGGTAGAAAACACAAAAATTTAAAAAATATTTTTTGCTCCTTTACATTATTAAATACCTCAAAAAACAGATTTTCCCATACATCTTCCAGGTACAGACATCGATGAATTACGGTTTCATTATAAATATGTATAGATAAAAAATTGATCAAATTAAAGGTTACTTAAGACGTAGCTGCCGTGACCAGAGGCAAACATATCAAAATAAAAAAAAACTTAAAAGATAAAAAAAATTATTACAAGATTACACTATAACATAAACGTAAAACGCGAAGTGATTATACATTTTCTACAATCACTCGAAGACAGTGTATAACTTCTAATTTACCTAAGGCTTTATACCAAATAAATCTCCATGGAAGATTTAGATCTGTGCTATATATCTTTCTTGCTGTTTGCAAAGATTTAAATTTAACTTAAACAAATTCATCCATTTCAGATATTAAAGGTGGAAATTTTAGATTGCTTTGTGAGAATTGTTATAGGCCGTTGTGGTTTATTTTGGACTGTCTCTAACTAACTGCTTTTAAACTTAATATATAAATAGTAAGTATATAAATAGTAGCTGACAGTTTTAAGTTATATAATAAATTGTATTTTTACATACAATGGAAGTAAAGACACTACAGGACGTGGAAGCTATGAAACTACTAAAACATTCTTTGGCTTTCTTTGCAAAATTCGCAGAAGGATAGTGTTAAGATACTTTTTGCATTTTTCAAGATGATTCGTGCTGAGGTGGAGCTTAATTTTGTATTTCTACCAGAGAGAAAATATAAATAATTCATTCCCTAATGTTTACAGTCACATGCTATGCCCCTGTACCACGACGGACTCTAAACTTATTAAATTTATTAACACGTTCATAAATAAATTTCAATATTTCTAATTGAATACAGTGGCTCTATAGTGACGCTTTTAGTATCACCGCTGTAGCCATATAAGTGAAAACATAGCAGCTATAAATAACGATACTCGATAATTATAGAAAATCGATGCATATAAGGTTTGTATGCAGAAACTTGGCTGTGAAGCATTTTATAATACTATACAGGTGATAAAATTTAAAGAAATTGAGGCCAGAGTGAGGCCAGTCGTGGCCATTTATAGATTTTTTCTATAAATCTAATTCTGGAGGCATTGAGTGTTGTGCAGCGTTTGCGAGGCATTGAGTGGTGGAACTCAACGCCGCACTTTACCTCGACACCAGAGCGAAGAAATGTAAATAAATATTTAATTTCCTCGACTGGATATCGAATTAACAACCTGTCAATCCTACATACTTCCCTGCACAATGACTGGCATTCAAATTAAGACAGCATTAAAAAAAAAAATTATAGTTAATAGACATATAACAATTTTGTGCTGCACATGCACAAAACCAGCTTCTCCTTATATATTCGATTGTCCGGATATTCGGTTATCTGGATGACTTAGAACAACAATTAGTCCGGTTAAACGAGCTTCTCCTGTGTACGAGGTGTACGAGACATGACATCCTCGTATATGACACGATTAAAATTAAAGTAAACATAGAAAATGAGAAAATAAATTCGCATACGGCATTTAATCAAGTACTTTGCTTTTCAATCCACTACAGCGGTGGTCGATAAAACGATTTGTTTCGGCTTCTGTCAACCACATGTTATACGTAATAGACTTTGAATTGTTATACGAAAATAACTTCTAATACAAGTCAATAAAGTTGAAAATTGTAAATGTCTCAGATAATAACAGCAAGGGGTCGAGTATGGACAGATTGGCGTGTATCTTTCAACAATAATTCACATCCTGCGATACGACAGCGTAGGTGATGTAGGCGGCGATATATTTAGCGTTATTTTAGTACTGAAAGTTCACATAATTTAAGCTGGGCGGATGTAGATGAATTTAACTGTTATAGTGTATTCAGATTGTTTTAGGTTGAGTAATCGCATGAATTGAACGAATCGACTCTAGAGTAGACTACTAAATTTGACCATGCAAGTAAAAGTTAGTAATGTGCATTTATATTTTACGAATATTGTACTATATTCGAGACATTCTGAGAACTAAATATAATATCTTGAATTGCTGAAAATGTATTTGTCTTTCGCACATTTCGTGTGTAGGTACTGTGTGAGTAATGACACGCGCTTCTATTGTTCGCGTGGTCTTATTGTATATTTTAAGCTGTATAGGAGAGAATGATGGAATTCTATATTCTCTCAAAGATTAATCTATGAGAGAATATAGAAATTCTTCTAAGTAAAATACTTTTTCTGTTTTTCTTCTTACAAGACTTCTCAAATCGCTCAATTTTTAACAATTTTTTTTCGTATTAAATGGGTAAAAGTCGCATGACTGAAAGATTTGATTAAAACGACTGGCATATACAGAGTCCTGCAGCCTCTGTAGCCTCGCGTCTTTGCACCATGTATCGGAGTATCTCGTCAGAGAGTTTCCCTATTTTCTTAGGTTTCTTTACTAATTTAGTTTCTATTGGAAACTACCACCAAACAGGCAGGCTCTAAGTTAAATTAAAAAATATAATAATCATTATAAACATCCTCTCAAGTCGGATCAAACTCAAAAACATTGTATTTATTACCCAAATATACACATAATATATGTTCGTATAAAATGATAAAATTATTAGCAATAGATACACAAATTTTAGATAATAATTTTAAAACGCTTTGCTCATTTGCTTAGTGTTTATTCGCTAAATAAGCTTCGAAAATTGGATTTCTGTAAATTGGAAACCATTATAATGTTATTATTAACACCTGATACTACATAAACTATTGGGTCTGATAGGATCAAAAGGCAATTATAATATATCTATTAAAATTTTGTATTTTAAACGTTGTATAGCTGTGTTATAAAATTATATTATTTACTATTTTATTATTAACACTATCCCGTCTATCCTGCTGTGCGGGAAAAAAGTGATTCACTAGATAGAGATGATTGAGCTAAAAAAGTTGAAACATTGTATTTTTACAAGTATGTAGTAGGTACAATGTAGTAGGATACTCTTTATGTCCACGTTGATGGTCAAACTCGACAATTGAATTCAAGTGTTCACAAGCAATATAAATAGTACTTGCAAAAGAATAGATTTTATTGACACTCGCGTCAATTCACACAACATAGTATAGTAAGAATAAAATATTAATATATATATATATATATATTTTTTTTAAGAACAAGTTTTCTAAATTTTTAAGACACTCCGCTCACAAATTTTTTCTTCTGATTCTGGAGGCATTGCGTGTTGTGTGGCGTAACTCAACGTCACGCTGTGCCAGAGCAAAGAAATGAAAATATTAAATATTTCTTTTCCTCGAGTGGTAATTGAACCCACAACTGGTCGCGCTTACAGGCACGCGCTTGGGCCAATCAAGCCCTTTCATTTGATATCCATATTAGGTGGATTGTGCCAAGAATTTGTAGTCCGCCATTTTGTTGCGGAGGCCATTTTGGATTAACAACAATATGGATTATATACAATTTATTTGTCATAAGAACTGAAGTCGTAATCTAGATTTCAACTCAATTGGAAACGAAGAAGTGGGTCAAATTGAGCTTGCAAGATTTCACATATACTATACGGCAATAGAATAACATTTCATAAAATTTTAACTCTAACACTACTAGTGTTCAAATACTCTGATCTCCAATGTCCGGTCGATAAAAAACTTGACGTGTTGAGTGGCGGAACTCAACGCCGCGCTCCGAATTTTCTTTTCGCCGCTCTTTGATATTTGTTTCTACAAGAGTACTTCATCTATTCTAATAAACTCACAGTGCTTATTTTAAATATAAAAAAAATATTTATTGTATTATTTAAAAATGTGTTTAAAAAATATAATATATATATTTTTTAATAAAACAAAGGATAACAGATAACTGTTACATTTCGGTAAAAGCTGATGTTGTAAATAATAATGTTGACAGAGTTGCGAGTAGGAAGTGCGCGAATTGTTATTTATTGCCAGCGGAAGTGCAAAATTGTTGGTACTTTAGGACAAAGTCCCTTCTATACCTGTATTTGTTTTGCAATTAAAATGAGTTTTGAAAGAAAATTATTAAATAATTATTAATTTTGCATTAATAGAACGAATATTCATAGCGAAATACATAAGTTGAGACAATCGTGGCGCAGTAAAAAACCGACACATTGAAAAGGTTTAAGTTTGATTTCAAATCGAGGTATGATTGTATTTAAAATTCATTCATTCTGGTGAATAAACTAGTGTTTGCGGGTGCTGGGTTCTCGATAATAAATGTAAATATTGTAGGGAAGGTTATAAATATTTAGGAAAAGAAGAAGAGAGAGAGACGAGGCTAGTCGTGGCGCAGGGGCATAAAGTGTGACTTTAAAACTGACTTGCAGAAAGTGAAGAACGGAGTATGTTAACACTAGGTTTTCTCTGCATACCCTGCTGTGTGCGGGAAACAGCGTGAAGTTGATTTAATTTTTTTTATTTTAGATTTCCTTTTCTAGGTAAATGGCGTTTAGTTCCCAAATGTAAATTTAATTAAGTACAATGAATAATAATCACCACTTTCTCTGAAATTACTAAATACTGTAAAAGAAAATGCGTTAAGATAAAAAAGCGAATACAAATGTAACATCAATTGTATTCACAAATAAAATACCATATGTAAAAGCAAAAAAGGGCCAAGGCCGTAGTGCAGCGCTACGACATCTGACTGTAAATGCCATTGTTTTGATTCCTATCGAGCTGGAAGTATAAAATAGCGGCGTTGAGTTATGTTATTCATTTAATACGAGTGGAAAATGGAGTGTCTTAACTCTAGATTCTTTCTAACTACTATGCTATGTGGAAATAAGGGTAAGGTACAAGAAAAAACATGAGATAATAAAAGAAAATAAACTTCCTTCCCACGTACACATGTTATTCGAAATAATTGAATTTCACACTGCCTCTGTCTGATTCAAATACAGAAATTGGTTTCTCTGTTTGCTTCGTGCTATAAAACAGTTGAGAAAAATGTCACATATATGAATCACTTCTTTGAGAAAAAATATAGCCTTAATCTTAATAGGTATTAATATTTAACCAATTATAGTTTTGATGAATCTGACTTAATGTTTAAAAATTATTAGAAATTATACTGTTATTCATTGGTCATAATATAATAATAAAGCCTTTATTCAGATTATAACAAGTTAAATTTACATTATAAAGATTTTTTTTTCTGTTAGATTAATCTGTTTGCCCTATTTTGACAAAGGCCTCTTCCAATTTTTTACATTTGCTTCTGTCCTTGGCGGTTTTAGGCCATAATATAAATATATTATATTAGTAATTCTTTTATTACAAATATCCTATAATAATTTAGGCACTTACCATTTTACTGAACATCTATATATATATATATATATATATATATATATTTAAATCATAGTTTTCAAATACTCAATCCAGCACAGTCGTGGCTACTCTCAAAAAAAAAAATCTAAAATCATTCGCACGATATACAAACAAAGGCAGTAAGTGGAATTGGCATTGCTGATATTAAATTTCTATCCATTTTTGCGTGATGTACAGCTCGATTGGTTTCATAGCTGAATTGCCAGCGTTTTGTGAATGCTGTTCTATTTCATGTTGAAGTGGAAAGATGGGGAAACTTGTTAGTTGACGCGACTCTTTTCGTGGTCTAATAATATTTTATTTATATTTATAAAGTGTCACTTCAAATTTAGTTAGGAAAAATATTTTTTAGAATCGTCCAATAAGTTTAAACTTATTTCTGTGTGGTCTAAAAAATCTATAATCTTATGGTAAATCACTTTTTACTTTACTATTTTATAGATTTCAAATTGTGATTATCTACCCCCAATATATAAATAATAATGCATGAAATAGTTGAATAATCACTATAGGTAAATAATTACTATGGTTAATAATGACATAGATAATATTGTATAGATTGTATATATAATAAACAGACTTTTTATCGAGACTTAAACCGAATATAAAAATTTATCACGCGTTGGTCCTAGATATGGTGGATTTTTATATTTGACTATTATTCACACTTCAGATTGTATTCACATCTATATAGATATATAGATTATGTCTAAACCAATTTTTATGTCCTGTTATTTTCTGGATCGTGGCGCATTGTTATGTAGGTATACAGTGTAACCGAAAACGCCTCCGTGGTGCGTTCGATGTCCACTTAATTGAGTGAATTAGTTTCGTCTCCTTGCTCTGGTAATAAAATTGGACGATGAATGATGAATGATTTAGTCGAATAATATTATTTAAAATTGTATTACTTTTTATTAATAAATAAGCTAGAGGAGCGTGAGCGTGAAAATATGTATATTTTCGGTTCTATTACGTTATCAAATACCACCAATATTTTTTTTATATATTATCTTCCATATAAAGACCGATCCGTTACGATTTTATTATAAATATAGATACATAGATAGACAGATAGTTAGATAATCTATTTTCATGGGCGATTCATGAATACCGCTAAGATGCTTAATATATTCGTAGCGTAATCTGTATCTTATCTCAGCCGCAGCATCCCGACAATATCCGAGATTACAAGTTATTTATGGCGAGGGGACAGTGTTTTTGAGAACTAGTCGCAGAGGGGCCGGCTTAGGCTGTGTGCTGCATACTGCGTTAACTAATATTGCCAGGATAATGTTTTAAAAATTATATATTATTTAACTATGTTTATTATGTAAATTTTTTGCATATTTGGTTCTTAGAATTTTTCAATTCTGAAACTAAATATAATAGCATATCCGAAATATAAGACTTTAAGAGATTTTTGTTTCGTTCACAAGACACTTTGTGATATGTTTTTTTTTTACTGATATTAATCTTTTATACTTTTTTATGAACAATCACTTGTAGTTTCTGGCAGAACTTAGTATTAATACATGTCAATTTATTATAGACATTACATGTTTATTTGCAGTGTCAAATTAGAAAATGGATGTAAAAAAAATTTAACTATTAAATTTTTTAAATATATTTTTACACAAAAATAACTTACTTGATCTTTGAATCTATTAATAAGCCAGCAAGGACGGCTATTTAATAATAAAGTACGTTAAACGCTCCATGGGAACGACGCCTTAACGTTGTTAAAAGTAACAGCGTCGTTCAACCGTTACCTTTCTTTTTATTTCTTCGGCCGCGAAAAAGACACCATAAAATTGGTTTAGCTTTACTTAAGAGTGTTGTCCACTAAAAAAGTTGAGGTAGGTATATGCTATAAAATTTATGATGTATAATATGACAGTCCACTTTCTAGATAACGTGTACAAAAATTGATACGGTAATTGAACTCTCGCTCTTTTAATTATCATAAAAAAATATTTTTTTAAATTTTCAATGTATGGAAATATGGAAAAAATATGGAAGACAAACTTTAAGCTCTCCACCAATAACGGTCGTTAAGTGACGAATATATTTTAATGGGCAGTTTAGGATCCCCAATGTTTACTTATTGTTTTGGAATATAACTTAATATCATTATAAATAGAATGAGATTTTATAAAGCTTAAGGAAACTTATTATATCATGCAACTTATTATGAGGCTGTTTTGGTGTAGCGGGAAAGCGTTTTACTTTAATTATGATGACTACTGTAAGTAGAGAGCTTAAAGTTGGTTTGGAAAGCACCGCGCGGCGTTGAGATCCACCATTCATCATGCAATTTTTTGAAAATTTATGGACCGAAATTGCCTTAGCGATAAGTTCTCCCTGCCTAAGCGACAGATTATCCCTGCCTTTCTCGCTCGCAACGGCGAAAGCGGAAGCTGAATTAGTTGCTGTTTTTTATTGTGACAAAAGAAAAGGCAAAGAGATGATAAAAATATTCGTTATAGGCCTATATATCGTTATTTGTTATGACCCCCAGTTTTTTAGAGGCCACTCAGGCCTTGATTTTCAAATGATAGCGATAATGGCAGACGCTTGAAACACTAAGGCACTTATATACTTGATTATTATATATACTTGATAATGCTTATATATACTTGAGACGGCTCGTATTATGAGGAGGTTCCTCTCTCTGGAACCCTAGCCTCCGATGGTGTACACCCTTGTCCCACCTTCGGAAGACTGTTTATATTTTTTATATTTTTACAAGAATTTATATTTAATAATGTAAAATTTAGCTCGATTTAGATTTAGAAATTGCCTCGACACTAATTTATATTTTCATTTCAGTCACTATTTTTTTTTAATTAAATATAACAAATCCTTATGTCGAACAATATACTGTACCACCCTTCCTCCAATTATTAATTAATATGAGAACTTTAAGTCACATCTAATTCAATAAAGCTTTTCCATTAACTTTCTAAAGGTATCCATTGTAAGGATTTTTCACAGCACCCATTCTTTTGTTTCTAATCGGTCAAATTAAATTTACGCCTGATTTGTTGTAAGAAGAATCTAATTTGTAATTAAATTGAATATAAACTATATGTTTGGTATATTCAAAGCTTTGTATATGTCTATGTCATTGTCTGTATGAGAACTAAGTTACAAAAAATTATATCTATACATGTTGAGTTTTTTATAAGTTTCATTCTGTATCTCCAGTGGGGTAACCAGAGAGAATAGAGTTCCACACACTACGGTATTGTTAAAGGTGTAAACAGTGTCTTAACACTCTTATCCCCATTTTCGAGATATTGCGTATCGAGTGCCGGAACTCAACCCCACGGTTTATCTTGTTACCAGAGTGCTGAAATGAAAATAATTTATTCCCTGATTGGGAATTTAATCTGTCACGTTACGATGTCGAGACGTACTGTTAAGCTCTATACAACTGCGCTCACGGCTATGGCCTCAATTTGTTGTACTTAGAGTCGTATGTACATATATACAGATAGTAAAGTAAAAGAAATAGAAACGCTATCGTGTTTCAACGTTCGATGTTTCAGCTTTTTTTCTCAGTATAACAACTAATTAAACGCAAACTGAGTTTTCTTTCTTCATTTTTTAACATTCCAATAAATTCTGATCGTTCGCTTTGTTCATGATTTTCCGTTTTAAATGAAAGCTAAGTGGATAATTATCTTAAAATGTATTTGACTTTATTTTCTTCAATATATTAAAATACTATAGCTATAGAACATGATATATATTCCAATTATTATTTTCTTTTTTATTTTATAGTGATTAGGGAAGGTAGAGGGAACCTCGCTCCTTGCTTTCGCCTAAATTCTGGAGGCATTTCATGTTGACTGGAGTGGTTTGATGAAACAAAGCGCGGCGTTGAGTCCCGGCATCCGCTACTCTAGAACTGCGTGGAAAGCGGAGAACAGTGACTTAACACATCTTACCACTGGTGAATGAAAAGTTACTAAAATTACTAAAAGTTTCCTTAATCATATGAAGATTATTTGTTTCGTATTATTTTGTTCATCTCGTATGCAGAGCTTTAAAATTTAAAACGTCCGCTTACAAGCAGTGTTAATTAGCGTACAACGTATTTAACTAGAACAAAGGTATACAATGTTTAATTTAACTTTTAATCTCTGTTTCTGGTACGTTTGTATTGTTAAATACTGAAATAAAATTTATTATTTTTATGTATTTTTCAGCTTCACGCTGAATACCAGGGTAGGCAGAGGGTGCTAGTGTTGGGACAATCCGCTCTCATTCAGACACTTTCGTTCCGTACTTTCTGTTGATTTTGGAGACATTATGTGTTGAGTGGCGGAACTTAACGCTCCGCTATGCATTGTTAATAGAACGAGGAAATTAACTATGACCAACTTTATCAGAGAAAAAAAAAATTGTGTTGAGGTAACGCGGTACAGTGGGATCGATTCCTACTCAACGAAGTTAAATATTTAATGTATTGATTTCTTCGCTCAATGGAAAGTGCGGAGCGAAGAGTGTTAACCTACCTGCTATATGTGGATCATAGCGTGAAGCTATGCTTATGTATATAATTCTTAATAATTTACCTATAAATAATAAGAGAATCGAATCGACACCCACCTTCACTATTCCGACCGCAGTCACCAACAACGTATGGATACAATTAACGTTAAAACAACATTGTCGCTCACACGCCAGTAATTAGCGTCGGAGTACCGTCAACAATAACATTTGCGTTTCATTTTACGTTTTATACAGTCAGTCGTCTTTACATAAAATGTGTGGGCACATTCATTTGTACTTGACTGATGTGAGTGACTGAGTGGTAAATACTTGAAATGAAAATTGCGTTTTTCTCCACATGAATTAAGAATGATAGAAAATTTTCAAAAACAAGGTATGGCTAAATATTAATAAATAAATAAATCTTAAATTTTCTATCCAATATATATCAATAAATCTGACTGAATACGTATAATAAATCAATGACTGTGGCAAAATCTTACTTTCGGGAATATTTTCGTAGGAATAAACATACATGCACACATAGACTGATAAACACATTAACCCTTTGCGCGCAGTCGGGTAAGAATCATATAAAAGCTTCCAGCATAAACATAAAAATATACTTCCTTATGTCTCTTTGAAATATGATCCTAGATAAAAAAAATAGTACGACTAACTTGCCAAAGTCGAGGAAACGCACGCTGACTTTGTTATTCGATACACAATTAGTTTTGTTGCTTAATTGGATACTATTTCTTATAAAACGAATTTTTCGGGGACGTCACTCACAGTGTTATAACTTGCTGCTAACCAAATTATATTATATTATTTAATTATAATGTTTTCGTTTTAATATAAATAATAAAGCTTTTAAAGCTGATTATAATATAGAGGTCGTCGTGGCGCAGGGGAATAACCGTGCGACTGTAAATGCGACGATTGTGGGTTCAATTCCCACTCTGGGGAATAAAATATTTTATATTTCCCCGCATTGGAAACGAGGTAAAGCTCGGCGTTGAGCTTCAACACGCGACTCAATACGCAAATGCACTAGGCTCCCAGATTCCTAATAATGTAAAGATAAAAAAATAATACAGAATCCACAATGGGAAAAAAGTGTAAAAGAAAACATCGATTCCTATAGATACTCTTACTTATTATTACTTCCAATTACAAACAAATGTCTATTTATCTATCATATGATATGGAATAATAACATGACATGGTAAAAAATTTAAATAAAAATGCAATTCTATTGCAGTACTTACTATTATTATCATATACCGCGATTGTGATGTAGTTGTTAGTTTTGTATAATTGGAAAATTTGTTTTGTTCAATTTTTCACACACAGAGGGAACCTGAAAACGTATTAAGGTTATATAGTAAGAGTATTCGGTGATTCACGGTCTTTTCACCGAATACGTAAGATATTTTGCTTTGAGTGGTAGGACTCATCACCACACTTTTCTCCGTTATCAGAGCGGAGAAATAAAAATATTCCATATTTAATTTGAATCGAACTCGAAACCGTCGAGTTCGTGTGTGTGCCCATCAGCTACAACGGCCAAAAAGGGCTACAAAGTTTTCCTTCACAATATATAGATTCCACTGAAGGTCGCCAAGATAGCGGTACAAACAGAAGCTAGTTCTATATAAAAGCTTATTTCAAATTGAAAGTTACCAAGTCCTAGGCAAACTTTGCGCTCAAGTATCCCAATTCAGTAAGAGGGGAAACAGAAAAACAAAAGTAAACTAATAGATTCTTATCACATTTTGAAAGCAACTGCCGTACAACGTGAAGCAAACAAGTCATAATATAAATGATCAAATCAAAATGTACCGACATTGTTATACCTTATACGTGAAAAAGTTTTTTTTGTGTTTTAATTTAGTTTAAAGTGTTTTTAGTTTTAAGTGTTTTTAAACGTTTTTCTTCGCTCTAGCATTACATCAGGGAACAGAACCTACACCTATCGTTTTTACAATCATATTCTGATTTAAGCAGCACTAGTCATCCCTAAATCTTATCCTCATTGCATTAACTGAATACATTATCCTTTCAAGAGACATGGAGCAAGGCATATCTACTTAATAGTAGATATGCTAATGCGGCATTAAGGACACTGCTGAGCACTCTACCAAAGTGAATGTCTGTCACATCGCAAAAATCTAGGTTACAGTACATTTTATACGGTTTTAAGTGATTTTACACTTACTTTACTGCTGAGAGCTGTAGTGATCGTCTTGTAAATGCTTGATTCCATGGGTATTCAAGACACGCTACTGGTTTTATTTATTTTGTAGTTATATTCTTATAATCTAATAGTCAGTGAAGCCTCTGTTGGTAACGCGGTAGTACCTCCAATTCTCAAAATAAAATGGAATAAAGTGAATCATATTGCTCACTCTCTCCCTCTTTGTCATTTTTATATGTATTTATAGTAAACAAACTAATATAGAAACACAATCTCCTCTATATTAATAAAGAGAAATCTCAATAAACGTCACTGTGGCTCTATTCACTGTGCACCAACGTAATATATTGGATTTACAAAGCTGAATTAATTATAGGGAACTTGGATGGCATCTTTAGTTAATTTAACTGTTGAATAGCTTTTAATATAAATACTTCCTGAGTTAATAGAAAAGTATGTCATCTTAGAGTGTATTATACCTTTACTGTACTTTTTTATATCTAAAGTGTAAAAAATGCGAAATCTATCTTTTTTATTTCATTTCATATAGCCCAGAATATAAATTAATTTCTAAATTTTTAAAACTCTGGTAACATACGTATGGTATAGTCATAGTTATTAAAAACATATTTTGTCACTTCTGAAAATTTGTTTAATAGACTGTTAGGAATCTCTCATTTTAATAATTACTGTATAACTGTATACTGTACTGCGGTAGTGCCTTCGATTCTCATTCTAAGGAGTGATTGATTTTCATTTCCTTGCTCTGGTTATAAGACAAAGCGCGGCGTTAAGGACCGCAAGGCGATGTCTCGGTCCGCAGCGTACAGTCTCAAAAATTTCGGAGAGTGGGAACTGGTGTGTCTTATCTCTACCTAGCCTGCTACAAAAACTTACCTCATATTCATAAATATATTTAATGCTTAGATACAATTCATACCTCCCACTCAAAGTTGCAGTAACTCAACTGTGTTTTCAGCTTTGTATGGCTCGTATGTATAAAACTAGATAGTTCTATTTTATGATAATATTTTTAAAATGTTCTCTACATTTCTAGTTTCAGCTTTAGTAAAAGGTAAAATGAATACATTGTAGGATGGACATATATGAATGAAATATGAGCTATTGTAAGCGCGACAGGTTGTCTATATCGAACCCACAACTTCCACTTTTAAACACGCAACGCCTCTAGAATTCGACGGAAAGTGGCGAGCGAAATTGTTTTAATGGGAACACTAATTTCCCCCTCTGCATTTAATGTAAAAAGTAGGAAAGAAAATTTAAAGTGATCTATTTTGCAATTTTTTCATACTCAGTGTACTTTTTTAATTTTTTACAATTTTTTGTAAATATTTAGCTATAGTGTGTGTGAATTTTGGAATTTATTTTGTAATTAAAAATAAATAAGTAAGAATTTGTAAAGCACAGCCATAAAATATGTCCGAAGATATCTGCTTTTATACGGTGCTATACCAATTTGCCTGTTATACTCTTTAAGCACTCTAGTTAAATACAAAACTTTAGTTATCCATTCATTTTTTTTATGTCTATAACGCTCTGAAAGCGACATCTTCAGTAATTGCTTCACCAATGTCACGCCGTATAGAGTCAATCCCTGGAAAGCTCAGATTTAATTTTGTCAGCATTTAGCGGTTGTACAGTGAAAAAAAAGATAATGCTCTAGACATCAGGAAAATGTGACCCAGTATTTTTCTTAAATTATTTTTTTACTTTATCAGCCATTAACGTATTTAGTGGCATTGGGTTCTTTCTGCTTATAAAAATATATCTCTAATTATATTTAAGTATTCACAATTTAATATATAGCAGCTTCTTTAGTTCAGATTACAAGCTATATGGATCTCGGTTCACCCTTAGTCTATCTCTTTCGTTCGCGCTCACCCTACCCAGTAGTGTTTAAGCGTTAGACGTGCAAGGACGTGTTGACATTCTATGAATATTTACTAAGAATTACGATAAATTATATTATTATTAATATATTAATAATCATATATAAGTGTATGTGAGAGTGTAGTGGGTTCGATGCTACTTTAAGTAATTTGTGTTTGTGTAAGTGGCGTGTTACAAAATTTAAAGGGAATAAGGTAATTTCTTTTGATTTAAAAGTTTCAGTCTTTTTATTATTTAAGAAGTTTTTCTTGTAGCTGTATTTTGGAAATTGAAATTAAAATTTAGTATTTTTATATTTATTTTATTTTTAATATATATTTAGGTATACAAATATGTTTTTTTTATTTTTCCTTACCTTAAAGTAAGGGGGACCGTACCTTAAAGGGGAAATATTGTATCATCATTTTCTTGTCCGTCTTTCCGTGTGTCAATCCATTTCCTCATGAAAATAGTAGAAACTAATTTAATAATTAGTTATCTAATGAATTATTGCCCAATCTTGAATCGCCTTTGCCTTAGCCAGTTTACCTTAGTTATTTTAATAGTAATATAATATTATATAATAATAATAAAATATTTTCATATTTATTTTTACCCTTTACATACTTCATATTTGGTCGCGTGGGACTATAATTGTCTGTTCTATACTTTTCGGTATTTTTTAAGATCTTGCAAGTACTAAATCGACAATGCGAGGAGTATTTTTTTTTTAATAGGGAATTTCGAAAATTCTAAAAAATATTTTTTAAACATTTTTTTCTGCGTACACATAAAATCTTTTTAAATATTATTAAAAACATTATAATTTATATAGCCTGATGTCTTATGTTTGCAGAAAGTGAACACGCACGAATTATGTATGACTAAGTTACGATACACAGCTTAGAAAGCGTAGAAGAATAATGTCACATATTTTTTCTTGAAATAGTACTTTACTTGAAAAATAATTAAACAAGCTAAGTATTAAAGTGGATATGTAGAAGAAAGAAAACAGATTGAAATTTTCAGTAGCTTATTTTAGCCTATCGATGTTATTACATATAGACAATCTAATGTCACGACACCTCGTTTCTCTGCTTTCCGCTTGTTGATATTGAGAGGTCGAAGTTGAGTTTATTTTATCAAAGCGAAGATAATAAATAAACAAATTAGATATTTAAGACGTGCGTTTCAGAAGCGCTACGACGGTGGGTTATATTTCTACTCGGGGGAATTTATTTGCATTATTCAACTGCTCAATATGCAGTATCTCAAAAATTTGAACAGAAAATGGAGAACCGAATGTCTTAACATATGTTTCCCTTACTATATGTACTACAAAGAGTGAAGCTAAATTAAAGTTGATAATGGAAAATGTCTTGATAGAAAGTTATCTTTGCGTGCAGTGCCGAAATAAATTGAGATTTGAACCCACACGTACCTTCAAATGTATTGCGTCTCCAAATATTTATTTTGAATTATTCATACTTATGCAATATATATCGTATAAATAAAGATTAACTATGCATTGTTTACGTACAAGATGCGGGTTTAAATTGCATACAGTAAACATTTGCATTTAAGCTTATTGTAGTGTAGAATAGATTGAATGTTAGTACTACGAGTATCTCATGAGTAAAGGAAATAATATGAATGGAATTTTCTTATTAATTGAAAGAATATTTTTTGAGCTTTACGCTATACTATGCTAATTATTAATAAGTTCATACAGTATTTGTCATAAATTTAATAACTGCGGGTCTACAGCTGTTGTTCCGAGTACATATGGTGTTAAAACGAATGCTTTTAAAATATTGAAGTATATTTTTAAATAGAATTCAGATGATTTGCGGCTTCATTTTAATGCATTATATATGAATATTTCTATGTCGGTGGGAAATTTTAACACGATATTTCCGTATTTAAACTGCAGCAGGTGTTAACTAAGTATTTTAGAAATAAATGCAAGAAAATAAATGGAAAAATGAAAACAACATTTTTAAAAGGTTGAAAATATAATCATAATTTTTTTTTTAAATAAATATTTGAATTGACACGAACGCTCGTTTGCCGTGTACTTTACCATAAAAAAAATGTATAATTTCATCTAAATTTGTTCAGTAGTTTTTAAATGCGACTGGTTGTGAGTTCAATCCTCACTCGATGAAATAAAATATTTAATATTTTCATTTCTTCGCTCTGATGTCAAGGCAAAGTGCACCATTTAATTACACGCAATGTCTCCAGAATTCGGCTGAAAATGGAGAACGAAGTGTCTTAACTCTTGAGTTACCTTTCCCTATCATGCTGTGTACGGGATACTGCAGCTTAAACTGAAAAAGAATACACATACAATTCTCTACTTTCTTGTTAATACTTTAACTTTAATTAGAATTATTAGAAAGCTCGTGTATCTACTGTATGGTGAATATCAAAAGCTTCACTAAAATTCGTCTTCACGTTAAATATACTTTTTCTATGTATTTTTTTTACCCGACTGAGGTAAATCTCAAATTGGTATTGAATCCCACATTTGGTAAACGATACGTCACTGGATTTGTGTTGATGACACAAGAGCTATTGCATACATTAAATGACTTTATTCGGGTTTTTTTGTTATATATTTCGCATATTTTTATTTTGCATGTTTTTTTTGTTAAAAATAAGTGAATATTCACAACTTATAGAATGCACCAAAACTAAATTCCCTCAGCCGCAACTGGAGCATATTATATGGCAAAATTTTCGACCATTTCTATTGAAATTTTTGAACGTATAGGTATAAATTTGTAAATTTATTTTATAGAGGTCGAACGGCAATATGGCAGAGGTCATAAGATTTTGACCTAACTCTGAACTTGGCAAATCTAGGTTAGAATACAAAGCGAGTAATAACTTCATAGGGACAAAAAAAATTCTAAGAATTTAAACACGAGCTATTTAGTATATGAAATATTCTTCAAAAGACTAACAAAACTAATGAAGCCTCTGTTGTTTTTACAAAATAAAAGGCGACTATTTTCTTTAAATATTTATGTTTCGTCTTCATAGCATAGATAAGCTAATTAAAAAAAATTATAGCAGAACTTTTTATTATAATTTTTGTACAGATTTTTCATTTGACATACCTATGTGGGAACGGTGGTTTGTTTCACATCTTCGTCTTCTAAGAGGCAGATCCCGTAACGTGGGATTAAAATTCTTTACTATTAATTTACGAAATTATTGAAAACTCAATAGTGGAGTGATTAATCACTAGATTCTCCTTTACAATACCTTTATTGGCAAATTGAAAAAATTACTCATTCTATGTGTCCGAAATTATATAACATTATGCGAAACGGTTGCTATCCGTTAACCATTAAGTAACTCATATTGTCATATAATTAATAGCTTGCCTCGATATTTTTTTCACTTCCAACCAGTAGTTCAGATTTATTTATTAAACATTAGTATAAATTTTGAAGGAAAAAAACTAATTTTCATATATATTTAACAATTTTTTTTCATTACAAACTAGATGATACTGAAAATTCTATATCAGTTTTGACTAGACATTGCAGCGCTGTTAGCACGACATCGGCGCTCATTATGCACCTCGTACTGGATTGTCGTCAGGTTTTATTGGATATAACTGGTCAAAGGCTTAAGTCTCGTATACAGATCTGCTCTTTGACCAATTTTTGCTTTGAAGAAGTTGTTGGATTTTCTTATGATGATGTTTTAATAATTTTTTTTTCATTAATATTTGAGGGTCAATGATGATAAATATTTTCGTCATAGGTTAAGTCATTGAAATCATCCTTTACTAGCCACAGTTACTCTGACTGCATTAAAAAAGCAGTCTCACTCTTTTTCTCGTATAGATGGGAAAGAAGAAAAAAATTTTGTTTAGTTATATCAATAAAATCTTTGAGTTGATTTATGTTAAGTTACTTTATTCTACACTTTCCACTAGAATTCGATGTTTTTGTGATTTGTATGGCAGAAGTAAACACGCGTAGTCTTATTATCATTTTATATATTAATTACTACTATTTTAAAATACTTACAAAAGATATGAGTTCAAGTATTAAAAAAAAAATAAGATGAAATAATTTATAGAAATTCTACCCGACCTGGGCTGCTTCGCCCGCTTGAATTATACAAATATTTATTAAATTTGTTTATGAAATTATTTTTAATTTAGTGGGTGAATTTTAATAAACCATCAAAAACGTATTCAATAAAATATTTTTAAGTCTTAAATTAAAAATGTTATTAAAACCAGTTTAAAGAAAATCCATACAAACTTTTTTTTCCAAAAATCTGTCCAAATTTCATGTCTCCATGCACAGCGTTTACGGCTAGGCGTGCGTCTTAGCTCAGTCAGTAGGAACATCTCCTTATATATAATATAGATTATGTTTATTTATATTCCCAAAAGTCTTTTAATGAACGCAAAAAATAAAGCGTCTCTGTCAACTTAATAATTTAAATAAAAGATATTATAAAATTAAATCTCTTTTAAAGAACAGCCTTTAAAGAGCACCGTTACACTATTATAGATGAAATATACGAACATTTTTTATAATTCAAGATAGTTGAAGCTCGAAAACTTAAAGAAAGAAGAAAAGTTGTCATCGCTTTAATTACTTAAAATTAAGTTATGTCCAAGTTACTGTAGTTCCTGGGAAGTATCTAACTAGTCCTGCGGGAACGTTTTATTTTCACTAAAAATATAGTAGCTACTCTTTGGATACTGCCTTCCTAAGGTGATAATTTTAAGTTATAATACATTTGAATAGGGATTTAGTCCTAACGTTTCACATAGAATATAAAATATTCTATTCATTTTCTGTCACTTATTTTAGAAGAAAATTGAGTGATTTGACTCTTTTCTCTTCAGAAATTATAATATATTTGTAAAAGTGAAGCTGCTGTATACCGCACATAGCAGAATAGACAGAGAGAAGCTTATGTTAATTCACCCCTTTAGACATTCCGTATTGAGTGAGTTGAGAGCGAGGAATTACATATAATGCATTCCATCGAAAGTGAATCAAATCCACTAACACCTGTGGATGGCACAGGCCAGGCAGGCAGCCTCTAACAAAATAATTAATATATTATAAATAGTTATGATAAATAATAAAAAATAATTTCAAGCCAATGTTAGATGCAAAGGATATTCAAATTGGCTCGAGCTTACGAAATTATGCTGGCTCCCAGAATGTTTTGCATACAAAATCTTCACATAAAGTATTCCGATGAAATTAAGTTATCCCTTAGAAACATCGATAAGGGCAGAATCTGAGTGGAATAGGAAATAAGATGTTGTAGTTAATTTCATGTTCGACAACCTTTGTGCTTGGAATCCAAAATCGGCTATTAAATGTCTGATTTTGGTAAACTGTCAGTTTAATTTTGATTAGAGGACTTTTACGAATATATAGTTTTAAAAGACTTAAGGCTCACGTTGTATCCTGCATTAATAGGTTTATTTCAGCTAGGCTGTCTTTATGTCATATTAACAAATACAAAGCTCGGATTTTTTGCCAAATTCGACTTCATAGTGAAATTCCTGTTTCAAATGAAGTCAGTGCTTCGTAATACTTCCTATGAGACCATCCTTCAAATTAAAGCCACTCGACTCCGGATCAAAGTTGAATCTCATTATCAGGCACAAAGCATGAAGCAATTTTGGAAATATTCGAGCTGGTCGGTCGGATGGATGAATCACGTCTTGTCTGATGACTGAGCTTTAAGGACTTTATTACTGGTGCTTTCAGGTACCGATAAAAGAATACAAACATTTTCGACTTATTGAATCATGAATTTTAATTTGAAAAGTTTTTTTTCCCGCATGCAAAGGGAAGATACATTTTTTGTCATTTTTGTCGAGACAGTTTCTCGTGCATAATCAAATTTTTGAGACATTGTGTAGGGTAGCGTAACCCACCGCCGCGCTATATTTTCACCAAAAATTATTATTAATTACTTTAGACATATATTTTTCATTTCCCGATGAATTCTGGTAGTTTTGCAGATTGACTGCAGCGAAACCGTAACTCAACTCATTACTAGAGCAAGGAAAATAATAAATATTTCATTTCCTTGAGTGGGAATCAAACCTACAACCTGTCGCGCTTACAGCCACTCGCTTGTGTCCCTGCGCTACGATTGGCCTCAAATTATGAGACGAGATGGAATTATAACGTTTAATATCATCAGTGTATTCTAGTGGAATTTAGCAGCATACGTCCTCAGCCTCAATAGGTCCAGTGATGCTATAGAATCTACTTGGTGCAATAAAATACCGCACATTCGAAAAAGAAAACGAGAAAATAATAGGATAGGGCGAACATATGTAAATTCCATATTACTATTTTCCTTTCACAGAATTTCAATATAGGTAACAATAAGGTTTTATCACTGCAACTAATATTCAAGAAGTCAAGAAGTAATATAAAAACTATATTCCTATACAAGGCTGTATTAAGGCCGCGGCTTATCTATTGTCAGCGGTTGGTCTCCAACATTGGAAAACTACTCAAACTTCAAAAGAAACTCTGAAATGTCCCCCAGTTTAAAAAGACTTTTAAAGAAATGCTTAAGAAACTGTTTTTATTCGTTTCCTTATTTAACTTTTAATGTAAGCATAAATGGAAGTATAAATGTTGTGGCGTAGTTAGATTGAATTTGAATGGATATTTATACAATGCACGTTAGTTATATTAAGTAACTTATCTAAATTTATTTATAGATAACGGTAACGTATAGACAATGCTCGGCCGGAACTACGCGGCGTACAACGCTGAAAATACGCTTTTATTTTTTTTGGGAGTGTTTGGTAGCACTAAGAAAGAACTTCCCGATCTTCCTATAGGAGCGGTTTTTATTTTTGTACATGTTCTCATTTTCGGAAGGTCTCGTGGCGTAGAACTTTAAATGAACATACAATGTCACATAAAGAAGAAAAAAAGTTTTTTATATATCTGAGGCTGTGTTTTTTGCATTCTCGCTCTATCCTATGCTTTATGCAGGATAAGAAGTGATACAAAAAGAGCTTCTCTCTAAAAAATGTTCGTATAGTTCAAGCGGACGAAGTCGCTCGGGCTAATTTATACAAAGGTAGCGTATCGTAAGGTCGTAGCGTTAGGTAAGCGTATACATCAATTACTTAGGAATATAAGGAGTCGAGTTGTAAGGCCGAGCACACTTGAAGGCGTTGCTTAGAAACTAAGTAAAGAAAGAAATAAACAAAGATTATTTTAATATATAAATCATAGCTGCTATTTTCTTTATTCAGTTTCACACATAAATAGTTAGTGTATAATATATACAGATAGCAGGATATTTAGAGCCTTGACTTGAGAGGCAGAACTCAACGCAGCCCTTTGTCTTGTTACTAAGGAGTTGAAAATAATTTATCACTATGAGTGAAAATCGAACCTACGTCCGTCGCGCTCAGTCACCTTTTGGTGTAAGATAAAAAAGGTTTAAAGTACAATACAGTACTTTCATACTTAAATAGTATTTCTTATTTAGCAAATGAGAGAAAAATACGACCCTCATTAGTATTTGTAGCGTGAATTAAAATGCTTTGATATCGTATCAAAGGAAATGTGAATTGACAAATTACGTTCACTGAGAAATTCTCGTCAATAAGATATAATACTCCTTATATTACGTTATGGTGTGTACTTCATTTATAATTTAGAACAATATTAATATATTTTTAATTTATTTGAATTCCGGCACTCAACACGCAATGCCTCCAGAATTCGGCGTAAAGTGGATAGTGGAGTGTCTTAACACTAGGCTCCTCTGTCTTCTCCGCTACATGCGAGATATAGCGTGAAGTTTATCTTTTTATTTATTATATATATATTTCTACACGTACCTAACGACAACTGCGTCCTATTTTCACTTCCACTGCGTGTCGTGTATCTCCCGCTATATAAATGTAAGAGGACTTGTTAAGTGTTTTCCACTTAGGGCCGCTACAGTTTTGTGTCATCTCCGAATTTTGGATGCCAGCCAACACCTAATTTGTCACTTCCCATGATCTATGGGTAGATGGCACTATTTATTTAATTTATGAGGCCGTCGATTTTAGATAAGCTGTTGATGTTTTCGAAATATTTTTTTTCTTTGATGTTTGCTTGTATAAAAATATTCATTTCTCTTAATTAAAAGTCTTAGAGGCTTGAGAAGCCCAGAACTCACACTTGAAGCTCACTCTTGTACCCCTCAACAAGACGATTGTGGACTCAATTTTCGCTCAGGAGAGTGATACATTGAATATTTTCCTGTTCCAGTACAAACTGGTACTGGTGGCAAAGTGTGAAGTTGAATTCTCAACTCAACACAGCCTTACCACTGTACTGCCCAATTTTCAAAGCATTGCGTGTTAAGTGGCGAAATTTAAAGCCGTGTTTTGTTTTGTTACAAAAGCATTTTCATTCCTCCGAATGGAAATCAAACCCAAACCCAAATCAAACGTCGTTTACAATCAGACGTTGTGTCACTGGACCGCGATGACTTCACTACACATTTCACTTCGCTTTTTTTCCGCGTCAGTCCGTTCTAACCTTTCCCCAATTTCGAGACATGGCACGTGGAGTGGTGAAACTGTCGAAATGCATTGTAGGCCGCTGTCACGCTGTGGTTTGGTTAAAAGCTTGTTTTAGTTTGAGCTTTTAAAACCTTACTATAAATTGAGTTGTATCGCCGAATTGACAAAAAACTAGTACGTGCGAGTCGATCTCGCCCACGCATGGTCCCGTACTGATATTCAAACTTTTATTTAACAATATCTATAAATTTAATATAACAATATTATATATGAGGCCGTCGTGGCGCAGCGGCACAAGGGTGTGACTGTAACGCGACGGTTGTGGGTTCGATCCCCACTCGAGGAAGTGAAATATTTATTTACGTTTATATTTCCATTTCTTCGCTCTGGTGTCGAGGCAAAGCGCGGCGTTGAGTTCTGCCACTCAACACGCAATGCCTCCAGAACTCGGCAGAAAGTGGGGAACGGAGTGTCTTAACACCAAGGTTTCCTCTGCTTACCCTGCTGTGTGCCTGCTGTATCTACTTTTATATATTTTTTTTTTACATAGTGAACAAACATATGAACTCCCACAGCTTGTTATTTTTTTTAATCCAGCTCATAGCAGAATTGGTAGACGAAACCTGGGAACTTAGTGTTTAGATACTCCATTCTTAATTATGGCACTTGTTTCCGCCATGAAGTGGGAGAACTCGAGGACGAGAAATTGAAAATATTAAATATTTCACTCTCCCGAGTGCCTCAAATTGTATACACACGTTACGTGTGGACATTATATTTCTACAACAAAAAGAAATCTTCTTTACAATTACTACTCGAATGAAAATAAAATGATAGCAATTTCTTATAGTAAGTATAAAATAAATAGTAATATAACGCAATATGATACATCGCGGACGTGAGATCTCACGAATGTGTAGAGCTTTCAGGACCATCCACACTTAAGAAGCCCTCTTAAAGGCCTACGCCTGGAAATAGGTTACTTGGTACAAAACCCTTTTAAAATAAATATATATGTGTAAATTGTTATGAAAGGTACAGGTTTTATATTTCTTATAATATCTTCAGGTTATATAAATATAAAGGCGATCGTGGCAAAGTAACTTATTGAGAACGCGAGGGTGTGGATTCGATTCTTACTCGAAGATGTTACAACATGCATGGGAATTGAACCCACGGCCGTTGCAATTGCATAGGTGTACTTATAATGTCGTCATTGAGATAATTTATAATGAAATCTTAAAAAACATTGACCAAAACTAGCCAAATATTTTTTAAAATAATAATAAATCGTAGCCAAAATTAAGTTTACTCCTTTAAAAACAACATTTAGAAATTCACTAATAAATGTAAATTGATATAATACAATTTAATTTCTATGAATAGGAATGGGTTTGATTATCTTTCAATGTATTTTAATTTACTTTGTAGGATCCATCTAGGATTTTAAATCAGTTCGTTCTAGTTCACAGAAATTATGACAGTTCTCCGAAATTTTAAATAATTAATTTAAAAAAAATACTGTCCACGGCCGGTCTCTTGTAACGATAACTTGTTAAAATATAATGGCAAAATTTTATGATAAATGAACTTTCTATTAAATGATTGATTCCCATTCAAGAGAATGAAGTATTTAATATTTTCATTTCCGCAGTCTGGTAAGGAGGGAAAGCTATACCGTGAAAATAAAAAAAAAACATATTGAACTCACACCCACCGTACTTACAGACAAACACTGTTCACCGAGTCACGATAGCGTTAGAGAAAGTACAAGGAAAGCTTAAAATCTCTGGAGTATTAGATCCAAAAACATAGAACAATAAGTATTGGTTCCAAGTCTTAACAAATGGACGCGGACGTCGAGCTTCGCTGACGTGGACTATTATATATTAATACTTGTTACAAAGTTTAAACCAGTTTAAAGAAGAAATGAAAACATTTTAGCTACTTTTTTCTCTTTTCTTCTCTTCAGCTTCACATTTTATCCGGCATGTCCCAAGATAGAAGCCGAATTCTGGAAGTATTGAACTCACAACTTGTCACGTTTACGCTCATACGTTTTTGCCCCTGTGCCACAATTGACCTCATCGGGCGTAGAGGTTTTTTTGTCAGATAATGAAAATATAGGCATGATCACTTAATTCTTATTCCCGAAAAAAAAAACATTTGAAAAATATGCTTACTGGGCAATTTTTCAAATATATTTATTTCACAAGTTGAATTTGCACACATTACTATCTAATTCTATCATGCGCGCGTCCACTGTGCTATGATATATTCACGTTTATTTCATAAAAAAAGAGTAAATTCTGTCAATATGACCGTTCTAATATGAAATATTTGATTGCAATGGAACCAAACCGACATTTTCACTCCACTTCCGGTTTTGTCCGGTTAGACACAAAACAGTTGTTACAAAAGAATTGCTAAATGCTACATAAATTTCAATTCTATTCTACTATTATAAGTTCCAAATTCGCTTGAACATTTAGTGTTCCAATTTTCTTTATTCCATACCAACGCCAAATTCTGAGGCCTTGCCTTTGATTAAGCTCGGTGATGTCCGTTTTCAACCGTTTTACTTTCAATTTTGTTCGACGCCTTATATTCTTTAATATAAAAGCTACTTACACAATATACACAAAAACCTTTTTGAAGTCAATATCGAGGCCATCGTGGTGCAGCACACGGGTGTGACTGTACCGCGATGGTAAAAGGTTCGATAACCACTCGATGGAATTAATTATTATTGATTAATATTTTCGTTTCATGCCTCTGGCACCAAGGCAAAAGTCCGGCGTTTTCCCACCTAATATGCAATGCCTCGAAAAATTTGGAGGCAATAATATAGGAAATTTTCTGTTTCTGATTTAACCTTTTAAAAGCTTCACTCTATGAAAGAAATATTCATTGATTTTACAATCAATACTATAAAGAATTCAAGAAATGAACCAATCGAGTCAGATTTAAAATTTAAATGGTCTTCACTGTACTCGTTAGAAGGTTGTTGAGAAAATTAAATAACGTTTTCGTTCTTTATTGTGAATTACAGCGTAGTTGTATTAGGTGTTATTTGTTTTTGTCTCAGCGTAAATATTATAATCTCGAGTAATTGTTTAATTTTTATAAGCTATTTATAACTATTCAATTTTTTATAAATGTTAACATTTAAGGTGTGTCGTAGCGCAATTTGATTTATAAGTATTTTATTGTAAAAATATACAATAAAATACTTATAAATCAAATTGGATTCATACAAAATGCAGCGAAAACTAAGCATAAACGCTCGTATATTTTGATTGTTTTTGTATTTTGGATATTGGATATTTATTTTAGCTTGATATCTCTCTTAAGCTTGATCACACGGTCTTCAGACAAATAGTCATGAGAGCTGGACTGCCGGAGATACAGAATCCTAGAAATGTATTTATAAAACAAGTTCTGTAGTACTTAACAGTTGAAATTTTATTTATCAGAACATCAGAACAAATATATTTATTACATCAAATACAATCGCAGAGTTTTACATTTTTTTAAGAACCTTATGTGTAACGTCATATTTTAAGATGAATTATGCGTAGTATAGTAAGTATATATTTGTTCAGATTGTTTTTTGTGAGCCTAAGATATATCTATGATAAGACTTCGCTTTGCACTTTCCGTCGAATTCTGAAGACAGTACGAAGAAATAAAAATATTAAATATTCATTTTCTTTGAGTGGAAATCGAACTCACTACATTTCGCGTTATGATTAAACTTTATTTTTGGACTACGACTCGCCATTTCATTATTTTTACTCGCATTAACTCACTTTACTCAATGTTCTTTATTTGTCCATAAAAACTCACGATCACTCTCTAAATGCCCACAATAAAAGAAAATGGCTTATTTTCTTAAAAGAAAACAAATGGAAAGCAAAATGTGTTTAATTGTCCGTAAAAGCCTTCGAAAGGAGCGAAATGTTAGTTTTGGATTCAGGATCACGAAAAAATCGTATACTGGCATTGTCGGGCTAATGTTTTATTCATGTAAGGGGAAGAAGGGGGGCGAATGGGCAAAACATATTGGTGCTATAGCGTGCATGGTACAAATATTTTTTACGCTCAAGTCTACGCTACCCTTTTGTAGCGAACCCTCCTTTTATATATGGATAGAGAGAAGATGAGATTGAATCAATGTTCGTGGAAAACCTATATCGGGAAGTTACATTTTTACTTTTTTAAAAAAAAAATATTTGGATGCAAGAGTTTTAGTGAGACAACTTAGTGGCATATCACTTTATTCTGTATTTTTTTTTATTTTTCAGAGACAAGTCCAGTACGTTTGTTGACGTAAAGTTGTATGTAAATATATGCACTTTAAACTAGCGGCTTCAGTTTCTTCCTCGCTTCGTTTACCGACGCCCGTATACTTCGCACTCTGTAATTATTTAAACGAAATATGCATTTTTGTGTAAATACTTTTAATGAAAACCCTTCCTCACACGATTTCATTATGTTCTTTTTAAAATTCATACTGTATCCTTAATAAAACAGGGTAGGCAGAGAGAAACTGGAAATCAGGTGGTAAACATTTCCGTTTCGATCGCAGAATTATAGAGGCATTGCATATTGAGTGACGAAACTCAACGCCAGGCTTTGTCTCGTTACAAGAGCGATGAAATAAAATATATTAAATATTTCATTTCCTCGAGTAGACTACAGGTCTGATTGACTTAATAACAGAATTAAAAAGCTCGTTTACCCTTCTTTGATATTAACTACGAAATATATTTGATAAAACGTGTTTTTTATTGAACCGTAGTAATGTGACACAGCGTCTGACGCACAGACACAGAGTAAGACAAAGCGCGGGGTTAAGTTCCGCCATTCAACACCCAATAATTTAAAAATTTGTTTAAAAATGAATGAAGTGGTATTTTGTTTTGGTCACAACTTGTGTCTCAACGCAAGGTTTCTTCTGCGTACCCTTCTGTTTTTTTTTGGATACAGTGTTAACTAAAAGGAATAAAAAAACGGTTATAACGGCTGTAACGATATAGGTGCAAACACATATATTAACTGCAAATGCAATTTAAAAATCGAATACCCACAATATTAGGTGGGTAGGTGTACATTTTAAACATATTCGAGTATTTTAAAACCACCGGTCCATCATGTGGGCAGCAATCTGAATAAAACATTTCGTGTTTAATTAAAATTTTAAAACGCAGAATGTAATGCAATAGTAATCGCTTTAATTTTTTATATGTTTTCCACCTCCACTTTATATATTTTTCTGATGTAAATAAAAGTGGCAAATAGTGGTAAATAAAATTAAAGTGGCAAATTGTTTTTAAATAAACAAGTTCTGTAGTTTAATAATATTAAATACAAATAGGATGGGAAATAGGTTATGATGGTTGTGGATTCGATTAGTTTTTTTTCTGCGTTTTTGTTTTAATAGGATATGGGTCATCTTATGTCTTTAGTCATGGCTATTGCAATCGTTAGCAATGATACCATTGTACTGATAATTGTTAATTTTTTTTTTAGAGAGAATAGAATATGATTTTTACGCTTTTATATTCAAATACCGGAAGGAATATTTATATTTTATATCTACACGTATCCCACACATGCTAGGGTAAACAGAGAGAACTTGCAAACCTAGCATTGAGACACTCCGTTTCCATTAACACCTTTTTGTTTTCCACTTTCCGCGGAATTCTCGAGACATTATACGTTAAATCGGTTTGTCACTTTGCCCAGAGCAAAAAAATTAATAATTTATTAATTATTTTATTTCGTCGAAGCTTAAATCGAATTCACAACCGTTACACTTACAGTCGCACACTTGTACTGCTAGGGTACGACGGCCTCCATATATTTTTTCTATTTTATTCTAAAAAACGTTAAATATAGATATGGCCAATATTGTTTTCTTAGAGAAAGCAAAAAAAGACCTCGATTCAATGTCTATAAACTCATAAGAATGATTATGTAGTAAAAATTTACAGTAACAGTTTTTATCGACAAGAAGAGCGAGCGCTACACTGGAGAGATTGTTATGTCTACAGCTACGCCTCAAGGTATTTAGGATGAAACGATCAAGACTTAGTGTCATATATGTTTATTTAGCATATCTATGAAATTAGTTCGTAAATATATTTATATTAATCTACTCTACTTAGATTACGCTACTGTTTTGTGTCGTCTAAAGTATGTGTAATGTTGTAATGTTACAAAATTTTTTACAGTAGATAAAATGTAGAAATTTCTATTTTTCAACAAGTACCGTCTTAAAAAATACTGAAAATCACAAAATGTTAGTTACTCTTTCTGTTCTTAGTGTCATAAAATGTAAAACTTAACTGTAAAAAAAGTACTTTTGGTTTTTTTTCTTATTAAAACAAAAAGTCTCCTCTATGCATAATATTTATTGCATAATTCTAAACAACTAACTTACTCCACATACTTATACTCATTGTGTAGATTACAGTTTCTCTATATTGAAATATCTACCAAACTAACTTCGCTGGCCTCACGGCTAATTCCATCGCCTCAGCGGTCTGAGAATTGTGTGTACATATATGAATATAGAGGCAAGTAGTTTTGCTTGAATATGCTAATAACACTGTTAGCGCTACCTGTTGTTATGAATATAGTCTAGAACTAATACTATTCTATATTCTAAACGCGATAGGTTTTGGGTTCAATTCTCACTCTAGGAAATTAAATATTTAATTTTTTTATTTCTTTGCTCTGGTGTTGAGGCAAAGCGCGTTGAGTTGCGTTGAGTTTTGCCACTCAACACGCAATGTCTCCAAAATTCGGCAGAAAGTGGGGAACTGAGTGTCTAGACACCGTGGTTCCCTCTGCCTACCCTGCTGTGTGCGGGATACAGCGTGAAGCTAAAAAAAAGTATCTTTAGTGAAATCTCTTATACATTTTTTTTATCGTCTATTAAAGTAAGAGGAAATTTACAGTGAATTATGAAATAGGTTGTTAAGACACGACCTCGACCGAAACGTCGAGCGCTATAAAACTCATATGGAAATACGGAAAAAAGAAAAATGAACGTATTTTCCATTTAAAAATATATGTTTTTCTAACTGAAAGTCAAAAGAAGACATTACAAAATAAATGAGCCTTTTTTTAAGTTATATTAAATAATTTAATTCTTGTGAGTTAATACCATTTCTAAATATATAATCGATTATACATATATATTATAATAATATAATACATAATTACAATAAAATATTACCGATATTCTAAATCAAGTATACAAAAATATAAACCATGTATAGCATACCATAACAAATTAAATAGATAAATATTATATATTTATGTTATTTAAAAAAAAAATTCTGTACTAAGTTTACAATTGAAGGCAGTCTACTAGTCTGCGTCAGACCGACACTTGTATATTTTAGTATTTTAGGGCAACTATAATTTTAGGGCTACGTGACCTTCTAAGTTAATACTTAATTAGTACTTCAAACTTATCAACGGCACTACGCAGGGCAATAAAAAACTTTAATATGCCTCTAATATCAAGGTAAAGTCTATGTGTACCTACTGACGCATAGTCTTTTTCATATAATGACGTAGAGCATAATATAAAAACTATTGAATCGTACACAATGCAGCGGACTATAACAGAGTGTTTTAACACTAGGTTCCCTCTGGCTACTCTATGTACCGGATTTTTTTTTTAATTAAATCGATTACTATTAATCGGATAACGGCATTGGTTTAAATAATAAGTTGTTACAATACAATAAATTGTTTTTTATATAATTTCAAAGTTATAAAAGTTGGCATATTAAGTAAACATGTAGAAGATATTTTATTTTTCAAATAAAAGCATTCAAAGCAATTTCTACTATGAACATTAAACTTTCTGTAAAAGATAAGGATATTGCCTACAGGTAAAAGAGATCTGTATCTCTAAAGAAAAGAAAATTATCTTAAAGACTGCCTGCCCTTCGAATCAAACGCTTCATTACTTTCAATGAATTTTAAGAATTCTTTAACGTGGAGGACCTTTATATTGCTTCTGCTAAGTTTTATTTCAAAATTGACCTAGTTCTTGTGAAATTTTAATTTTCTCTTATTTATTTGTATTTATTATATATTTTTTTTGTAGTATTATAAGTTTTTTTTATTAGCTATATAGTTAGATGTTATCTATATAGTATATACATTTTTTAAGTCACTACACAACGAAACTAACAGAGATTTCCATTTTGTATCAGCAATGATGTTGCGGGCTCTAACTAGTTAAACATAACTATCAAAGTACCCTGTAATCACTTATATTACAGCTAAGGAATATATATATATATATATATATATACCGGATATTTTAAACTGTAAAAATCTTTACATTTATCTTAATATGCATCTTTGTTTCAGAATGCACAATCTGTGGAGGACACTTCTGACTGAAGGAAGCTAGCGACTGTACAGTGATAATGACTATAAATTTAAGTGTGACGCAATGTGACGAAATTTCGCAAATGTGACGTTCACCAAGTTCAGTGTCAAACAATGTTTTGCTGTAAAGAACTTAAATTACTCTATGCCAGTGTCATTCTTTTACTTGAAGCGGAACTATTGGTGAACACCGGAGCTCTGGAGTCGAAAATGTCTTCCGTGTTGGTTGCACAGAACTCTGACGATTTGAAGTCCTTAGAACTGTGCACGACGAGAAACCAACAAAGGCTGGGGAGCGTTTTTGGGAATTTCACTCGACATCACAAAAAAGGTTAGTTTAATAAAATTTAAAAATTTATATAATACTTGCATGTATAATATTTTCAAAAATATAATTTATTTTGTAAGCCTAAGTTAATAAGTTGTAATAGATGTGTAAAAACTTTGACGGTACTAGTAAAGTGCGCATTGCTTAGTAGCGGATAGATCACTACAGCCCTACGGTCAACATTTTTATATGTTCTCTAAAAATATTTTTCTTTTTTAGTAAAAAATATTAAAAGTCTTTGTACATATCGAATATGCAGATGAATAAAGTATGAGAAATATAAAAATTTACAAGTAAGAAATGCTATTTTGAAAAATTTTTATTTTTTGTAGGTCACAGAAGAAGAACGACGACAACATCTTCCACACAGACCACACTTGTGTATACAACTATTGACAATGAACTAGATTCAACAGAATCCTTCACTACCAGTGCCTATAACACTAGCACTACATATCCTAAGCTACCTAAGCCCTTTAAACTATCTTCTAAATTAGATAAAAACTTAAAAGATGATGTACATAATATAGATATAGATCATGTTAGGGAGTTAAGCCACGAAAGGCATCATACAAAACATTATGAAAGGTTACAAGAAGAAATTGTATCGGAATTAGATGAAACTTCAATGTCAAAGTCACTAAATAAAGTTAAGAAAATGTACAGAGATTCGACTGCATCGGCAGTTAATAAGTTAAGTGGGAAAAATGTTAAGAATGGTATATTTTTGACTGAGAATTGTACTACTGTTATAGCTCAAATAGGAACGACGGCAATATTACACTGTGAAGTTAGTGACATCACGGAGAATACGGTGAGTGTTTCAATTTTTCATTTTTGTTGTAAATAAAAAAGCTGAGCTGAGTTTTCTTTACGGATGTCTCTAACAAGACAAACCTCGGTTGACTTTCACCACCTAAAAAATAGTATCCCCTAAATTTGACGAGAAATGAGCTTTTTTCACTAGTTGCGGGATACAACATGAATACAATTTAAAAAACAAAGGTATAGTAATTTTTCACTAAAATATTGTTTATATACTAACTCGTATCGAAAGAGAAGTATTTTTCATTTGTACTGTAGCAGTGAACGACTCATCCCCATACTTATCTCCCACAAAGTATAATGAAAGTAGTTTCTGATGTAACTGAATACGAGACAGCTCCGCCTGATGAAACAAAAGATCGGCATTGAGTTTTATATACATGTTACATCAGTATGTATCTATCTCAGTGCAGTTAGACGCACTCTTAGTGAAATTTGTAATACGAACTCTTAAATATACTTAAGCAGAATGGGAAAGTGTCTTGTTCTCAGAGCTTTATCATGATACGACACCGTGGAATTAAAAATAATTCGTACTTCGACCGGGCATCAACCCACAACGGTCAGATTGTGCTGCTCGGCAGCGACGGCCTCGGCCTGAAGTTAAACGAAAATCATAATGTATGAAAGTTTTAAAAATAAGTTATTCAATTTTCATTCCACAAATATTAAGCGCAAATAAAATGTGTGAGTTTTTTATAATCACGCTTCATATAATTTGGATATCAGTTAACATATAAAACTTTGTTAATTTAGATTCTCAGTATTTGTTCGCGTATTCTAAGTATTTGACTTAGAATAAGTTGCGTCTATCGAATTTAAGATATTACTTATAACTTTGGCGTAACTTGACACGTGTGTAATTTCTAAACTCTAACAACTCGGTTACAAATGATGTTTACGTAAGAGCTCTACCTTAAATCAATATATGAAAGAGGTCAGGCGCAGTGGCACAAGCTTGTGACTGTAAACGGGACGGTTATGGGTTCGATTTTCAACTGAAGATTGAATTTTTATATTCTCGCTATGGGAATGACAAAAAATTACCGTTGACATCCATTGAGTATCTACCTCGTTCCCGACTTACGGCAGAATTTTCGAAGGATTGTTTATTGAGTTGAGCTGTTGGACGCTTCACACACTTGTGCCCCTCAAAATGTAGCCATTAGGAAATGAAATTTTCATCCAAAATACATATAATATTCTCTAAGCTGATTAACACCTAATAAATTTCCTATCTAATGTGATATGTTTATAATAATATATAATGTGATAAAACAATATGATATCGGTATTATATATTTATGTAATTCCATCGCATTAAAATGAAATAGCCTTTGAATATACAAGCTTTTTTTATTCCTCTATTAAATATACCTTATGAGAAAATTGAATAGTCGATGTATAATATCATTCATTCATTTATACATACATATGAGGTCAGTCGTAGCGCAGTGGCGGAACGTATGATTGTAAACGCGAAAAGTCGTGGGTTCGATTCCCACTGTTATTTTCATTGCCTGCCTCTGATAAGTGTGGTAAAGCGCGGCGTTGAGTGCCACCACTTAAGCAGGATAGATATAGAGGTAAACTATTCTTTAGTTCTAAAGATATTTATTTTCTAGGTGACGTGGATCAGACGGAAAGACTACTCGCTGTTATCAGTTGGCCTCGTCACTTACAGCACAGACAACAGATTCTTTTCCGCCCATGGAAGACACGTCAAGGTAAATTGTATATATATATACACGTTATTATACAATATTAAATACTATACATTATATATATCTATATATAGTCGTAATAGGTATATATTTACAAATTTAATAAATATATACCTATTACTAAAGTTTTTTTAACTACCGTGAAAGTATATATATCATTAACATTAATATATTGCGACCGTTGCCTTTAAAGTGATATAATTTAAAAACTTACACGTATTTCTGTAGAAAATATTTATCTCAAATACTCACTGAATATTTTTTTCATTATCAGCTTGGTGATTTTCAAGTAACTAATTATTATTCCCGCGGCGGATGTAATATGATATTTTTAATGAATTGGCCCATATTCGAGAGCAACTCTAGCTGCGTTACAGGTTATTGATGCGAGTCAGCTTTCCATTCCAGTTCTTTCGAATTACCTTGACCTGTGTGTCATCTCATAGATACTTACTATAATTAGATATGTATATTTTGTTATGATTTTTTTAAAGGTCATCGTGGCCGTCGCTTAGTTCCATCATTCAACATTCAATGTCTGGAAAATTTGGTGGAAAGTATATTAGTAGTATTAGTAGGAAGCGTAGCGATTCATTGCACAATGGGCTGAATATTAATGGGCTGAACATCAAAATCAACGATCTTAATAAATCTTTCTATTTGTCCGGGCTAATATCGGGCGGACTCACAGTAAAGGATAGAGGGGATTGTGGAGCACTATATCGACTAGTTTTTGTCTGTTTTTTCACATGATTGGGATTTACCTAGATATGAAAAAAACTAAACACTTTTCAATTACACGTGACGATTTTTTTCGAGCCGATTAAATAACAATTTGAAAAGATTTAAAATGACTATAACTATTTTGATAATCATATTAAAGTATTTTAAGTAATAAATTTTTCTTACATACTATATAATATATATGTATATCGACATTTTTATATACGGAGCAAACATATAATTAATTAGTTGTGTAATATATATTTATTAATAAAAGTTATCTATAATACAGCTTCACGCTGTATCACGCGTATAGCATGTTAGGTAAAGTTATTTCTTTTATTAATTATGTTTATAGGAAATAATATAAAAGCTGAGTAATACAAGTTAATGGAGCATAATTCATTTCGGCGTGATTGTTCTCGGTTTGCTTGGTTGGCGTTTTTCGTGGTTTCTTTCTTTACTAAATAGCCAATTATGAAGGGAGCGAGCTTATAACGTTTTAGCGACGTCAAACATCTGATAGAAATTAAATTTTAGATTATGCTTTTGAGCGATAGAGGTCCATGTGACATAGACTGCTGTTTCAGGGTTTTTCAAGATATTGATAAATCTTTTTTTTTTCTATATTGTAGTATTTCGATCGATATAAAATGATCGGAAAACTTAAATTTGCGTGCGTTTTTCGCCTACTCTATTTGTGTTCTGTATGAATACTCTAAAGCTAGGTAAAACTGTCGATAACGAAGCTGGTCAATTAACATTAGAATATTTTTCAACGTAATTTTACCATCTATTCCTATTAGAAATATGCAAGTCTCTTCTCCTGTTTTCCCTAACTTCGAGAAGCTGTTCATCATTTTAAGCTCGTCTGATAAGTACCCAGCTGTATGTTACAAGTTACTAAAAAAAAAGAAGTACATAAAACAAAAACATGTACTTACAATTAACATAATCACTGTACTCTACCAACCCAATAGGGTATTTCAATAATATCTCAAATATAATTATCAAAATCTCATAAGTTTTGAGTGCTTCTTAATGTTTATTATCTCTTGTCTCGAAATGAACGAGATTGAGATTGAGATTTAATTACGTTATCAACGAAACCTTTCTCAATGTGAAATTCCATTTGGGGAACAAACGATTACTTTGCAAACTTCGAAAGATTGCTGTTTTGTTTGATATTCCGATAACATTTGTTTGCGGATTAAAATTGAATTTTATTAGTGATGTGCTTGAATTTAATATAAGTGTTCAAATGAACGAGGTTGTGTGTACATACTCGTAGTAACGTGAGAAGTCTTCTACTTATTTTATAGCCCGCACATAGAAAAGTAAGTAGAAGGAACCTGCAAATGTCGAGTCATTGCGTGTTGGGTGGCGGACCTCAACGACGCGCCTCGCCTTGTTACAGAGCGAGGGAATGACAATATCAAATGCGCATGGACACAAACATGCGACTTTAAACGCGACCAATTGTGAATTTGTCATTCAAGGAAATGCAATATTTATTATTTTCAGTTCCCCTTTTTGGTAAATACGGGAAGTGTGGTGTTGACTTCCGCCATTCAACGTGCAATGCCCCAGAATTTGGCGGAGATTGGGGAACTGAAGTGTTATAATGGAGACGGAGTGTCTTAATACTAGCTTCTCAGATAGCTTCTGGCTAACCTGCTATGCGTGAGACACAGCTTTTAGTTTGACTAAAAAAAAATGTATGAACAATTAATCAAACAGCCCAATAGTGATCTTGTGTAGTAGGTCTCAAAAATACCAAAATAATTTACGAAAATAAAAGAATAAAACAAAATTTATTATAAAACTTTGTATCTAGAAAAGCTATTTCTTAATCTCATTGTGGCTTACAGGATCATAACTAAGACTTTATTCATTTATGGGATAAAAAATGTAAAGATTTTGTGTAAAAATATTTAGTCATCACATTAACAACAGAATCTACTAATATATTATAGTTTTATGTATTTTCTAATAGTCAACTAATTTCTTATTAAAATTATTTAAGGCCAGTCGTGGAACACCCGCGTTTGACTGGGGACGTGACTGGTTGTAGGTTTGATTTCCATTCGGGGAATGAAATATTTATATTTTCTTTTCATCGCTCTGGTGTTCTAGTTGTCCGAAGTAACTTCCACAGGCAAGAGTTACATCGAGACAATTAACTTAATAAAAAAAATATTCAAATCAATAGTCGCTTTGATAATCGCATTCAAACAAACAAACTTTATTTTTGCAATATTTGTATAGAATCTAAAAAAACATATCTATATTCTTAGGACTGGGCGTTGCACATCCGCTTCGCTACGTCGGCGGACGGCGGCTACTACGAATGCCAAGTGCCTACACATCCACCTACAAGTATATTTTTTAAGCTCGTTCTTGTCGGTAAGTACATTAATATGTATGAAAGTTTATATATCATAGAATATATGTAATTCAAAGAAAATTATTTTTTGTAACTTTTCTATAGCTGTTCAGTTTAAACATTTATTTTATTTATTAAAAAATGACCTTTCAGCTTCACTCGCAAGGTCACTCAACAGTACACAATATGTAATGTAAAGTATGACGTAATTCTAAAAAATACAACGGAGAGACTTACAATTACAATTTCTATCTTCTTTCCACACACAAAAAGAACAAAAAAATAAAAATCGCTTTACACCACTACTAGTATCACTGTTTATATTGCACTGAGGTACAAGTGTTAATTATATATATTTTTCCAATAGCTGCTTATGCTGAAATAGTAGGCGAATCGGAGAAAATAATCCACGAGGGCTCCATGCTGAAACTGGTCTGCTTCGTGAAGAGGTCCACCGAACCACCTTCATACGTGTTCTGGTTCTTCGAGAACAGAATGATTAATTATGATCTGAGTAAGTATAGTTTTAAATTTTATGTACAATGGTTAGGCCATAGTCAAATAGCTATTACCTAACTGTGTAATAGCTATTTTATATCCATGGACATGATGCATAAATAAAAATAGCGGCGTTGAGTTGAGCCACGCAACACGCAACGCCTCAAAAATTCGTTACCATACTTTAATATGGCTATACATCACTTTTCTTCCATTTTTAAGACAATTTTTTGTTCGCGTTCTTACTTACAAAAACCATGAAAATAAATAAAAGCCCCCATTTCACAATTAAAAATCGAGAAAGAATAATAACTTTGCTTTTACAACCTAATGAAGCTTACAGCTTCCATTGATCTGAATAAAGCACGTTTCTCCGTAAAAACTGTGTCAGTTAATTGACGATGGCCACTTGAGCATACTGTAGACATTTGTCATTGTATTTAAAGCCCTCTGGGGGTTTTATTAAAGGAAATGAATTATTTTTCACTAAAAAATATTATTTATAAATATGATTATTACTTTTTTATCTTGAAATATTTTCATTTCCTCCCTCTGGTGGCGAGACTAAGTTCGGCGTTGAGTTCCACCAGTCAATACGCAATATCCCCGGAAATGCAGCGGAAAGTGGGGAACGAAAGTATTTTAAAGCAATGGAGTATCTTAACACTAAGTTACGAGGCTACTTCTGTCTACCCTGATATGTGCGGGATACAGCGTGAACCTAAAAAACATATCAACGTCTATCACGCTACATGTTTGAAAAAGAAAATAATTACTTATTATGATTTTCTGGCAAGGCATAGTAAAGTGTTTAGTTACGCAAGGCGATGTCGTGAATGCGGGCAGAGACTGGGAAACGGAGTGACTTGACACTCTGTATCTACTCTTTGGGGACCTTACGTTGTATGTTAAGATACAATAATCTGTTGGAATAATTTTATTCGGTAATATTGGAATTGCATTCATCAAGATTGACACATATAGACTCCATATTAAAAATGACACAAAAGAATATTTGTCGCAACGAAAAGTAATACGTAGACGTAAAAAGAGATCGGTAAAAATCATTTCAGGCTTATGAGCCATTTAATCAAAATATGCATTAAATATTTATTAGATTGTAAACCGTAGTAGGCTATAAAGTCAGCAGGATATTTCTTGCTTATCATATACGTTTTTTTTGCATCTTCTGTTCCTTTTTTTGTATACATTATATTTTGTATTGTATACATTTGTATGTATTAATGTATTTGGTATAACGCGAAAAATCCTTACCTGCCCATTTAGAATACATATATATATATATATCAATAGCCAGATAAATTCGTTTGTACGAATATATGCAAGAATAAATCAACATAAAATACGGTTTCTCTTAGAAAGCTCAGAAGTGTGACACAAAATTAGATTATTTGTAACGAAGGGTAGAAGGAACTTTGGATACAAGAACTTTACAACTTTATTACATTAGCCGCTCTCGCCTCGGTGATGTCGGGGCGCACCGCGAGTACGACCCCAGTTCAAGGGTGGGCTGTGATTGAGAGGAATTTTGATATTGGATGGTTTAGGTAGAATATTAAAATCTCTTATGATTTATCTTTTTTTTAGCTTTACACATAGCAGGAGAGGCTTTGTGTGTTGTGGCGATATCTAGCATCGCGCTTTGGGTACTGAGTTGAAATCAAAACCATATATTGACGTCTATGGTCCTTTGATTTTATAAATAAATCGTCTTTCGTCACTGTAAAGAGAATCAAAATTAATAGAATACTTCCGGTTCACATAGAATTATTAATGTTAGCAGCTAGCAGCTACAGTTAGTACTAATTCAGGAAAAAAATCAAAAAACTATATATTTGTGGTTAAATGCTAAAAAATAATAGTTTTAAAAGATAGACAAAAATTGACATTAAAGCCACTAATTCAAGTGAAGTATTAGATGAAAGGGCTCTGGCTAAGTTAAGCTTGAATTGCGAAAAAAGCTCGAGACTTTTTGTAGAGAGTACCCTCGATGGGCGATCCCGTTTTTATTTAAATCCGATAAGTGCAGATACAAAATAATGGTCTTGTTTATATGTAAATGCAATATAGCATCACTTGTTATTTTTATTCATTCTCTAGATAAAGCGTGAAATATTTTCGAGCTAGAAATAGTTATGTATATTTTAATTTTATTCTATTCTCAATAGACACGTTATTGAAAAAATCACTGTTATCATAAGGTTTGGGTATTAAATTACAATATAATTTTAGTGTACTAGGCTATGTACTTCAACACATTTTTAAGAATCATTATACATATTCTGTCACGGCTATTCATATTTCCCAATCTAAAACTTTTTGTTTTTGATATTCCAGTTTGATGAATTGTGATTTTGGAGTTACTACCCATAATTTACTTCTTCAAACTTCAAAACAATAGCGTTTATGACATATTATTGAAAATTTGTACCTATAAAGTAATTTATTATTAGAAATTTAGGCAAATTGAAATTCTCTGCAGAATTTTATATTGTTGTCTATTAAATATTGTATAAAAGTCAGAAATAGATTGCTATTTTTAGAATAAAATCTAAAATAATATTTCAAAAATAAGTTAAAACTTTTCCGCCGTAATGTTATTTATTTGTATATTTGACATATACATCTTTCATGATTATTCAATCTAGTGGCAGGGGACTCCATGAATGTAGAAATATGAATCTCAATGGTTTTGTATATTATGGATATAATGGAAAAAGCTCTGTCATTCCCAGTAATGGATTCTTGAATATATGAAAGTAATGATTTTTATCTACAAAATATATCTATCTATCTATCTAAAGTAAATCAGAATGGCCTTTGTGTAGGAACTGATCTTTTGTGTTTGATATCCAAATACTTGACGGTTTCTTACTTTTAACAGACAAATTCATTTATGCTAAGTAATGTGGAAAAGCTAATTATGTGGGCATATATAATAAATAAAAAATAAATAAATAATTTCCATTTCTTTGCTCTGGTGTCCGAGGCAAAGTGCGGCATTGAGTTCTGCCGCTCAACAACAATGCCTCCAAAATTCGACAGGAAATGGAAAACGGAGTGTCTTAACACTAGGTTCCCTCTGCCTACCCTGCTTTTTGTAGAATAGAGCGTAAAGCTGAAAACAATACGAATCAATTTAATAATAGCTTACTCATTAATTACTTATCATAACTGAATGAAATCTATTGACAATGCGTCCATCTAAATTACAAAACTAATTGGTGATTACATATAGGACTAACATAGGCGTAAACGTTGAACAATAATTATGCTAAACGAACAACTGTTTGTGCACGAATCTAAATTCAATATACCAACGCGATGTGTTAAATTAATTAATTAATTACTTAAATAATTAATGTTCATTTATTAATTGTAATTAATTGTTAATATTTTTTGAGTAATACGAGTTTATATAGTACGGTGGACGAATCGTGGCTGTTCTGAAGTTAGCTGAAGACGCCAGCGCAGATTTGATTTTAAGTTTTTTTTAACTTTTCATAATTTTTTTGCCGGATGCGTAAATAATACTAAGAAACATGTAATCAAATAATGGTTTGATCTTCACTGGCATTTTGCGTACTGGCGTAAAAGACAAAGATACATTAATAAATAAACAAGAAAGAGACATCAAAACTCATTAAAATTAAATTTGACCAAAGAATCAGGTCAATGAACATTGAATGTTGACGTTTGCGCGGTGTCCGATATGTACGAGTACATAGGTCAAATTTTATCAGCATATTACTTACTCTTGGCTTAGCAAAGGTCGACCTGCAAAGGTGGGTAGATTTTTCTTAATTATCTCCTTTCTATACTTTTTGATAATGTTATATATACATTCAGAGTAAGATCAACCGATCGATCAGATAAATTATCTTTTAAATTCAAAATGTACATCGGTGTTCCTTTTAATTCTGTCAAGATTTCCGTTCTTTTCCGTTCGGCCATTATGAATTTATTTTACCCGTATTTAACATAAGTGCCATAGTTGAATTCTGTGGAGTACAAAATACATATATATATATATACTGATGTAAGCAAACGCAGCTGGTTCAATAAATAAATGAGTCAACATTAAATTTTAACTTTAAATATTTAAAAGTTTTTCCATAACATTACCACTGTAAGTAAAATATTTTTATGATATCTATAATTGTTATTAAAATATTCATGGGAGATTGTTTTTCATTACTCTGTGGTCTTTATATGGGTCCAGTGTTTTAATTCGTGCCATATCTGCGGTGGTATTGACGACAGAATGGAATTTATGAATGCCTAAATGACAATGGCGGAAGCGTTTCCGAGGTGGTGTCGGTTTTATTGGTTTTTGTGTTGAAATAAAAATATTATTTCCGTTGAAATATTGTTGTAATAATTTATACGCCGTCGAGGTTCGCTGGCGCTAAGTTAGATTGTATAAGCGATGGCGGTGAGTGTAAGCTATATTTTAATAAAACGGAAAAGTTATACTTTAATGTCGTTTTTGTCTCCTTTGGTAGACAAAAAAATTAAACTAACAAAAAACGAATGTTACTTTTTTGAAAATTGTCTATAGTCAACATAAAAACTGTCATCTTAATGGATACGCATATGGTAATAAATATTTCAGAGGACCTCACACTTGTTGAAAATCTGATTTTTTTTTTGCCGTTTTTATAGGTAGTAGTTGTACGGAATTTTTCATACACGAGTCTGAGTCGCGCTTGGCCGATTTATGCCCGTGACGTGGCTTTCACAATTTTCCATTTCCCTTATTTTATATATTTGAGTTATTTGAATGAAAAGGCTGTGGTTACGCAGTGTCAAAAATTCAGGTATCAGTATAATAACTGTAACTGACGGACTGAAAATATAACAGACATATTTTAGAGCGAAATGGAACTATGTCCGACTGTGACGCGTGTAGTTAACTAAAGAAATAAAAATATTATTATTTAATAAATAATACTTTGTCTCGTGATGTGTCTAGTGGTTAGAATCTTTTATCGTTGTAATCGTGAGTAGTCAAATATCTTTTAGAGGTTCAGGGGTAACAGAGTTAATAATTTCATATTATGCTATCAGAAGTTTATTTAAATAAATGAAATTAGAAGCTCTTCCGAAGAAAAGCCAAGAACACGTTATTTTCATCCCCACTGTAACTGCGTATTAGTTATAATAAAAGAAAAAAGTGCAAAAGCTCCGCTCCGCTTTCCGCTGACTCTTGTAAAAGAAAAATATTAAATATGTAACCTAAGCCTGTAAAAAATGTATGTGTCTATGAATGGGAGTCAAGCCTATAACCTGTTACGTCATCTCGAAGCATTTCAAACTGGATATATAGTATTTAAATAAATAATACTAATTCTATGTGGTTTATATAGATGGCGTAAGCGTCCACAACGTCCGGCAAACCAGCGAGCTCATCATCGGCAAAGCTGAGCCGCGGCACTCCGGCAACTACACATGTGTGCCAGCCAACGCCAGGGCCGCCTCTGTTACCGTACATGTTGTGCAAAGTAAGTATTCACTTTTAAAGATTTGCTATTTTAATTGAACATGTCTTAATTGAATGGAAATCGAACCCAGATAAAGTGAGTTCAATAATTTCTCTACTACAGGTCTAGGCGAGTGTAAACGTATACCATATATTTTTTAGCAACACGCTTTATCCCGCACATAACGGGGTAGGTCATCTCGCTTCAAAAAGTCCGGAGGTATTGCGTGTTAATGCCACAACCAGTCGCGTTAATAGCATTCTAGTGCGCCACGACTGGCCTCAGTACACTACATTAAAGTTTAATATCCGGATTAATATGAAGCATAATTCCATATAAAAATATATAAATTCCTACAGAAAGCCTCCAGAATTCGGCAGAAAGTGAGGAACGGAGTGTCTTAACACCGAAGTTCCTGCTTATCCTGCTGTGTGCGGGATATAGCATGAAGCTGAAAAAAATCGTATTATCTTAATAGTCCAATTTTTATAATTCACTATTTTAATTAGTTACTTCTATTATTTTCTACATATTAATTATGTGCGCGATTATACATAAATATACATACAGATAAACATATAAATCGCTTTGCGTCAAGCAGTTGTGTAAGAAAAAATGCCCCAAGACTTCCATTTCCAAGTCCATTTGCCTAGAATGTTAGTATATTTATTGATTCGATACATTTGTTTGGCAATTCGGGCCTTGAGAGAGGTTAAGAAAGATTGACACCTAAGGTCACGCTTACGTCAGACGAAGGCGAAAAATCACAGAAAATATTTATCATTTTTTTTCTGGAGAAAAATTGTAATTTATTTTTTGTATTTTCACTTAATTAACGTAGGCAACGTTGAACATTTAATATTTTCATATCACATTTGTGACGTCGATTCAATATATCATTCTATAAAATAATAAAGTATGATGTGAATATGTTTATTATTACCAAATTATCGCATTAAAATAATAAATAAATGTATTTTATCGTAGAAATTTGTATTAATATACTAACTTTTAATTCTATATTTCAACGTAGCATCCAAGGAAGTATGCAAGTCAGGAAACACCAAAAGGAATGTAAATGGAAACATTCTAGCATTTCTGCATTATCTAAACAGTATATTCAGTACATTGTACTAAAGCTGTACGTTCAAAACAGAAGGCTAACAGAATAGGTTTATAAGCTACGAATATTGTGGCGTTTGGAACTCTGTATGTTATAGAAGTGATTTTGCTTGCATTTTTATCAAAATTTTTTTCATGTAGATTTTTTTAGCTTTACGCTGTTGTACGCAAATTGCATTGTAGGTAGAAGGAACCTAGCAGAAAGACTCACTGATTGACCCACACGCTAGGTTCCATCTGCCCCACTTTCTACAAAATTATATCAGAGGAAGGAAAAATTCCAATATCTCGTTTCTCCGTGTACCAATCGAACTCACAATCTTTTTACAGTCACGCTTGCGCCACGCTGGCCTTCTTTATAGTAAGTGGAAGTGGAAGTGAAACTTCATGGGAATGGAGTTGTAACACTAGGTTTCCAGGTTTATTTTGTCTAATCTGCTATACGCAGCATGCTGCACCACGGCGCAGGGGCACAATGTACTGTAATGCGACTATAACGCGACGGTTGTCGGTTCAATGCCCCGACTCGAAGGAATGATTTATTATTATTATTATCAACACGCTATGCTTTGAGAACACTTCAGTGAAAACTAGAGAACGGATAGTTTGAACACTAGATTCCCTCTGCCTACCCTGCTGTATGCGGGATAAAGCGTGAAGCTGATTAGTAGAAGAGAAGAAGAGATATACATATTATAGATTTGAAGAACATATAATTGATACCTGACTAAGAATCAATTTATCAAGCCAGTCACAATCTAGGAACAATTGCGGGTAGTTTATCACGTGAACTAAACATTTGTATTCGATCTGTGACTATTAAACCGTTCCCAACGGTAAGTAGAGTATTAGCACAGCACCAACAACGTTCACCAAACAGGTTTAGAGTGGAGTAAGCCGCCCAATGAGATACAAACTGAGTTTGTAGTTCGTGTGAAGGAATTTTAAAAGCTTTTGTGGGTATAATAAAACGGAAGTTTAATTTTTTTTAAAGTTTAGGAAATTAGAGGAAATTTTACAATTTTTTTTGCTATGTGTCTTAGGAAATCCAATCAACAATATTTAGAATAAAGTTCGATTCTAAATAATATTTACTGTATTTGTGGCCTTCAGAATTCGACGGAAAATGGGGAACGGAGTGTCTTAACACTAGGTTTCCTCTACGTACCCTGATTTTTTTGATTCTCTAAACCTAGACTGTTAAAGATTTCGACCTCTAAAAAACTACCATAAATTGATTTCTAAAAGCAACTTCGAAAGCGGACAAGCGTATCATTTCAAACAGGAGATCGTTAATTCTCATTTAAATGAGCCCCTTAAACCTGCAAATTCCAGACACTGCTCAGAGCTCCTTATCCTGCAACCTGATGGTCCCGGCACAAGTACGGTGAAGAAACTTTTTCTTTTTCACAAATATTTATATTGAATGTGACTTTTTTTCGACACGATAATCTTAAAATATCTAATATAATGTCCTTCGTCCACTTCACGTGATTAAAATTGTAATATTTTTCATAAAATGTTTCATAAAACGAAACGACTGTCAGGCAAAGTGATTAAAGTGCCTACTTGTATATTATAATTTAATGCTGAGAATACAAATATCTGTAGTACTTCAGGTGGGTACTGGGTGTAGTACTTGTATGTTTTTATTAAAAACATACAAGTACATGATAAGATATATAATACCTATGTATTATATATATGTATATATACCTATAAATGACCATGTTCTTGTAATAATTGAATGAAATGAAAATAGTATATATGCTTACTGCACATCCACAGCAAGCAAGACAGAGAAGAGAAGTAGAAGAGAGTAGAGAATTTAGTGTCAAGACAGCCTGGTCTCCAATTACCGGCCAAATTCGATACATCGTCGAAATAAATTAACTACATAACACTTGCTCGTTATTCTTTGTGACTTTCATTTGATTTTTATTTTGAGAATGTCGAAGATGTCAATGAATAGTTTGTAGTATTTTTAATAAAAGCCGAGACCACACTTTAATGTGAAAAATCACTTAGGTAGGTAGGTTCTATTTAAAAATCTACTAAAAATAAACTGTAAATTAACTTTTCACGAGAAAAATAACGTAACGAGATTTGAGGTCGTTCGTTTTGAAATCGATCCTCTTACGTTATTTTTTTTATTAAATCTTTACTTATAAAAAAATTGTAACGGTTCGGTGTCTGTACATGGAATTTATAAAAGAAAAAATGTTATTGGGGATCTTTATTAATGTAATAGAACTCAAAATAATATATATTTTTTGTTTGTATGTTTTTCTGTGCGTTTGTTCACACTTATCTCAGAATCGGCTTAACCGATTTAAATGCAGTTTTCAGTATTAGATTCTGGCAAGCAACAAACAAGCATCAAAGCCGTAGATAAATGTTATTTAGTATAATGTAAATAAAAACTCCTCTAGTATCCACAACCAAAACTGTTCATTCGGCATTTTTAGAGTCAAAAGTTAAAAATATCCATACTAAATTGAAATAAAACTACAAACACTGCTATATTTAAACTGGCTCTATATAAATATCGGTTTTCGCTGTATCCGAGACTTGAATACAGCTATTAATCTCATCTATCTATTCAATTCAATTGAAAGCGTCAATTTGGTTTTTGCTAGGCTCGGGCTCCTGGGGCCTGGTTATTGGATGATCAATGAAATTTGCGTATATTTCAGATCTGTTTAGATTTATTATTTGCGCTGGCTTAAATTAATCGTTTGTTTTTTTATACATAATTATTATAAATAATTAGGATGTGGAAAAAGTAACTTTGACATTACCGTGTTTTAGATTCAACATTTTTACAGCGTTCCACACTTAGAAAAGAAAAATACTTTTTTGAAAACGTTCAAATTTTCACTTTTTTTGAACGTTCGCCTGTAGGAAATTGTGAAATGATATTCACTATGGCTTTCATTCTCAACAAGCTACGGCGAATTGCGATATTCCGTTTAATAAATTTGTATCTAACTATATCTGACAAACGCTTAAGTCTAAATATATATTCTCGGAATATAATATCTATATATTACAAGTAAAATATAATATCTATATATTAAAAAATATATTAAATATATCTATATATTAAAAATATAATATCTATATATTACAAGAGGTCATCTTGACGCGGTGCGTTTGAAAGCAATTAACACGATTGTTGTGATTCCGATCTCAACTCAAGAAATGAATTATTTTTATTTTCCTGTTCTGGTAGACATATGGCGGCGCTGAGTTACGTCACTCAAAACCCAGTATTTTTATCTCCTGTGTGGTAAATGTAAACAAAAAAAAATCCTATCCTCTCCATTATTTAGCACATCACTATATAAAACATTTGAGTGAAAACCATTAACGGAAGTAAAAGCCTGACTTCCATAATATTTGGATAGTAACGCATTTTTTATTTACAGGTGAAACGCCAGCCGCAATGCAGCACGGCAATAATTCCTCTGTAAAATCAACGCAGCAGGTGCATTTACAATTAATTTTATTTTCACTATTCCTGTATAAAGCCTTAGGATTTGGATAACGACGTCTTCTTGTAACTATTATACAGTTTGTAATGTTTGTGATGTTTTCCAGTTGAGGCTTGCTATTTTTTTTTAATAATTAACATGAGTTGTTCTATTGAAAAAGCAATATATCAGAATATGAAAAAGAAAGGGTCGCAGTGGAATAGGTCAATTTCGAGCAGGATCAAGCGACAAGACTAAAATATTTAATTTCTTTTTTTTAAGTTTTGAGTTCAAGCGAAAAATTAAGATTGGTGTGTTATAGCATCTATATCTTTCTATTTCATTTAGAAGGCGTAATGCTCAAATCAATACATTTCCCATGTTAATTATTTTTGTTAGATTGGTAATTAAACTATTTTATTAATATTATAACTGTGCTATGTACTATACTTTAAATATAATATATTTGTAAAATTAATATATTTCTTTAATCCTATACAAATAGTGATTTAACAAGGATTTAATTTGTCAAGACGATACAATTATCGTTATTTCACTGTTAAGATTGTTGTAGCGCAGTACAGCGCGTGACTGAAAACGTAACTGGTCGTGAATTTGATTCCCGCTCGAGTATCTCATTAACATTTGGGTTCTCTGCTTACCTTTATGTAATTAAAAAAAAATAATAACAATTGAATAATTTATCATTCAAGAGGTGCAGTTTCTTATCTAAACACAAATTATTTCACCGTAAATTAATCTTTTTATTATAATTTATGCTTAATTATTGTAAGATTAAATATTGAGAAAATTAATAAATTATGTATGTTATTTGTGTGTAAGTATATATTTTTGTCAAAAAATGTCGATGTAATTAGTTTTTATGTATTTTTATTGTACATAATATATATATTTATTGTGTTGCAGTTATTGTTTTGTATTAATTATACCGTAATCTATCACGGGTGAGACAACAAAATGACAATATTAATTAATTAAATAATCTAAAAAAAAACAAATTCATAACAATAAAAATAACAAGATAAATAAATTGTAACAAACGTATAAGAATTTCGACGTAACTGGATGAGAATGTATGGCGTAGCAGGCGTATGGCGCATATTCGAATTCCGCTACGTAAATTTTTTAATACGTTTTCTTTCTTCCCGCACGGGAAAGATGGTGCGGGATAAAATGTAAAAAATAAGAAACAGTTATGTTGAAAATTTATAAATTTCAGTTTTTTATGTATTTTATTAGCTATAACAATATAAAATCTGGAAAATATCATAAGACATTCGCAAATTTTGTTACAGTTAAAGAAAATATAGTATACCAATCGAGTACAATAAATAAATAAATAAATAACATTTGATGTAAATAAATTGTGAAATATAATAAATATATTATAATAATACAGTGTATGCCTACAACTAAGTGATATAATGAAAAGTGTAAAATTATCTGTCATTGTTTTAAGAATAAATAAGATTTTGAATTTAACGTGCCAAGCCTTTTAGTGTTTTATTTATATCTATTTTGTTCATTTCCTCTCTTTTTTTATCGAAAAATTTTAGAGATTTAAATAACATTAGGTCAATATTGTTTTGGCGCAGTGAGAAACTCTTTTAAAAGCTAACAAAGCTCACTAGATTTATTTTATTGTGCATTTCATTATATAAGTACAGCCCGATTATTTGATTCTCATATTAGTTGGGGTAGTGCAAAAAAGTTGTAATCTGTCTATTTATTACGGCAGTCATTTTGGACTTACAACAATATAGATTATATGTAATTTACTTCATTGTCATCAAAACTGAAGTCGTAATCCAATTTTTAGCTTAATCGGACACTGGGAAGAAGTTCGATTTGAGCTGACAAGAGTTAACATACACTTACACGTATAGTAACGCGGCAAGCAAAATAAAAGTACATAAACATAAGTAGTACAAATTAAGTAAGTACATATCAAGAGTAATGAAAAACTTTGTATGGAAAAATATCAGTATGTTTTTACTCTTCTCATTGTTTAATTTAACTTATTGAAGTATCGTTTTCACATATTATTAATAAATGCAAGATTTACAAGTACATAAAATATACATAAAAAAAATTATTAATAAAATTTATATCAAAATATATATTTTTTATGACCTACATGTGACCTGTACCTACATATTACATACAATGTTTTTTTTTCAAAAAAACATTGAGTACAGTGAGAGAACAGTGAGTAATAAACTTATCGATAATGGATGATTTTGAAAGAAGGCGCAGGTTCGAAACCCGCAATTTTTGATTTACATATGCATACTTCTTAATTTCGTTAATCTAGAATAACACTTAAGAAACGTTAAAAATATTAACACACATACAGAAATGATTAACATTGCGGAATATTTTAGGAAATTTACAAAAACTTTAACGCAGTAACGGATCTCCAACTCGATCTCTTGAATTGTCGACACAAAGAAGGGCGCGTTCGAGTTCTGCTTATTTCAAATTTAAGTCACATTTTTACCTTTTACAATTTTTTTGCCTCTATTCTCCTATTTTCACTCAAATGAAAACCTATAATATTTTTTCTATTTACGCGGGCTTAACGACCGACCGAACCACAAATTAGATCGCAAACTCTCTTTATATTGTTTAATATTCCCACTGTGTAAATCTTCCCGTCCACTTCTCGACGAACTTTAGATTAGATCTGTAAACCATTCAGCTAAACGCGATTGGGTTAACTTTTTCCCTATTTTTGTTTTGAATTCATCAAAACAATTCTGCTTAATTTGATTACTTGGCTTTTCCTGGTTTTCGTTACATATTGAAATGAATGTTTGTTGTTATATATTTCCACAAAATTAGAACAAGATATTTACTAGTCAATTCTCTAGGGTTTAATTATAATCATCGTTTGACTTTAAATTGAGCGTGTCCAATGTATTCTTTATAATGAAATCTTTTTATATTTATTTAATCTATTATATTTATTTAATATAGCCATTGTAAGTATAAATATTTAAATAGGAACTATTAAAGAGATGAAAGCGTAAATCAAAATTTACACTTGTACAATTTTCAAAATTTCAGTAAAAATATTGCTAGATAGCTGAATGAGATGAGGGAGAATTCAAAGTGATATAACTCACATTCCCTTTAATTAAAAAAATATTTAGTCACCTTTTTATAGTTAACAGGTATCAACATTTATAGGTCACGTTATATCCTGCACTAGCAGTGTAGGCAGAAGGAATCCACAAAGCTAATTTTAACCCTTCGTTCCCCTTATGAGAACCGAATTGGAGTATATCTGGAGGTATTGCTTATTGAGTGGCGGACATCAACATTGCGTTACCAAAACGAGTAAATGAAAATATTAAATATTTTATTTGTTCGAGTGGGAATCGAACCTGTCGTGCTCTCAGTTGCACACTTACGCCCCTGTGCCACGACTGGCCTCAAATAGTTAGAATACGCGTAACTTTTAACCCTTATAATTTAGTAAGTTGCCTACAGGTAAAGTGATGAGTTTGCTATCAGAGTGAAACCGGTTGAATGCTGCTTTGTTTCCATATCCATTGAACGTCGACAGTTTGCAGTTAAGGGTTTGACGTGCTGACAGCGGTTAAAGGTAATCGGCATGTGTCAACCAGTAGCCAATAGTTCGATATTCTATATATAAGTATATACGTATAGTTATATGTTTCTTGAAAAGCGCGTAAAACAGTTTTTTTTTTGTTGCCACATATGTACGGACGCACGTATTTCTGGGCCAAGACGTCCTTATATAATAATGGAAAAAAATTCTACATAATATGAGTATTTATATATAAAACATGTTAGAAACGAGTAGGTCCTGGCTGATTTTGTACTGGCGCAACGCCAGATGCCTTCAAAACATTTATTTGAAAACATATGGGTACTTGTCCGTTATATTCTAAATAGACTTAGCTGACCTTGATGTCTAGTGGTTTTGTTTCAACAATTTCAATTAGTAAGGAAGTCCCAAAATTCAATAATAATATGTATATACTGCTATACGAGTTTCTTTCATTTACTAAATATTAATATATGAGTTATCTGACTGTAAACGTGACGGTTGTGGGTTCATTTCCTTCAATATTATGTTTCTCTATAAACATACCACGGCGACAAGTTCCGTCACTCAACATACATTGTTCTGAAAATTAACTACCGTGCTGCCCTGCTGTGTGCGGGATACAGCGTGAAGTTAATTTTTTAATTCAATGAGAAGGATCCTCGTCTGGAGCTAATTCTAGAAATAAAATCAGGTCATGCTTTACATAAAAATGTATTCTTATCGAAAATGAACCATATTTAGATAGTCTCGTTGAAGTTGATATTTGATAAAATAAGCAAAAAGTAAAAGAATAAAATTAAATTTTAATAGATTAAATTTTTAATAAAGTAGTTATTAGTATTTTTTTAAATATATATATATATATATATGAAAGAAATATTTTTTTCATAGATTTTACATATTTGAGGTCGGTGCCAAGTAAAGCAATTTGCTATTGTAGTAAGGTCGTTGTAGCATTAGCTCGACGCCGATTATACGAAAATTATCAAAAAAACATATACTTGCCACTCAACGACATAAAAAAGTAAACTTCAATGAACCATTGAAATAAAATTAAAATTTGGCAGAAACTAAAATAAAAAACACGACAAGTAGTGCTAAAAATACAAGTTTTCAATTACAAGCTCGTACAGTTGCATAACAGTCGCAGAAATAACTCGACATACTTTTATGACGGTCGTCGAGTCAAAGCTGACTTGTACAGGCTTACTAAATATAGCTTAAATCACTTGAATTTTATATGCATGTGGATATAATATAGTTAGAGTATTAATATAAAAATATTGCAGTACAAAATATATATGTATATTACTATAATATATAATGTAATAGCGGCCAGACGTGGCGCAGTGGCATATGCGTATGACGTAAACTAAAAAAATGTAATATTTAAAAAATAAAAAATGTAATTAAATAAAATTGATATTATCGTTTCTTCGCTCTGGTGTCAAAACGTAGGGTTGAGATCCGCTACTCAACACGCAAAGCTTCCAGAATTCCAGTGGCAGCGCTGTGTCTTAACACTAGGTTCCCTTTGCTTACCGGACGGGATATGCGGGATACAGATAGTCGTCGGTTGCAACTTTACTTTGAAAGTGGAATATCACGTAAAAATATTGAAAAATCCATTTTTAGTAGTTCCATGCACTCCCTAAGCTAGCCTTAAAGTTGCAGATGTGAGTGGTACAAGATACCCTCATATAATATGTAAATTTAATAAGTAAATGTAATTTCGACTATCAACAAGTCTTACTCAACTTAGAATTTTTATCTCATTTTTATATAAAAAAAAGAACAATAATAGTCCTCATAAAATTTCATTTTTGTTTGGATTACAACAAACTCTTGAATTTCCGCTGTTCAACTTGTTTATGTGGATACTACAAGAACTCTTGTGAACTCGACCCATATTTTGAGGCCATTTATGTAAATAGAGAATTGTTTAAGTGATTTTTTTTATGACAAGAATATATTGCTCAAAAAATCTTCTTACTATTAAGCTTAGAAAAAAATCAATTTAAACCGTCATATTATTAATAGAGATGATTATTTTAATTAATTATATATGTAAAAAACCTTTTAAGTATAGTAAGTAAGTAATTATAGTATAATTGTGAGTATTATCAATACAAACAATATGTCGAGAGTCAAATATAACTTTATAATAATATACTTTTCTTTATGATACATATTTATATATATTATTATACATATTTCCAACTGAATCAAATATTAAAAAGTATATACGTTTACTTTCAAGTACACTAGATAAACTATTTCTATGAGAGCTAGAGAAAGTAATTTAGTTTTAATTTTTTTTATTTGCTATATTTTTACTCGTATAAATTTATTTATTTATATTTTTAAATGAAACGCGACTGGTTGTGGGTTAGATCTCCACTCAATCAAATATTAAAAATTATAAATATAACACCAAAAAAAACTGCAATATTTAGAAAAATCTTGCACAATTTGTGCCCTACATCGCTTGGAAGGTTATTAAACATTAAAATGCTACGATTTCGTTGTATTTTTATTCAATGACCCGCGTTTTATCGCCCATTATATCATCGATGCTGACTCGATCCCATTCGATATTCAATTTTATATTACTGAGATTCGATTCGGTTTATTTGGACCTATAAAATTAACAGTATAATAACTTTGTGAGGTACTTATATTATATAACGAGTTATTACAAAGGAATAAATTTTTCATTAAGCAATATGATTTTTTTGTCAATTCGAAATATTGTGGCTTCAACGACGATGATTCATCTGATCGCCTTTTCAAAGTGCATAAATAACTTTGTACAATAATATTTGTATTTGGATAAAATATTTTTTTTTATTTCTAAAAAAGTATCTATAAGAACATAATGTACAGCCAAAATGTAACATCAAGTATGTTCATTTTCTGACCATAACCAATATCTTTATTATAAGAGGATCTTGTGTATGCTAAAACACTCTGTCTCTCACTTTCTGACCTCCCTGAACGCCCTGAATAATTAGTAAAATTAACACAATTACCTTACATTATTATTCATTAAAGAAGTTACACTCTGGAAAGAAAAATACTTTTTGAAAGACATCTAAAATTTTAACGTAGCGGGATTTGAACTCGCGCATTTGAAAACCGTCGAAGCCTCTACGCCGCCGCTACGCCAGCTACACTCAAAAGTATTTTTCCTTCCTAAGTGTTGAATAACATTTTAAAAATGTAAAATAAGTTTCACTCAGTTACACATTAACAGATATATTTAATGCATTCGAGTTCCTCTTGGTCTAATTTCTTCTTGCCCCTTCACTGTCCCCTCACCACAAAAGCTTCAAGGCGACTTCAATTTAACACCATTTAGCTTACTTAATTTGACAATTAAGCTAACAAGAGGGTTGTAAGTTAACAAAGCATATTACAGTGAAATGTCTTATAAGGTATTAGATTGCTTTTTGTTATATATTTGTATGAGAATAGAGCGCTTTACTA